>OX359292.1:15029124-15601499 GCA_947179395.2 Pulicaria dysenterica
TCAGCAATACCATTTTGCTGAGGTGAATAGGGTGCTGTGAATTCATGTCGAATTCCATTTTGTGAACATAATTCAGCAAACGGTGAAACATACTCACCTCCCCCATCACTTCTAACCACCTTGATTTTCTTGTTAAGTTGATTTTCAACTTCATTTTTATACAAGACAAACTTGTTTATTGCTTCATCTTTACTTTTAAGTAAATATATGTAGCAATATTTCGTGCTATCATCGATGAACATGATAAAATATTTATTCCCACCTCTAGTAGGAACCGATTTTAAATCACACACGTCAGTATGAATTAAATCAAGGGGTTCGGTTTTCCTTTCAATTGATTGGAAAGATGATCTAGTAAGTTTGGCTTCAACACAAGTGGGGCATTTGTTGTTTGAGTCAATATCAAATTTTGGTATGAAATTTAATTTGATCAAACGTCGTATAGAATTAAAATTAACATGTCCTAAACGTCCATGCCAAACATTTGAAAACTCAAGCATATAAGCATAAGTAGTACCAAATTTATTCATAACGTTGTCACCAAATACATTCATTTTGAACATGCCATTCAAGGCATATCCTTTGCCCACATACATACCACTTTTGGACAAAACAAACTTGTCCGACTCAAACACAAGTTTAAAACCAAACTTGTTCAGCAACCACCCCGAAACGAGGTTCTTGCGAAGCTCCGGGATATACAAAACATCCTTAAGTTTAAGCTATTTCCCTTAAGTCATCTTTAAAATCACATCACCAACATCCTTGATATCCGCGGTAGCGGCATTCCCCATAAAGAGCTTTTGCCCATCATTAACCACCTTGAAGGTGTTGAAGTTGCTCTTGTCATGACAAACATGACGGGTAGCTCCAGTATCAACCCACCACTCCTTAGAATTTAAACCAATCACATTCACCTCCGATACCATGGCGGTGAGGTCCATGGGCGAAAAATCCGTGATCATGGCCACTAAGTCCACATCATCGTTCACCATGTTTGCTTGGCGCGTATTGTCCTTCTTAGGCAACTTGCAATCAGCAGCCTTGTGACCCGGTTGGCCACAATTATAGCACTTGAACTTCTTCTTGAAAGTTCCACTTCTAGGGCCAAGAGACTTCACTTTCCCTTTGCCTTTATCAATCTTCTTGCCCTTGGTTTTTGAAGATTGACCAACTTCTACCACATTTGCTTTAGAAGACTCGGTAGAATAACCTCCCTTTAAATCCATCAGGTTTTCCTCTTCAATGCGAAGACACACCACAAGCTCCTCCACAGACATTTCCTTTCGCTTGTGCTTAAGGTAATTTTTGAAGTCTATCCATCCGGGAGGAAGCTTTTCAATCATCGCTACAACTTGGAATGTTTCACTAAAAATCGTTCCTTCGAAAAGTATATCATGCAATATGACTTGAAGATCTTGAACTTGACTCATCACAGTTTTCGAGTCAATCATTTTGAAATCCAAAAAACGAGCAACAACATGCTTTTTGGTTCCCGCATCTTCGGTCTTATACTTCCGATCCAAAGATTCCCATAGTTCCTTAGCTGTTGTCACTTTTCCATACGCATTGTAAAGTGGATCGGCAAGCCCATTCAACACATAGTTGTTGGGAAAATGATCTCATCAGTTTAGATTTGATGATACAAAGTTAAGTTTATTAGATATGTTCTAGATATAACTTAAACAAAATTATGAGGCTTGATCAGACTGAACACGTATAGTGTTTCAGACTAAGTATAAGCTGAGTATAAGCTGTAAATATGTTTGATCAACTTAGATTATATCTTAGTAAGATTATCAATGTGTTTTGATAAGCTGTATGTGTCACCAAAGATATATTGAGCTTTCAGCTTGATGTGTTTCAAGCTGAGTGACTCAGCTTATATACTGAGACAGCTCAACAGAGTTGCTAAATAAGTTCTAGCTAACTCTTAGGACTTCTAAGGATGAGTTTATTAATATACGGGTTAGTTCATGTTGGTTTTCGAGTTTGTTCTCGAAGAACTCAGCTTGATAAGTTTCAAGCTGAGTAACTCAGTCCGAGTAAGCCCAAAGAAAATTTAAATATGTTTTAAATTTATCTTTTTAACTCTCTATATCCACTGGAAGGATAAGAAGACTCCAGAATTAAGATTGAAGATTGAATACTGAAGATAAGAAGATTCAAGATTCAAGTTTCCGAGTAATCCGGTAGTTAGTTAGCAAATTAGGATTAGTCCAGTTTGTTAGGAATCGTAGGAACAGGATTATAAATACTTATCTCCCTGATAAGTTTAGAGCTACGATTTTGAAACGATTACAACTAAGTGTTGCAGAGCCAAATACCTCACCTCAACTGTATGTGTTACGATTCGTGAATCACTGTTTGTCAGTTCAACGTAATCAAGATATTTACAGATTGCCAATTTGTTCCTGTGTTCGAATACCCACATTAGTTTATGAGTCGTACCTCTAAACTTATCAGGGAGATAAGTATTTATAATCCTGTTCCTACGGTTCCTAACAAACTGAACTAATCCTAATTTGCTAACTAACTACCGAATAACTCGGTATCTTGAATCTTGAATCTTCTTATCTTGAGTCTTCAATCTTCAATCTTGATTCTGGAGTCTTCTTATCCTTCCCGTAGATATAGAGAGTTAAAAAGATTAGTTTAAAACATATTTAAACTTTCTTTAGGCTAACTTCTTACTCGGACTGAGTTACTCAGCTTGAAACTCATCAAGCTGAGTTCTTCGAGAACAAAGTCGAAAACCAACATGAACTAACACGCATATTAATAAACTCATCCTTAGAAGTCCTAAGAGTTAACTAGAACTTATTTAGCAACTCTGTTGAGCTGACTCAGTATATACGCTGAGTCACTCAGCTTGAAACACATCAAGCTGAAAGCTCAATATATCTTAGGTGACACACACAGTTTATCAAAACACATTGATAATCTTACTAAGATATAATTTAAGCTGATCAAACATATTTACAGCTTATACTCAGCTTATACTTAGTCTGAAACACTATACGTGTTCAGTCTGATCAAGCCTCATAATTCCGTTTAAGTTATATCTAGAACATATCTAACAAACTTAACTTTGTCTCATCAAATCTAAACTGATGAGATCATTTTCCCAACAAACTCCCCCTATTTGATGATGACAAAACCACCAAACAGTTCTTAAGTTTGTTTAACAAAATTATGTTTTTAAATCTCAAACTTATTAAGATTTTATATTTGAACTAATCAAATATTAATTGAACATATCAATTTTAATTGAACTTATCAATTTTAAGTGGAACATACCAACTTTAAGTTGAACACACCAACTAAATACGTTAATGAATAAGAACTAATCAACTATTCATTCAACTTGAACTTATCAGACTAGTAATTATGAACATATCATAACACAGTTGAACATATCAAACTTATACTTGTATTAATTGAACTTATCATAATACAAAAGTTTTGATCACTAAGATCATGCACACTTAGTGCTTACAAAATGAGAAGTAATCTAATTTTCACAATAGAACTAATCTATTCAGGATGCAGCTCTTCAAACTCCTTGATCGCCATGTTGATTTCTTCAAGGATTTCTTACAAATTAGGCAAGTGTTGAAGCTGATCCTTCAGTGATCTTATTGCTCTGTTAATTCGGTATCTGAACCTTGTAGTTTGTTCAGCCTTTTCTACTATTTTTCTCAGAGCAAACACCTGAGATACCCCATATGTATATATACGTGCATCAGACTGGAAGCATTGTTCACCATTTCTGTCCAAGTACATGAAACCTTTCTGAGGCTCTTCCACATATGTATTCTCTTTGAATTTCATTCCTTCTGGAAGATTAAGACTGTACTTATCTGTATTTGCTAATCCAGCTAGCTTTGTTTGCTTCTTCTTTCCAACCTTATGAAAAAAATTCAGTAGGGTAGCTATCTCAGATCTTGGTATGATTTGCATCGCATCAGCTCTTGCAAGTAGCCTTAAGATTTCATCTTTAACTTGATTCCTGGCAGAGGACATTTCCATCTGCTTGATAAGGATAGCCACTTGCTTCCACACTTCATATCCCAGTTTATGAAGTTGATTCAGCTCCAGAGAAATTGATTCACCATTCTTTAAGACGAACTCCATAATAATAATCCCTTGATTTGAACTCAACTTGAGTGAATCAATCTGAGAAGAGAAGTAGGTTCTTGTATAACATTGAGTTATGTTCTTCTCCTCTTGTTGATCCTGAATAGGAGGTTCTTCTACCTCTTCCCCCTTGGGCACAATAGGCAGTTTGAGTTTAGCTAATTCCTCATTCTGCTTCTTGAATTGCTCAGCCCAGACCTGTTCTCTTGCTCGTTTCTCATCTACTAACACAGCTTGAGCATCCAATTGTCTTCTTCTTAATTCTTCGATAGATATCCCAAGCTGGTTAGCATCTTCTTGTTCCATTCTCCTTACTGCCATCAGTGAAGCTCTTTCTTCTAAAGTCATTTTGTCAGCAGAGTCTTCATCTGATGCTGATGATTCACTGAGAATCATTTTTCTTCTTTTTTGGTGAGGGGGTTCTGACTCTTCTGAGCTAACCACTGCTGGTCTCTTGCCCTTTGCATTTTCAGTCAGCTCAGCTTCTTTTTCTATTTCTGTCTCCCCCTCAATTTGTTCTGCTCCCTTTGCCAATAGTAGTAGAGTTTCAGCTTTGACTGACTCAGCTTCAACATCTTGAACCTTCTCCCCCTTTTTGTCATCATCAATAAGGTTCGAAGTATTTTGTTTTTGTTGAAGGGCAGCAACGGCAGATTTCGAGTGTAACACCTTCTCATCTAGAGAATCCAAAATCATGATCATTTCCTTCTTGGTCTGCTTTCTCTTGAGGTGTAACTTATCAAACTGACTTTTAAAGAAAATCATCAAGTCATCCCGGTCAGCCTGAGATGGTTGGAATTTGGGTGCATCATCCAAGGGTTGGTGTGTACCCTCAAACTCATTTGCACCAGAGTTTGGACCCTGTGAATCACCTTGGTGTGTAGATGAAACATTGACAGGTCGTTCCTGTGGGTGTGAGAAGTGAAGAGAAGTAATGGGGCTCGAAACATGAAGTGTATGGGTAGGTGGTTGGCTAATTGGTTTGGAGGGGGGTGATTGACCCTGGGGATTTGTCATTTCTTCCATGTGACCTAAGTGTGTCTGCTTAGGCACAGTAGTGGGCTCTCCCATGGCACTGGAGAGTGTAGGCTGAGTAAACACCACACCCGGTTTAGGCTTTAGGGTTGATATGAGCCTCAAGGTTGACACCTGAAGAGTAGGCATCTTCCCCTCAACTCCTGCTGGTGGAGGGATCAAAGTGATCGCATCTCCAGTGATACCTTTAGGAATGGCACCACCTATGGCAGTTTTTCTAGTATAGGTTCGGATATTCTCCCTAGCAGCAGTGGGCATACTAGGGGTGGCTTCAGAGTGGGATTGTAGATGGAAAGAAGGTGGAGGAGATGGGTTAGAATGGGTTAGGATTACCACAGCCTTATCTCCAAAAGTGGATGGAGAAAAATGAGAAGAGAAAGAAAGTGGAGAGGTCTTACCAGAAGCAGCTTCAGTGTTTGCTGGTTCAGCTTGTACAGAGTGCTTAGCTTAAACCTCGGTGTCAGCTTGGGAAGCTCCTGAAGGGTTTTTTGAACCTGACCAAACCACCTAATGACACAAATTGGTCAAACCTGGGTTTGATTCTACTGGTTCAATCCTAAAAGCGGAACTGGATTGAACACAACCCTCTAAACCCCAAAAGGGTTAGGATCTTAAATCTAATGATCATAGCTTCTAATCTACAAACAATCCACAGAATAGGTTACAACAATATACCTGATCAAACTTGGGATTGCTAAAGTTGTCCACCACTACTGCACCTCCTTGTAGAACTGGCTGCTAGACCACTCCTGGATTACCAAAGCTTCAAAAAACTCGAAACCCTTTTGGTGTGTGTGCTTGCGTCGATCAACAAAACCGAGAAACACCCTCTTGGGTGTTCTTCAAAATCGACAAAAGAGAGAGAGAGAGAGAGAGAGTCGATCTCTTCGACTTCGACGAGAGCAAGAGAGATCCGAGAGAGAGTGTGTGTGATCGAGAGAGAGATATAGTATGGTGGTTAGGTTATCTTTCTTAATCCCTTATGTCTTAATCCTTAAGGGTTAAGGATATATATAAGGATTAAATGGACCTAATCCCGTTTAATTAAAAGCCCACTGGTTTTAATTAAACTTTCAATCTTCTCACTTTGACCCCCTGGACTTTATTAATTAATTAATTAACTATTAATTAACTTAGTCCGTTAAATATAAAAACTTGATATTTAATTCTATTTAAATAATAAATAACTATTTATTATTTATTTCATTTCAAATAATTAATACAAACTGATTAATTATTTATTTCTCTCTTTTCAATAATTAATACTACTGATTAATTGGTTACTCTTCTCTTTAATAATTAATCCAACTAATTAATTATTTCCACACAGATCAATGGTGAAATCCAACTGTCCTAATTTGGGTGTGTAGCAGTGTGACCCTTTAGTCTCTTATAACATTGGATACAATGTGCCTATTAATTATCTCTGCACATAATCTATCAGCTCCCCCTTGATTGGATCCCTCTTCTTCACTTTCTGATGAAGCTTCCTCAGCTATCAGTAGCATGGGCTCACTCAGACCCTCTTGCTCTGTGAAGATGTCGTTGTTGAACATCTTGGGGCTGAGTGTAGGAAACAGGAACACATCCTGATCAGCTTCATATAGTGTTGTCCACAGCTCGGCTTCAAATACCAGGGACAGGTACCTTATGAAAGGTACATGAAGATCCCTTGTGGTCTTCATCACTTGGACCTTGAGTTCGTTGAAGATAAGCAGAGCATTGTCCAGATTTCAGGCAAAGTATATGTTGTATAGCAGCTTCATCTCGAACTCATTTACCTGGTCCAATCCTCCAACCTTGGTACCAAGTGAACGAATCACTGTGGAAACCATGAAACCCCAACTGGTTGGAAAGGTGGCCTTTTTTATTACACCCTCTATCTGCGGGTGTCCAATTCTGGGTAGGACAGACCTAGCCACCTGTCTCATCTCAGCAGGCTCGAACTCATCAAATTGAGGGAGTTGAAGAACCTCCCTTAGCCTATGTACTGTGAGAGTAACGGTCCTCTCTCCGTTTAGCACTGTGCCCCGGATTTTGTCGTTATTTTGGTCGTAGACACACGTATACCAAAACTCGAGCAGATGCTGAGGAACCACATGTAAAGGTGCTCCAGTGAAAGCAAAAGCCAATGGATATTTACGAATATAGTTCACCCATGGTTTGTATCCTCTGTTAATTTTGCGTTGAGGGATTGCAAGGCAGGCACGCTGATTGTTGATTTTGATGAGCGGCAATCCGTTGTTCTTGAACGCAACACCCCTTACCATTCTGTCACTGATATTCAGAAGTCCATCGTTGAATTTAGAAGATTACACTAACTAACTGTTCTATTCGCACTGAGCAATTTATGTCACACTGAGCGATATTGGATTCCCACTGAGCGATTTAGGGTTTCGTGATCCATGGAACGAGGAATTGCACTGAGCTATTTGTGGTTGTTTGCGAAAGGTTAGTTAGAAGGTGAGATGACAGAGTTGTAAGCGTAAACTTCTCAAAACCGGTTATGATCGGTATATATACCTTTCTGAGGAGAGAGAAAAGTTACCGTTAGAATCTTTTTTTATCCGTTACGCCGGAAAAATTACGGCTTGATTTAACAGCGAGAGGGTAGAAACATATCATCTTCCAACGGATACAAGTGTAAAATAATATTATTAACGTATAATAAGATTATAAACACCATTAAATTATACCAATGAACTATTGATATTCGATGAGATTTGAGACTGACTCAAATACACATTGACATATGAATTAATGACACGTAGTAATCAAATCATAGTTTGGACACACCAACCTGAGTAAACTTATTACTCAGCCTAAGTCAAGCACTCAGCTTGAATTGAGCACTCAGCTTGAATTGAGCACTCAGCTTGAGATTGAAACTCAGCTTGAGTAGAGCACTCAGCTCAGGCTCAATGACACTTAGTCATTATTGTTTGAGACTAACGCAAACTAACACTTATAACTACGCTGAGTAGTTAATGTAGGTTTGGAACTTACCAAACGTGTGAACCAATCATATAGCATGAGTTAAGCACATAGCTCAGACTCTATGACACTTAGTCATTTATGTTTGAGACTGACTCAAACTATATATCTTAACTACACTGAGCAGTTAAAATATGTTTGGAACTTACCAAACCTGTGAACTCATCATTTAGCTTGACAGGTTATTTAGTTTATGAAAACTTATTTATACACTGTGCACTCACTTTAAGACACTTAGTCTTTGTCAAAGTGAATGACTCAGATTCTAGACACTTAGCTAAGGGTTGAGCTTACCCAATTTACTTAGCAGATACATAAACCTCTTTTCATCAAGGGGTTTAGTAAAGATATCTGCTAATTGGTCATCAGTGGAGATAAATTTTATGTCAACTTTACATTTTTCCACGATGTCCCTGATGAAGTGATGTCTAATTTCAATGTGCTTGGTTCTTGAGTGGAAGACTGGATTGTAAGTTATGGCTTAGCACTTTGGTTATCACTGAAGATAAAAGTTTTCGTGAAACTCATACCAAAGTCTTGAAGCTGATGCTGCATCCATAGGATTTGAGAACAACAACTTCTTGCTGCAACATACTCAGCTTCAGCATTTGAAGTAGCCACTGAGTTCTCTTTCTTACTAGTCCAGCTGACTAACTTCCCTCCAAGCATTTGACATCCTCAGTAGTTGATTTTCTATATAACTTGCACCCAGCATAGTCAGCATCTGAAAAACCAACTAACTCAAATCCAAAATTCTTTGGATACCAAAGGCCTAGATTTGGTGCACCTTTAAGGTACCTAAAGATCCTTTTCACTGCTTGAAGATGTGATTCTTTAGGATCTGACTGATATCTTGCACAAACACATGTAGCAAACATGATATCAGGTCTACTAGCTCTCAGATAGATCAATGAACCTATCATTCCTCTATATGTAGACTGACACACAGATTTACCATCTGAGTCCTTGCTCAGCTTTATAGCCAGCGACATGGGTGTATTCATGGTTGAACTTGAATCAAAACCATATTTATTTATCAAATCAAGAACATACTTGCTTTGATTGATGAAGATTTCATCCGGCTTTTGTTGAATTTGTAGGCCTAGGAAATAAGTCATCCCACCCATCATACTCATCTTGTACTTTTGTGACATTATTTTGGAGAACCATTCACACAGAGATTCATTTGTGGAACCAAAAATAATATCATCCACATAGATTTGTACAAGAATCACATGTCCTTTACTCTTTTTAATAAAGAGTGTCTTATCTATACTACCTCTGGTGAAATCCATTGATAGTAGATAGTTGGACAGTGTATCATACCAAGCTCTTGGAGCTTGTTTAAAACCATACAAAGCCTTGTCTAACTTATAGACATGATGTGGAAACGTTGAACTAACAAAGCCAGGAGGTTGTTTCACATAGACTTCCTCCTGAAGTTTTCCATTTAGGAAAGCACTTTTCACATTCATTTGATAGACTTCGATGTCTTTATATGCTGCATAAGCTAAGAACAGCCTTATGGCTTCAACTTTAGTGACAGGGGCAAAGGTCTCATCATAATCGATTCCTTCTTCTTGCTTATACCCTTGTGCTACCAGCCTGGCTTCGTTCCTAACTATCACTCCATCCTTGTCCATTTTATTTCTATAGACCCACTTAGTACCTATAGTTGAATGATCTTTGGGGGCAGGGACAAGGCTCTAGACCTTATTTCTCTCAAATTCATTCAATTCCTCTTGCAAAGCTTCAATCCAATCCTCATCCTCTAAGGCTTCTTCAGTCTTCTCTGGTTTCATTTGAGATACTAAACTAAAGTAGGCAGCATAGTTAGCTGTAGCCTTGGATCTGGTCATTAACCCTTTCTTGGACATTTCCAATGATCTGATCTTGAGGATGATCTCTGAGGAATTTAAATGTTGTAGTTGGAGAATCTGGTTCTTGATCTGAGTGATGTTGAGAGCCCTGAGGTGAACTTATCTCCTCGGTCTCAAAAGCAGCATTGTTAACAAACTGATGATCACTTAGATCCTCAATCTGAGTGACTTCAGCTCCAAAGGGGTTGATGAACTCATCATCCTTCTCAGCTTGAGAATTCCTTGGAGCTTGTGATGATTTCTTTGATGAACACACATCATCATCACTCTCATTTCCCATGACATACATAGGATTTGACATATTGGTTTTCTCTGGCTTTTCAAGCTTACTCAGACTGACCAAGTCAGCCAGCTTGATCAAGACTGTCTTCATCAAATGAGACATGAATTGATTCTTCTATGGCATTTCTCCTAGTGTTATACACTCTGTATGATTTGGAGATTGAGGAATAACCAACGAATATTCCTATATTAGCTTTAGGTTCCAACTTATGGAGCTGATCTCTTTGATTCAGCACATAGCATTTTGAACCAAAGACATGGAAATAACCTATATTTGGCTTTCTAGACTTATACATCTCATATGATGTTTTACCATGTCTTTTGACAATGATTGATCTATTTTGAGTATAACAGGCTGTACTGACAGCTTCATCCCAAAAATATAGTTTCAATCCTGCCTCACACAACATTGTTCTAGCAGCCTCAATTAGGGTTCTATTTCTCCTCTCAGCAACTCCATTTTGTTGGGGAGTTCTGACATATGCGAAATTTTGTAATATTCCCTTTTGTTCACAGAAGCTTTCAAGGGTAGAGTTTCTGAACTCAGTCCCATGATCACTTCTGAGTTGCTTTACAGACTTACCTTTCTGCAACTCTTCCTGTTTGATAAAACTTATTATCTCCAGCGCAGCCTCACTTTTGGCTTTAAGGAATATTACCCAGGTGAATCGTGAGAACTCATCTACTATTACCAGTGTGTACTTCTTGCCACTTAGGCTTGGAGTACTTATGGTTCCAAACAGATCAATATGCAACATATGTAGTAGGTCTGTTATTGAA
Source organism: Pulicaria dysenterica (assembly GCA_947179395.2). Taxonomy (NCBI): domain Eukaryota; kingdom Viridiplantae; phylum Streptophyta; class Magnoliopsida; order Asterales; family Asteraceae; genus Pulicaria; species Pulicaria dysenterica. Next base: position 15,040,236 of record OX359292.1, read on the forward strand.
AATTTTTGCTTTGATTTAAAGGACCCTTTGTGGTGTTTCCTTTGTTCACAAGCTGAACACAATTTGTCCTTGACAAATGTGATCTTTGGTAATCCAGAGACTAACTCTTTATTGGATAGCATATTTATATTTTTAAAATTCAAATGTGATAATCGTTTATGCCACAACCAACTCGGCTTAGGAAAAGATTGGGAATACAAGCAGGTTTCAGTGTAGGGATCAGCAGAATTAAAATCAAATAGATACACATCTCTTTCTCTTTTAGCTATTAACACAGGCTTTCCTTTAGCATTATATATTGTTCCTGCTTTCTTCCTAAAAGTAACAATGTTGTCTTCATCACACAATTGGCTGATACTAATCAGATTGTGCTTAAGACCCTTGACATATGCAACCTTCTGGAAAGTAACTTTGCCAGCATGCATCTTCCCATAGCCTTTAGTCTTCCATAGGAATTGTCTCCAAATGTTACTTTACGACCTTCGTCTTCCCGGAAATCAATAAGAAGTCTTTTCCACCTGGTCATGTGCCTTGAGCATCCACTATCCAAGTACCGTTTACTTGAACCCTGCACATGATATATAACTAAACATATTAGTTTTGTTTGGGAACCCACTTCTTGGTGGGTTCAGATAAGGAGCACTTAGCATCTCCATCTTGTTGAACTGACTGTTCAGCTTGAGCAGGAGCTGAGTACAGTGTAGACTGATCAGCATGTTCTTGTTCAGGCCTTGAGATTTCAACATCACAGTCCTTAGCCTCATGACCTCTAATTCTGTACTTGTAGCATCTCCTTCTTCTAATGATTACAGGAGTTAGACTGTCTAATAATCCTTGAGAGAACTTGCTCTCAATCTTAGGATTATATGTGGTGGATAACTTCTCAACTTTCTTTGCAAGTTGATTCACTTGATGATCACTGACCTTGGACTTACCTTTGTCAGATCTTTGTCTATTATCCCTTTGATTAGAAGTTTGACCAACAAACTTGTTTTCCATGACCTTGGACTTACCTCTGTCATGCTTATAGGACTTACCAGTTTCAACAGATTTGGACTTACCACTGTTGATCTCCTAGGACTTACCAAGGTCTACAACTTTGGACTTACCATTGTTGTGATTTGACCTCTGACTTACAGTGGTCTTCCTATTCTTGTAACTTCTCTCCGAGCCAGATAGAGAATGTTGTCTTTTGAAAGGATTTGGGTGAAGCCTTTCTACAACTGAAGTTCTTTGAATAGGCTGAGTGCCTAATCTGTCCAGCACAGACTTACTATGCTGTTTGGATGTTGAACACTCATTTCCATGATCTTTAGCTTTTACAAACATATTGCATTTCAAGTTTGGATCATGTCTTTTCTCTGAGGCTGACTTCTGAGACTCGATCAGTTGTCTGTCTTCCTCAGAGTCTGTACTTGCTATCTCATCATCAGCTACATGAGCTGCTGTTTGATAGTCATCTCTAAGTACAGCTTGTACCTGTTTAGGAATTTACCGGTTTATGCACTTTTCAACAAGCTTTGATGACTTACACCAAGACTCAGTGACCTTTTGAAGTTGGTCAGCTTTGACTTTAGCTTCCTGAAGTTCTTTACTTAGAAGTTTATTAATGTGTCTTTGACATTTAAGATCACACTGTGCTTTCTTACTAACATTAATGAGAGATTGTTTTTCCTTGATCTCATCTTTGAGTTTAGCTATTTCAGCTTTGAGGTCATTTTGAGACTTAAGGCTGATCTTGAAATCTTTCAGCAAATAATCAAACGCAAGACCCATTTCTTCATCGGTGTAAGAATAGAAATTACTGACCTTGTACATGGAAGCAGGATCCCAATCGCTAAGCTTGTTGTTTTCCTCAGCTTCCTTCATGTTAGCTTCAAAGATTGATTCAGACTGACCATAATCAACCTCATCTAATTATAACTCTTCATCTTCTTGAGCCATTAGACATACATCATCATCTAAGGTAGATGATTCAGTATCCCAGGTTTCAGTATATAATCCTTTTGCACTGGGTTTGTCTTCTGGCTTTCCTTTCTTAAGCTGAGTATATTTCTTCTTGTATTTATCAGCTCTGTAAGCATTTTTATCAGCAACTGATGCTGATTCTCCCTTCTTTAATCTGCACTCAGCAGCAATATGTCCCTTCTTCTGATAGTTGAAGCACACAGCATTCTTGGGATCAAAGGAACTCTTCCCTCTGCCCCTGTCAGATCTTCCTCTTCCCTGTTGAGCTCTTCTCAAACGTCTGGCTAACAATGCCATTTGCTCAGTGATTATCTGAACATCATCAGTATCACCTGAGTCTAATTCTGAGTGGTCAGCTTGGAATTCTGACTCAGTCTCAGATTCAACAACTAGTGCTTTGGAACTTTTATTCTTTTTCTGCGCAACCAATGCAACTTCAGCTTTATCCAATGACTCCTTGAGTTGTTGTTGAGAAGTTCTTTTGTGTTCAGTGATCTGTTCATGATTTAGCAAGAACCCATAAATGGACTGTAGGATATACATATGTAATGTTCCTCCAGCCCTCAGTGTCGTGGTCACTTCATTGAACCTTTCTGGTAACACATCCAGAAACTTCAGCACGAGTTCAGCCTCTTCTTTCTTAATGACTACACTTAGCAGGTCACTAATCAAGCAATGAAACCTGGTAAACACATCAGCCAGGGTTTCATTCTTCATTGAGAAGAAGTTCTCAAATGATCTGTTTAAATGATTTTTCTTCTACTGTTTGACCAGATCTGTGCCCTCATATGTAACACTCAGAGTATCCCAGATCTCTTTTGCAGACTGACACCCTGTCATAGTATGCAAGATCGTGTTGGTCAGGGCATTTGCCAGAACACTTTTTTGCCTTGTCATCCAGATTGTATAGTTTCCAATCTTCATCAGTCCAGGATGCAGCAGGCTTTCTCATATCCTTTTCAGTTCTGCCAGGAGACGTATCACTGATAGTAGTAGGTATCTTGGGGATGATAGGTCCTTTTGTAATGACATCGTACATACGATTGTCAATTGACTTGAGGAACAACATGGCTCTGAACATCCACATAGGATAGTCTAATCCATCAAATACGAGACAGCCTTTGGCAGACATCTGTGGAAAGTTTGAAGAATTATTGCTTGTAGACATTGTAAACTTTCTCAGAATCTTGAACTTTCAACTTATGAAATCGTTCAGCCTGCTCTAATACCAGTTGTTGGTCCCTTGGTGAGAATAACAAGAAGCAACAAATGTGTAGAAGGGGAGTTGATTATACTTTTTGCGAAAATTGAACAAATCAAAATAAAGTGTTACACAAAGTAACTCAAACCACAATTGAATGCTTTGCTTTTGATTAATAAGAAGATGATTACAGACTCTATCAAGTAAGCAACTCTTGATATGTAAACACCTAATATAAATCTCTCAATCTTTCAAACTTAGATATCTATAATCAACTTATGATTATAGATACTGACGACTCTCTAAACAAGATTTAATCACAGATTGAATACTTACCAATCTCACAACTAATGTGAGTATTCGAACACACAAACAAATTGGCAATCTGTGAATATCTTGATCACGTTGAACTGACAAAAAGTGATTCAGAATAAGTTAATTTGATGAGACAAACTCTCTATATCTACGGGAAGGATAAGAAGACTCCAGAATCAAGATTGAAGATTGAAGACTCAAGATAAGAAGATTCAAGATTCAAGATTCCGAGTCATCCGGTAGTTAGATAGCAAATTAGGATTAGTTCAGTTTGTTAGGAACCGTAGGAACAAGATTATAAATACTTATCTCCCTGATAAGTTTAGAGGTACGATTCTGAAACGATTACAGCTAAGTGTTTCAGAGCCAAATACCTCACCTCAACCGTATGTGTTACGATTCTTGAATCACTGTTTGTCAGTTCAATGTGATCAAGATATTCACAGATTGCCAATTTATTCATGTGTTCGAATACTCACATTAGTTGTGAGATTGGTAAGTATTCAATCTGTGATTAAATCCTCTTTAGAGAGTCATCAGTATCTATAATCATAAGTTGGATAGCTAAGTTTGAAAGATTGACAGATTTATATTAGGTGTTTACATATCAAGAGTTGCTTACTTGATAGAGTCTGTAATCATCTTCTTATTAATCAAAAGCAAAGCATTCGATTGTGGTTTGATTTACTTTGTGTAACACTTTATTTTGATTTGTTCAATTTCCGCAGAAAGTGTATTCAACCCCCCTTCTTCACATTCGTTGCTTGTTTTTATTCTCACCAAGGGACCAACAACACATAGTTGAAGCATAAGAATTCCGAATGCTTCCAAGCATCCATCGCACTCACAGATTGAGCGTCGGTCTCTCCTTCGGCAATTTGAGAAGCAACTTCAGTAAGGAACCGAGCCAAGTTTAAGGTGGTCAAGTAGAAGAACATCTTTTGTTGCCACCTCTAGAAGTTAAGACCAGAAAACTTCTCCGGTCTTTCGGCGTGATTTGCCATGATATTTGGCACTGGTGTCGTAGTAGTTGGGTTAACAACAGTTTCCGTCATCTTGCCTGAAAACGAATTTCAAGTTTAGAACCACACTCTAAATCTGTTTACAAAAAACAGTTTCTGTTTACACAAAACAGAATCTAAATATATATATATATATATTTTCTTTCTCGAAAATAATAGTAGCAGGTTATAAATTGGAAATCCAATTGATTGAATCAAAACAAACTCGATTCAAATCAGTTATAAGAACAAAAAATCTGTTTAAGATTGTTAGTACAATGTATATATAAACTGCAATAAAAATAAGAAAGAAATAAGATAACGGAATAAGAAGACAAAACGTAGATGAAGCTCGTATTGGATACGATGCCCTTAAACAGATTTCCCGTCTGTTCCCAGGGTACGACAACCGAAGCAGTCAAGCTGCCGGAGATGACGACTTGCCTGAAAAATTCGCTGGAGTACGTATGCAGCAGAGAAAGAGAGATTTGTGTGTTCGTTTTTTGTGTCTTTGAACGAGACAATAGGTTCATTTTATAGTGATGATAGAAACTAAAATAATAAATTAATGATTAATTCGTAATTAAACAAATTAATCATCATTATTTCTGATAATTAAACGAATTAATTATCATTTCTTTCTATTAAAACACATCAGGTACAAATTAGAAACTGATCCGCAACACAGCCTGAAGCTGACTGTTGATCTGCTGCACAGTCTTAAGCTGACTAACGATCAGCTGATCTTTCCTAAACCTGACTTCTCAAGCTGACTAACGATCAGCTAATGCATTCTGAAAATGAATTTCCATCAGCTGATCAAAAGAAAAACATCAAAACTTAGCTCGCGCGTTTCTAATATTTTGGAGCTGCATTCGTGTCCTCAGGTCGCTCCCACACACGAGTTCGGTAAATTTAGCCTACGAAATCCACCATCAGCACCCCCCTCCCCTGCACGCGGGTAGGACTTGGAGTAAAGCCACACAAGAAGCTTGTAAGCCTCTTACACCTTCAAGGTTATAAACCCCTTAAAGTTTACTCCTCCCTCCAATGTGGGACACATCCCACACTCACTTGTTTTGCCAATTTCCATTCCAAGTGCTTAACTTTGAGTGTCAATATCTCATTTACACATTCTCCGTTTTGGACACATTATATATCGTTTCGAAGCTCTCATAAAAGAGAACACAAACCCACTAAGAGTTATCTTTATATAACACATATTCATGTATTTAATTGTGTCCAAAGTTAGTAAAAAACACATATATTTTTTTTACTAAATTTTCCAACAATCCCCCACATGAATGGAGATCGATGTCTGCATATGAAATCCATACGAAATTTCCAATAGTCGGATTCTACATAGGATAGGTAGGTATTACCCTTTAAACCTTCCCTTGTGAACCATACTTAGTCTCCTAGCAATTAGTAGACTCGATGTCTTTGAACTGAACCGCCATTTATGTAGACGACAATATATTTCACACAGAATTCTTCCTAACAAGGTCATATCCTTATAGTCGTGTTCGTTATGGTCATGAACACTAGCCTGGTTCTGTGAGAGCTTTAGGAATTGCGCCCCTACAATTCCCTTCTAAGCGACCCCACATCTCTCTCACATAGGTGATTCTCAATAATCATTAAAAGCCATAAGCTTAGCCTCAATTTCACTGATTTTGGAATGGACAAGGAAGTTTTATTAACCCCCCAAAGTGACCTCCTTCATCCACACAACTAGGTTGTCCTTTTGAACCTAGATCTTGGGATCTCCAGTCTTCTGGGTAAGGATTCCTTTGCATGAATTATTCATTCAAAGGCTTTAGTCCCATTCCTCTTGACGACTTATAAACTAAATCTCTACTTAGGCCTTTCGTAAGCAGATCCGCAATGTTATCTTTTGACTTCACATATTCAATCGTGATAACTCCAGTAGAGAGTAGTTGTCGTATCGTATTATGTCTACGTCTAATGTGCCTTGACTTCCCATTATACATTGTACTTTGAGCTCTTCCAATCGCCGATTGGCTATCACAATGTATACTAATGGCCGTTACAGGCATAGGCAATCTGGGAAAGTCCTCTACAAATTGACATAGCCACTCCGCCTCTTCACCACATTTATCCAAGGCGATAAACTCAGATTCCATCGTAGATCTAGCTATAACAGTTTGCTTGGACGACTTCCAAGATATCGCTACACCTCCAAGTGTAAACACATACCCACTTGTAGATCTGGAATCTTTTATGTCAAATATCCAATTTGCATCGCTGTATCCTTCGATCACAGCGGGAAATCTGCCATAATGCAGTCCATACTCACGAGTGTATCTCAAGTACCTCAACAATCTAGTAATACTCTTCCAGTGTTCAGAACTGGGATTACTAGTATACCTACTTAGCCTGCTCACAGCATATGCTAAGTATGGTCTGGTACAAGTCATAAGATATATTAGACTGCCAATAATTCTTGAGTATTCTACTTGTGCAACACTATCTTCTCTATTTTTATATAGACGTTGACTAGTATTAATTGGAGTTCTAGCTATACTAGTATCTCCCTTATTAAATTTCTCAAGAATCTTGTCCACGTAGTGTGTTTGGCTTAACACTAGACTATTCTGGGTTCTTGTGATCTTCACACCAAGTATCACATCTGCTAGACCCATGTCTTTCATGTCGAACTTGGATTTCAACATATCCTTCGCGGATCTTATCATTTTGTCATCACTACCAATGATAAGCATATCATCAACATATAAGCATAAGATGACATATCCATGAGTAGTGTTCTTCATATAGATACACTTATCACACTCCTTTATTTTAAAACCACTTTCAAGCATGGTTTGATCAAACTTTTGATGCCATTGCTTTGGAGCTTGCTTTAAGCCATACAAAGATTTAACAAGTTTACACACCTTGTTTTCTTGTCCTGGGGCAACAAATCCCTCAGGTTGCTCCATATAGATTTCTTCTTCTAAATCTCCATTTAGAAAAGCGGTTTTCACATCCATTTGGTGAATTTGAAGGTTTCTAATAGCTGCAATGGCAAGCACCATTCTAATGGATGTTATTCGCGTTACCGGCGAATATGTATCAAAGTAATCTAGACCTTCTTTTTGTCTATATCCTTTGATCACCAGCCTTGCCTTGTATTTGTCAATACTCCCATCATCTTTCATTTTCCTCTTGAAAATCCAACGGTAACCTAGCGGTTTACAACCCGGAGGTAGGTCCACTAGTTCCCATGTATGGTTTTGCAAGATAGAATCTATCTCACTCTTGATGGCTTCTTTCCAATGTGGTCCTTCTGAAGAAGTAACTGCCTCACGATAGGTTTTGGGTTCACTTTCCACCACATAAGTGAGAAAATCAGGACCAAATGATTTTTCAACCCTAGCCCTTTTACTTCTTCTAGGTTCTATCTCTTCTTCCTCAGATTGAACTTGTTCATCCTCTCGAACAATTTCTTTATCTTTAGAAGAGGAGACTTGACTTTCCTTGTTCAAACAAGGAAATACATCTTCAAAGAATGAAGAATTCCTTGATTCCATAATTGTATTCTTGTGTATCTCCGTATATTTAGAGTCATACACAAGAAACCGATAAGCACTACTATTTTGTGCGTATCCAATGAATATACAATCCACTGTTTTGGGTCCTAGCTTTTGTACCTTAGACAGTGGTACAACTACTTTAGCTAGACACCCCCAAACTCGCAAGTACTTATAAGATGGCTTCCTACCCAACCAAAGTTCATACGGTGTTTCATCCTTCTTCTTGCGGGGTATCTTATTTAAAAGATAATTATCCGACAAAATAGCTTCCCCCCACATGTTCTGACTCAAACCAGAACTAATCAACATGGTATTCACCATCTCTTTCAAGGTACGGTTCTTTCTCTTAGCAATACCATTTTGCTGAGGTGAATAGGGTGCTGTGAATTCATGTCGAATTCCATTTTGTGAACAAAATTCAGCAAACGGTGAAACATACTCACCTCCCCTATCACTTCTAACCACCTTGATTTTCTTGTTAAGTTCACAAAATGGAGCAAACGATGAAACATACTCACCTCCCCTATCACTTCTAACCACCTTGATTTTCTTGTTAAGTTGATTTTCAACTTCATTTTTATACAAGACAAACTTGTTTATTGTTTCATCTTTACTTTTAAGTAAATATATGTAGCAATATTTCGTGCTATCATCGATGAACGTGATAAAATATTTATTCTCACCTCTAGTAGGAACCGATTTTAAATCACACACGTCAGTATGAATTAAATCAAGGGGCTCGGTTTTCCTTTCAATTGATTGGAAAGATGATCTAGTAAGTTTGGCTTCAACATTAGTGGGGCATTTGTGGTTTGTGTCAATATCAAATTTTGGTATGCAATTTAATTTGATCAAATGTCGTACAGAATTAAAATTAACATGTCCTAAACATCCATGCCAAACATTTGAAAACTCAAGCATATAAGCAGAAGTAGTACCAATTTTATTCATAACGTTGTCACCAAATACATTCATTTTGAACATGCCATTCAAGGCATATCCTTTGCCCACATACATACCACTTTTGGACAAAACAAACTTGTCCGACTCAAACACAAGTTTAAAACCAAACTTGTTCAGCAACCACCCCGAAATGAGGTTCTTGCGAAGCTCCGGGATATACAAAACATCCTTAAGTTTGAGCTATTTCCCTGAAGTCATCTTCAAAATCACATCACCAACACCCTTGATATCCGCGGTGGCGGCATTCCCCATAAAGAGCTTTTGCCCATCATCAACCTCCTTGAAGGTGTTGAAGTTGCTCTTGTCATGACAAACATGACGGGTAGCTCCTATATCAACCTACCATTCCTTAGAATTTGAACCAATCACATTCACCTCTGATACCATGACGGTGAGGTCCATGGCCGAAAAATCCGTGATCATGGCCACTAACTCCACATCATCGTTCACCATGTTTGCTTGACGCGTATTGTCATTCTTGGGCAACTTGTAATCAGCAGCCTTGTGACCCGGTTGTCCACAATTATAGCATTTGAACTTCTTCTTGAAAGTTCCACTTCTAGGGCCAAGAGACTTCACTTTCCCTTTGCCTTTATCAATATTCTTTCCCTTGGTTTTTGAAGATTGACCAACTTCTACCACATTTGCTTTAGAAAATTCGGTAGAGTAACCTCCCTTTAAAGTCATCCGGTTGTCTTCTTCAATGCAAAGACGCGCCACAAGCTCCTCCACAGACATTTCCTTTCGCTTGTGCTTAAGGTAATTTTTGAAGTCTATCCATCCGGGAGGAAGCTTTTCAATCATCGCTGCAACTTGGAATGTTTCACTAAGAATCATTCCTTCGGAAAGTATATCATGCAATATGACTTGAAGATCTTGAACTTGACTCATCACAGTTTTCGAGTCAATCATTTTGAAATCCAAAAAAAGAGCAACAACATGCTTTTTGGTTCCCGCATCTTCGGTCTTATACTTCCGATCCAATGATTCCCATAGTTCCTTAGCCGTTGTCACTTTGCAATAAACATTGTAAAGTGGATCGGCAAGCCCATTCAACACATAGTTGCGGCATAAGAATTCCGAATGCTTCCAAGCATCCACCGCACTCACAGATTGAGTGTCGGTCTCTCCTTCGGAAATTTGAGGAGCAAGTTCGGTATGGAACTGAGCCAAGTTTAAGGTGGTCAAGTAGAAGAACATATTTTGTTGCCACCTCTTGAAGTTAAGACCAGAAAACTTCTCCGGTCTTTCAGCGTGATTTGCCATGGTATTTGGCACCGGTGTGGTAGCAGTTGGGTTAACAACAGTTTCCGTCATCTTGGCTGAAAACGAATTTCAAGTTTAGAACCACACTCTAAATCTGTTTACAAAAAACAGTTTCTGTTTACACAAAACAGAATCTATATATATTTATTTCTCTAAAATAATAGTAGTAGCAAGCTATGTATAAGAAATCCAAGTGATTGAATCAAAACAACCTTGATTCAAATCAGTTATAAGAACAAAAAGTCTGTTTAAGATTGTTAGTACAATGTATATATAAACTGCAGTAAAAATAAGAAAGAACTAAGATAACGGAATAAGAAGACAAAACGTGGTTGAGGTTCGTATTGGATACGATGCCCTTAAACAGAATTCCCGTCTGTTCCCAGGGTGCGACAACCGAAGCAGTCGAGCTGCCGGATATGACGACTTATCTGAAAAGTTCGCTGGAGTACGTATGCAGCAGAGAAAGAGAGATTTGTGTGTTCGTTTTTTTTGTGTCGTGGAATGAGACCATAGGTTCATTTTATAGTGATAATAGAAACTAAAATAATAAATTAATGGTTAATTCGAAATTAAACAAATTAATCATCATTATTTCTGATAATTAAACGAATTATTTATCATTTATTTCAATTAAAACATATCAGTTACAAATCAAAAACTGATCAGCTACACAGCCTGAAGTTGATCTTTCCTGAACCTGACTAACGATCAGCTAATGCATTCTGAAGCTGAATTTCCATCAGCTAATCAAAAGAAAAACAGCAAAACTTAGCTCGCCAGGTCGCGCCAACACACGATTTCGGTAAATTTAGACTACGAAATCCACTGTCAGCACCCCCCTACGCGCGGGTAGGACTTGGAGTAAAACCACACAAGAAGCTTGTAAGCCTCTTACACCTTCAAGGTTATAAACCCCTTAAAGTTTACTCCTCCCTCCTATGTGGGACACTTCCCACACTCACTTGTTTTGCCAATTTCCATTCCAAGTGCTCAACTTTGAGTGTCGATATCTCATTCACACATTCTCTGTTTTGGACACATTATATATCGTTTCAAAGCTCTTATAAAAGAGAACACAAACCCACTAAGAGTTATCTTTATATAACACATATTCATATATTTAATTTTGTTCCTGACCAAACCAGCAAGCTTTTTTACTATGGATACATTTTCTGACCAGAGTGAAGAGGACCAACTGTTGGTTTTTTTAGTTAGTCTAACATGCTCCAATGCTTGTATCAAGGTAACCAAATCCCCCGCTGATCTTCCTGTAGGTGAACGCATCCAATTCCAGCTTCCTCTCCACGCATGGTTTTAAAGAACCCATATGTCCGCCACTTGACAGTCTTTGATATTTTCTAGTGCGAACAAACGTGGGAAGAGGTCCTTTAAAGTTGCAGAATCTGAAAGCCACGGATCTAACCAAAATTTTGTATTCTTCCCATTTTCCACTACCCTGTTGAATGAGTTCGAGTAAGGAATTCCCAGCTTATCTATTTCTTGTGATGCCTTGATTATATTCGACCAAGTAGTGGATGATCTTTTCTGTTGTTGCTCCTCAAAACCTCCTTTAAATCCATACAATTTTGCAATCACGATCCTCCATAAAGAATTGGGTTCCGTTAGGAATCTAAATCTCCATTTTCCAAGTAGAGCTACATTTGAGGCTCTAAGTGAGCCAATGCCAAGACCCCCTTTGTTTTTATCATTTATCACTTTGCTCCACTTTACCCAATTTATTTTCTTTTCATTTGATTGCGAACCCGAAAAGAAATCTCTACGAATTGCTTCAAGCTTTTTCAGGATAGCCGTAGGGACACGAAACAGTGAGAATTGATATAGTGGTGAAGAACCTAACACAGACTTTGATAGGACCATCCTTCCACCTATAGAGAGAGTTTTCAATTTCCATTAGTTGAATTTTTTGGAGAGTGAGGCCACTGCCGAAGACCAGTGGGCTATCCGATTCATTGACTTCCCAAGAGGAAGTCCTAGATATGTAGATGGAAGGACGCCAGCTTGACATCCTATCTGGGAACCCATCCTTGATACTTCTTCGGCCTTAATCCCGATGCCAAAAATGGAGCATTTCTTTAGGTTTAAACGGAGGCCAGAAGGATCCCCAAAACATTTTAGAATATCAATCAGCGTAGAGATGTTTCTTTTTGACCACTTACCAAAAAATATTGCATCATCTGCGAATTGAAGCAAAGAAAGATTTATCTCTTCGTTTTTTAACGACAGGCCATGAAAAATCTTCTTTTGACATGCTTCTATAATAAGCACCTCACGATTAAAAATAAGAAAGGGGATAGTGGATCTCCTTGTCGTAGCCCTCTCTCCATTTGGAACTCTTGTGAGGCCGAACCATTGACCAAAACAGAAACCGATGGAGAAGTAATGCAGCCTTCTATCCAAGAAATCCATTTAGAACCGAAACCCATTTGTTGTAAAGTGTGGAGTAAAAAGGACCACTTGACTGAATCAAAAGACTTTCCGAAGTCCGCTTTGAATACCAACAACTTTTTTCCAGATTTTTTCATGTGCGAGATTACTTCATTCGCAATTAAACTTCCATCTAGAATCTGTCTTCCAGCAATAAAATATGTTTGATTATGTGAGATCAGTTTTTTTGTAATCCCTGCCAATCTTTCTGCTAGAATTTTTGACAAAACTTTATAAATTGAGCCAATGAGACTAATAGGTAGGTAGTCTGAAATGTCTAGTGGGTCTTTCACCTGTGGGACCAATGAAATAAACGACACATAGCAACCTGAGATTAGCCTCCCAGTTTGTTCAAAGTGTTTTAGGAAATCTGTGAAGTCCCCCTTGACCACATTCCAAAATCTTTTAATGAACTTGAAGTTGAAACCATCAGGTCCCAGTGACTTCTCCCCAGTACAACTCCAAATTGCTCTTTTAATCTCCTCCTGAGAAAACGGGCCTCAAGAAATTGACGATCAAGCTCGTCCAAGACTTTGAAACTATTGGAGTAGAATTTTGTTTTGTTTCTAAGAGGTTCATGAAAACGATTTTTGAAATGAATGAAAACCGCCCTTTTTATTGAGTCAGGATCATCTGTCCATGTATCATTTAGCCGAAGCCCTCGAATTGACTACTTTCTAAATTTTTTCTTCACCACTGCATGGAAGAACTTACTATTTTCATCGCCTTCTTGTGCCCATTGGAGACTTGACTTTTGCTTTAAAACTTTGACTTCATCAGTACCAAGTAGATACAGCTCTGCCATTGCTGATTCTCTTAATTCAAAGTCTCTTAAGTCCAATTTTTTCTCTTCTGCCTTTTGATCCTACTCAAGAAGGGTGCTTTGTAATTTTATCTTTCTTTCTTTTCTGTGGTTAGAAATACAAACAAACCAATATTTGATATCTATTTTCAACATCTTCAATTTATTTTTAAGCAACACATCAGCAGAAGTACCCTGGGATTGTTTCCTCCAAGCGTTTTTTACCACTTCTTCAAAATCTGGCTCATCCATCCAATAGTCAAAAAATTTAAAAGCTTTTGGACCAAAATCAACAACTGGTGCTACTTTTAATAATAGAGAGTGGTCTGAGAATGTGCGGGGTAGTACCGATACAGTAGGATTTGGCCAAATGTGTGTGAAATTTGGAGATATTAGGAACCTATCCAATTTTCTCATTTTATCTCCATTCTTGCTGAATCTCGTAAATCTCCTTTGGTTTACTGGAATATCTAGCAAATTGGATTGATGAATGAAAGCATTGAACCTTTTAGCATCAGCATTTGAGAATCCGGTTCCTATTCTTTCCTCCTTCCGCCTTACTGAGTTAAAATCTCCGAAGATCACCCATGGAATAGGCCTACTACATATTATGTTTATTAATTGTTTCCATAACTCCTCTTTACTTGCAGTCGATTTTGGTGCGTACACATTTATAAATCCTATTTTTGAGGACACACCCACCCAATTTCCAACAATTGCTAGGAAGTTTTCATTTCCCAGCTCTTCTTCTTTTGAAAACCAACTTTCATCCCATATAAGAAGAATTCCACCGGACATACCAGAAGAAGCTCTAAAAGAGAACCCAAAGTTTTGATTTCTCCAAAGGAAACCCACAACTCTATCGTCAATCGATGGTAGTTTGGTTTCTTGGACCCCTATAACGCTGCACCCACTTTCGTATATTAAAATTTTCACCTCTTTTCTTTTAAAATCAGATCCTAACCCCCAACTGTTTATCGAGAGTATATTCATTATGAAGGTTCTGTGATGCTCCTAGAAAACCTGATCATTAGAGGGACAAACGCCTCTCCTTTTGACAATGTAGAGGGAAAGTAACAAATCCCAAAGACTTCAATAATTGTTGATTATCCATGGATTCAAGGATGGAGTGGGATTTGAGTGTAAGAGAGATCGAGGGAGAAGATACCTGGAAGATACCACGCGAGTTGGACTTACGAACTAATTTTTTTCCGAATAGAAGTGTCGTGAAGTAGACATGAGCCAACGAGACAGACCGGACCGGTCCAACGAGAACTGCCCGAGTCGAGCCGGTCCAAAGACCAAAACTGAGAGAAACGGTCCGAACTGGTCCAAAACGGTCCAAGACCGGTCCAGGACCGAACCGGTCCAAACGCGGTCCAAACCGGTCCAAGAGTTCAACGGGTATTTTTTGAAAAAAATGGTCAAAACCGGTCCAAACCGGTCCAAGACCGGTCCGAACCGGTCCCAACGGCTAGTTTTTCAAAAAAAAAATTCCCCGAAAATTCCCATATAAATACACCAAGAATGAAGCCTTATTTCTTTGCACCACTCTTTCTCACATTCTCTTATTCTCCAAATCTCGAATTCTCTCATTCTTGAATCTTGATATTTCAAGTTTTATTTTTCAAGAATTCTAGTTTGTGTTCTATATAATACAAGTGTTCTATATAATATTTCGATTTGCTTCAATATTATAAAAAATGGCGGGTGAAGGATCTAGCAATTTGAATGCGGGTCGAAGTGATTTCAATATAAATATGCCGTACGAAGAAGTTCCAAAAACAAATCGAGTTGCGGAAATTTGGAAGGATTTTGTGACACTCAAACAAAATAACAAAAAATATGCGAAGTGTACGCATTGTGGAGGAATCTTATCCGGCTCTAATTCTTTTCTCGCTCGGCATTTAGTAAGTATTCTTTTTTTTATTTAAGTTTAGTTTATTTAAATACTAGTTTTTTTATATTTAAGTTTAGTTTATTTAAATACTAGTTTTTTTATATTTATGTTTAGTTTATGCAAATTGAATATATAGGAATTCATGAAATTGAAAATATAGGAATTCATGAAATTGAAAATATTGGTGGACAACTTATTATATTTGTGAATTGAAAATATAGGAATTCATGAAATTGAAAATATAGGAATTCATGAAATTGAAAATATTGGTGGACAACTTATTATATTTGTGAATTTAAAATTATAGGAATTCATGAACCTAAAACAATTTGATGTAATTCTAGTTATTCATAACTTAGTTATTCATTCTAATCGTAATACTAGTAGATATAACCCCGAGAGTGGTGTCTAGAATAGTCACGATCGGCTTGTGGTTGTTGGATTTTCCGAAAGGTTTTAAACCTAAAGGATCCTGCCCCCCGACTGACCTGTGTGGCCACTCTTTGCTTGGTAGTCAAACGTATTACTTTAGAATCAATAACTATAGTTTAATACTTGAATTAAATACATGAACTTGGTTAAATATAGTTTAGTACTTGAATTAAATACATGAACTTAGTTAAATATAGTTTAGTACTTGAATTAAATACATGAACTTCGTTAAATATAGTTTAGTACTATAATTTAATACATGACCTTAGTTAAATATAGTTTACATTACTTGAACTTAGTTTATTCTAATATAAACTTTAAAAAATTAGACTAAATGCTTGGCGCGACAAGCTGCTGCGGTTGAGAGTCAAACTCAAGTTGATGGTCAAACATGGCGTTTCGATGCCGCTTTAGCTCAAGAATTAAGCATGCAGTTAACAATACAAGAAGCATTACCATTTGACTTCTTCTCCCGCCCAAGAGTCACAAATTTTATCAAAAAAGCTTTACAACCTCATTATTCCTCTATAAGTCGAAGAACTCTTAAACGTAGAGCTATGACAAAATGGAAAATAATATATCAAGACTTAAAGGAATATTTTACTAGATTCGATGGTAGAGTTTCCATAACTACCGACATTTGGACCGCTCCACATACAACCCATTATTCATTTATTTGTGTTACGATACATTGGATAGACCCTAAAACATGGTTTATGCAAACACACATTATTGCTTTTGAAAACTTTCCTCACCCGCATGGAGGTGAACAAATTTACGATATTTAATTAAGGATTTTTAACGGTTTTGGAATTAAAGAAAAAATACTTTCAATCACCCTAGATAATGCAAGCAACAATACAAACGCTATGGGACGATTGAAACAAGTTTTAAACCCTATATGTGACTGGGAATTTTTGCATGTACGTTGTTGTTGTCATATTTTCAACCTCGCGGTCCATAAAGGTTTGGAGTCTATGGAATCTTGTCTTTTGAAATTTAGAAGATTAAATGAGACAATTTCTAAAAGCGGACCCATCGCGTTCGAAAAATATGAGCATTTTTGTAAAACAAAAAGAAGAAGATGTTTGAGACCTCTCATAGATATGCCCGTGAGATGAAACTCGACTTATAAAATGATAGGGCGTTTGATAAAAAGTAAGGATTTACTTACCAAATATCATCGAGAACACCTACCCCCATTATATGAAGTACTTATGGAAACTGATTGGAATATTTTAGAAGAATTACACATCGGTTTGGGAGTTTTGTATCAAGCCACAATGATGCTATCATAAACATATTTTCCATCATCTCACTCCACTATGATAGGTGTTTGTGAAATTTTGAGAACATTAAAGGCTTTTGGTTCTTTGAATCAAAGGTGGGGTATGATTACTAACAAAATGTGTGAAATTCTTATAAAATATTTTAAAGAGTTTCCAACAAGTTTTTTGATTGCTTCGGCATTAAACCCTCTTGTTAATTTTAAGGGTGTAACAGAATCTTTAACTTCAATCGGGGAAGCATTGGGTCAATCTCTAGATGAGATTACGACAAGTATATCAAAATTTGAAAATTGTGTTAAACACTTATATACTATTTATGATAATGAATGTGCACCATGGGGAGAAGTTGCTTCCACCCCGAGGTCTTCGACTTCACAAACATCGGCTACTCGGCCAAACAATACTTTTAACATTGGATCGTCTTGGTTTAATAATATATCTCAATCGAAACGTACACGAGTTCAATCGTCTTTAGAGGAACTTTCCATATATAAAGAAACTGATTACACTAATTATATTGGCACCGAAGATTTTGCACAATTTGATGTATTAAAATGGTGGCAAGAAAGAGAAAACGTTGGTCAATTTAAGATCCTAGCCCGTATGGCTAGGGACGTACTAACCGTCCAAGCTAGTAGCGTAGCTTCGGAATGTTGTTTTTCTCTTAGTGGCAGGATTTTAAGAGCACGACGGTGTATGTTGAAGGCCGAGTCGGTGCAAATGGCCGTGATGCTTAAGGACTACTATGATTCTATAGAAAGATGTCAAAACGATGCGGATCTCGAAGAAGGCTTAACTAATTTGGAGGAACCGATTATGGAAGACGATTACAATAGGGACTTCGCATCGGGAACATCAAACACTAACACCGAAGCTGAAACTGAAGAACCCGAACCCGGCGAAGAATACGTTGACGATACTCAAAATAGAATGAACGCGGGTTCATCATCCAACGTCCACTCGAACGAAGTCGCCTATTATGGGCATAGGCCATATACCGACGATAGTTACAATTATTGGAATATCAATTCCGACTATCCATTTTAGTAGTTATCTCTTTATATTTTGTGACGTTATTTCTTTCGAACAATATGTATTTTTCGGGTCACTAACTTGGGGTGATGGTCATGCCGAAGCTCCATTGCTAGAGTTCCCTTTTCTATTTAAAAAAATAATTCAAGTTTCAACAATATGTAATTTTATTTCGTAATTGTATCGCAATGTTATTTATATGTTTTTATTAACTTGCAATTATATATGTTTATACTTTATATTTTATAACTTGCAATTTTTTTTAAATTAACAAGTCACTTTTTTTTCAAACAAAAAAACGAACCGAAAACCGGAAAATTTAAACCGAAACTAAAAAAAACCCGGAAATGTCTAAACCGAACCGGAAAATACCCGAACGAAAAACGGACCGGTCCAGGAACGAAGTCGAACTGGTCCGGACTTGGACCGGTCCGGAAGTGGTCTAGGACCACCCGAAGACCGAATTTATCAAAATGGTCTTACGCAAAGACCGGTCCGCCGAGGACCGGACCGGCCCGGGACCGACTAGGTCCGGACCGGCTGTGGTCCAGCTTGACATCCTATCTGGGAACCCATCCTTGATACTTCTTCGGCCTTAATCCCAATGCCAAAAATGGAGCATTTCTTTAGGTTTAAACGGAGGCCAGAAGAATCCCCAAAACATTTTAGAATATCAATCAGCGTAGAGATGTTTCTTTTTGACCACTTACCAAAAAATATTGCATCATCTGCTAATTGAAGCAAAGAAAGATTCATCTCTTCTTTTTTTAACGACAGACCATGAAAAATCTTCTTTTTACATGCTTCTATAATAAGCACCTGTAAAGCTTCCATCACGATTAAAAATAAGAAAGGGGATAGCGGATCTCCTTGTCGTAGCCCTCTCTCCATTTGGAACTCTGCAGAGGCCGAACCATTGACCAAAACAAAAACCGATAGAGAAGTAATGTAGCCTTCTATCCAAGAAATCCATTTAGAACCGAAACCCATTTGTTGTAAAGTGTGGAGGAAAAAGGACCAGTTGACTGAATCAAAAGCCTTTTCGAAGTCCGCTTTGAATACCAACAACATTTTTCCAGATTTTTTCATGTGCGAGATTACTTCATTCGCAATTAAACATCCATCTAGAATCTGTCTTCCAGCAATAAAAGCTGATTGATTATGTGAGATCAGTTTGTTTGTAATCCCTGCCACTTTTTGACAAAACTGAAGGGTTTTGATCCTAACCAAACCACCACATGAGTCAAACTGGTCAAATATGGGTTTGATTCTACTTGTTCAATCCTAAAAGCGGAACTTGATTGAACACAACCCTCTAAACCCCAAAAGGGTTAGGATCTTTAATACTAATGATCAAACATAGTTTCTAAGATACAATACACAGAATAGGTTACAAAAATATACCTGATCAAAACCTTTAGGATTGTTAAAGAAAGTCCATCACTACTGCACCTCCTTTGAAACTGGCTGCTAGACCGCTCCTGGATCACCAACCAACAATTCTCGATAAACCGAGAATGTGTGTGTGTATTCTTCGTATACCACCAAATCTCAAAACACCTTTGTGTTTTGTGTCTTTCGATTTCGGCGAAGAGAGAAGAGAGCCGAGAGAGTAAGTTGCGACGAGAGGAGAGAGGGAGAGAGTTGGTGGCTAGGTTTAATCCCTTGTTGCTTATCTTCTTATGTCTTAATCCTTAAAGCTTAAGAATATATATAAGGACTAAACGGACCTAAGCCCGTTTAATTAAAAGCCCACTGGTTTTAGTTAAACTTTCAATCTCTTCACTTTGACCCCCTGGACTTTACTAGTTAATTAATTAACTATTAATTAACTGTTTCGTTAAATATTAAAACTTAATATTTAATTTCCTTTAAATAATAAATAACTATTTATTATTTATTCCTTTCTAATAATTAATACAAACTGATTAATTATTTATATCTCTCTTTTCAATAATTAATACAACTGATTAATTATTTACTTTTCTCTTTTAATAATTAATCTAACTGATTAATTATTTCCTTTTTCTCTTTAATAATTAATCTAACTGATTAATTATTTCCACACAGATTTATGGTGTAATCCAACTGTTCCGTATTGGGTGTGTAGCAGTGTGACCCTTTAGTCTCTTATTACATTGGATACAATGTGCCCATTAATTATCTCTACACATAATCTAACAGACTCCCACTTGTGCAAGATAAGTAACAGTTACTGCACATTGTTAGCCTAAGGAGGTCCCTAGCCAGACACTTAGGGTAACCAGGTTATAAGAACTCTTATACCCCAAAGTAACTTCTGATAAAAATTCATAAGCAACCTGCTTAGAAGTAACCTGTTATAAACTAACTGTTTATAAACTAAACTATCATAAACTCCCTGTTTATGAATGGGTACGTTTTTATATATACAAACTTGCATATACAGGTGTGTCCCTTGTAGTGCGATATTTCATTTTTGAGTATGAGCATGGAGAAGGTCAACTCAGAGACTCAAAAAATGTGTTCATGACATACTTGATTTCAAAAACTGCGTGATAAACGACAAAGAACAGATCAGTTCGTTTGGGCACGGCCGTGCACTTACCAGTTTCTCTAATCAGTCAAGGGGCCCGAAAATATCTCTTCTAAAAAGAAGTTGCAATTACCATCTTGCATATTTGCATTCGGAAATACAGCGCCCACTGAATCTAGACACGCCCCTTATGACCACCCTGTTACGGCGTGGCATTAAAGCGAGCTAAGAAGACAACAGTTACCGCATCCCAAACCAAATACCTCAGGCTTAAAGATAACCTATGTGATAAATACTTTTGACATGAATCCACGAAGTATTTTTCACAGTGGGTCAATCCAATATTCGTAATCCTAACGAATATCCATCAATTTTGGTCCGCAAAACCTTTTGCAGCTATATTCGACATACTTTCGAATCTACACCAAAATTACTATGACTTTATAGCCCTATCATAGTTCCCACCACGATAAGTAGTCACGGATAATATTTGGAATAAACTTAGTTTATTCCTGGATGAACCAAAACATACAAAATTGTGAAGAACAATGAAACTAATTTCTACACCCTTCCATATTCCTCCCTGGAATAAAGGTGCATAATTTTTTACCATTTCATTAACTCGATTCACGGTGTAGTATATTTGAATTACTTATTATTTTGTATTTCAACTTATCACATATTACAAAGGAAAAATAATATGATTATAAACCTAAAACTCAAGACTAGCACCCTGAAGTACTCCTTCTTGGTTTTGCTAGAAGTCGTTCTTGCAACCTGAGAAACAATTCTAGACTTACTTATTTTATAAAATTCCTTAAACTTGGAGAAACTGGAAATAACTCCAATGTTTCTGATTTTACAAAATAACTTTCTTGTAATTAAAACTTTAATTACATTTGTAGATATACTGGATTTTATTATCCTTTTGAAATGATAAACCTTCTTACATCTACTTGTAAGAAACTTGAGATTAGATTCCCTGTGTATGCCAACACTAATCTAATATCACTACTAAGAATGTTAAAGAACATCATATTTTATCATTTCTAACGTTGACTACCCAACAACATTTAATTAAGCTGACTTACTGAACATTTTAGAACGTATATAACTTTTATTTAAGTCATAACTTGACTAAAAAACTTGCAATGATATCTTTATTGAGTACCTCTCAATAAATCATGCATTCCTCGGATTAGTTCTTTCTCAAGAACTTACTATTTTAGATAACCTCTGAAATCATCCGATAATTATATACTATAAAAGTTCAAACTTGTATTTATCATTCTGGTTAAAGAATATTAACTCTGATAAATACATTAGTCAGATGCTCCCACTATCTTTTATGAAAAAGTGCACTATTTTAAAACATCCTTTTAGGCCTTAGTCAATCCTTGACTATCATGCCTAAAACTTGTGTTCAAAACACATGTTTTAAAACTTAGTTCTTGTAAGAAATTTGTTTTATGAAACCAAGAACTTGGATCTTCATATATCCATCTTTCTAATTACAGAAAGTGGTTTCATTAAACTTGTCATTAGTGTAAAAACACTAGTGAAGGCACTTTAAATTTCTTTCTAAAAACATTTAGTATAAAACTTCCTTGATTATAGTAACTACCATAATCACTTTTATACTTTCTTAAATGTTTTATCAAAAACTATTTTTACTTAGAAATAATAACTATTATTTCATTTTGTTCAAGACTTTGAACATACACTTTTCACTTGTTAAATTAGAAAAACTATCTAATTTTATAAACAATACTTGTTTATTTAAGCATTTGAATAGTGGAGCCAGCATTTATATAACTACAACAAATCATAGCATAAGATTATTATGAATCACCAATCAAGTCAACACTTGACTTATTGGTACTCTTTTAGTCACAACTGGACTAATCCTGATTCATAAAATAAGAACACGTGCACGGATATGAAAACAATTATAATTTCCATAAACTCAAAAGTTTCCATAAACAATTAAGATAAAAAAAATATCCAAACAAACTTAGAAGAGTTTAATAAACTAGGAAATATAAATAATAATATCCGTCAGCTGCACGTGGGATCTCTTCATGCTGGGCCGCATCACTTTCCATCTCCTCCTGCAATAAACGATTGCAAGATATTAGAATACTCGTAAAAAACTTTTACAAGCGGAAAGTGATAAAGAAGTTACACGATACCTGAGGGGACAGCCTTGCCACCTGCCTCGTGACCCTTCGGGCAATCTCTTTTCCAGTGCCCGACCTCACCGCACTTGAAGCGCCGATTCTCGGTTCTTGCTTTGTTCGGCTTTGGCTTCTTGCCCTTGTTGTCGTTATTAGCCCTGGGTGCACTCTGGCTGGGCTGGGCCTTGCCCTTTTCCTTTCCGTTGCGCCCCTTCCTCTTCTTATGCCCGCCATAACCCACCATGAGAACATCCTTAGACTTGTTCCCGATACTCTGCTCAGCAGTCTTGAGCATTGAGTGCAACTCAACCACGGATTTCTCCATGTTGTTCATGTTGTAGTTGACTATGAAAGGCTTATAGTCATCCGACAACGAGTTGAGTATCGTATCCGTTGCTAGCTACAACGTACTGGGTGCCTAAGTCTCTCTAGGTGGTCCATGTAACCTTTCATTTTCATGACTTGGTTACTAACCGAGGTCCCCTTAGCCATCTTGCACGAGTTAAATGCCCTGGTGGCATCATAACGCTATGTACGAGCTTGATCCTGGAACATGTCCCTCAGCTGGTGGATCATGTCATAGGCAGGAGTCTCCATCATGCTCGACTGCAACTCTGAACTCATAGTTGCAAGCATGAGGCAGCTGACATCTAGGGCATCATTGGAGCGCTTCTGAAAAGCCTCCCTTACGTCTGCCCTAGCATTACTGGCAGGAGGATTTCCTAGAGGTTGTTCTAGGACATGCCACTTTCTCTCTTGCCTAAGCACGATCCGGAGATTTCTCTCCCACGTGAGAAAGTTACTACCGACAAGCTTGTCCTTCTCAAGAATGGAGCGGAGAGAGAGGTTGTTAGTACTAGTAACGTTGGTTGCTATCTACAAATTAAAACCCGGTTTAATTAGTAATTGCAGATAAATTTTCTAATCATATATCATCAAACCCATAAATAATATATATTAGACCTAGGAACCATATTTCACATACTTGACGCAAGGTTTGGGCACTTCCCGCCAAGTCATGCTATTTCTGGTAGGTAACACCCTGTACCAATCGTACCTAACTGATACGACTCCTAGAACCTCGTAGAGCACTTGGACCCAGTCCAGTATGTTTAACTCTACTCTAGTGCTTTTTGGGCCGGGACTCCCGATTATCACCAAAATAGATCGCACCACCTAAGACAGCATGAATTCTGGCCGGGACTCCCGATTATGGCAGAATCTTTCATGCCCTTCCCGCAATGGTTTGAACCCGGATGCCCAAGGTTTGGGCACTTCCGACACCCGAGTACCGTTTAACAGCAAGGGTGTACCATTAGGTGGGTAGCACACTGATCTAAGATTTTCTTGGGTTTTATAATTAAGTTTAAAAAACTTAATTTTCCAGTTTTTGAAAAACCATTTTAAAACTAATTGTTTTAAAAATACGATTTATATGTGTACCTAAACTAGGTGCACAAAAACGGCCTTTATAAGTTCCAAACTTATAATTTTGACAAAACTTTAAATTTATAAAAATTTAACTAACACGACTAGCAACCTGTAGTCGTATTCTAGTTTGTCATAAAATGTGGTTTTTCACTGTTTAATAACAACCTGTTATTAAATCCCCTTTTTATTTAGCATCATATAAATGTCACAAATCTATATGAAAAAATGTAAAACCACAACCACGCAGATAATAAAAATAAGCATATAAAGCCCTATAGTTTTGCCAACTAATCCTAAGGTCAAACCTAAGGATAAAATGACTTAGATTCGCCTTCTTGATGTGTTGCTCCCACTAGCCTTGACACCTCCCTGAAGTGTTCGTGCTTCGCTTGAAGAACACCATTTACTTCGTCACTTCCTTCGAGTCTATCTTGGTTGAGGGATTAAACTATTACTAATCTATTACAAACACAATATTGAATGGGGTTGTAAATGGCACGCAGGCCTCCCCGAACCAGTACAATATTACAATTAAGAAAGGGATTGTAATTGGCACGCAGGCCTTCCCAAAACCAAAAAGAAAAAGAAGAAAAGAAAAAACGAGTCCTAAGTCGGCAAAACTATAGTTATATGAATCACAACCACGCAATTATATATAAACACTATATATATAAAAGTCAACCACGCAGTTATAATATATAAACAAAAACTGTGTTGCACATAACCTGATTTGTTCAAACATTCTTATTTACCCTTTTGATTAATACCTATTAACCAAAAAAATGAGAATTATGATCTTCTAATTAAATTTATTTGACCAAAAATAAATAGTTTTTCAACAAAACTTAAAAAACTTGATCTCATTCAAAACTTGAATGAAATCCTTATGTCGAGTTTCTTTACTAGTTTTCCAAAAACTAAAACCGACAACCTTTGGTCAATTAAATACTCTCTTATTTGTTTCTCCACAATATTATATAAACTTTTATCCTTTTTAGAATTTATTCAAAAATGACTAAACTAGTCATAATAAATAAAAGTCTAAAATATATATATCTTAACTAAACTAATTAAAATATATAACACTAGTTTATATAACAACTTATTAATTTTATAACATAAAATTAATAATCCTTTTGTATTAATCCGGAAAAACAATTTGAGCCAACAATTCCCGTCAACCCGAGAAACCCACTAGGCCGAGAACCCATTGGACCGAGATCCTCCTTAGGCCGAGACCCCACTGGACCGTGATCCTTCTTGGGCCGAGACCCACCTTGGGCCGGAGCCACTTGGGCCGTGAACCTCTTGGGCCTCCAAATGTCTTGGGTCGAAATCCCTTGGGCCGAAGCCCATTAGGCTTTAGCGCCGCTAATCCCTTTTAGCGCCGCTAAGTGCCTTTAGCACCGCTAACGGCCACCACCCGACACGGTGATGATCTCGGTTCCCGTTTTCCGATTATAAAAATATTTTAAATCCTTTTTAACCTATTAAAACTAACTGTTTTAATATACTGATTAAAAACTGGATTTAATTCAAAAACCAAAAACTATTAATTATTAATATTAACAAAACTTGTTTTATTAATAACTAATTATCCTAAAACTTGATCTTAACCTTTTTAAACAAAAAGTTCAAAACTTGATTAACATTTAGTTTTAGATAAAAAGTTTATCCCTTTTAATCGTTCAAACATAAACCTGGTTTAAATCTAACTGGTTAAAATCAACCCTTTTATAAACTGGATAAAAATAGAAAACTTGTTTTATCCTTTTATGGTTTTCGAAAAAAATAATGGAGAAGAACAAAGATGAAGAAGATCACTTAACTATCAAACAAACCAACTAATTAGATAAACTAGGTTTAACTGATTAAACAAACTGTTTAATTTAAAGAAAACTTAATTCAAACTTATCCTTATCTAAAAATCATGATCCTTTTAACCATTCAAACTAACTGTTTGAATTTCCTCATTAATAGGATTAACCTGATAACAAAACAAACTGTTTTGCTACCTTCTTGATTTTCGAAAATTCCAAGAACAAGTAGAGAACCAAGAATAAACCTTAATCTAAAACAGATAAAAAAAACTAGAAACTATGGATCATAGAGCCGAGGCTCTGAAACCACTAAAGGGTTTTGATCCTGACCAAACCACCACATGACTCACACTGGTCAAATCTGGGTTTGATTCTACTGGTTCAATCCTAAAAGCGGAACTGGATTGAACACAACCCTCTAAACCCCAAAAGGGTTAGGATCTTTAATACTAATGATCAAACATAGTTTCTAAGATACAATCCACAAAATAGGTTACAAAAATATACCTGATCAAAACCTTTAGGATTGCTAAAGAAAGTCCACCACTACTGCACCTCCTTTGAAACTGGCTGCAAGATCGCTCCTGGATCACCAACCAACAATTCTCGATAAACTGAGAATGTGTGTGTGTATTCTTCGTATACCACCAAATCTCAAAACACCTTAGTGTTTTGTGTCTTTCGATTTCGGCGAAGAGAGAAGAGAGCCGAGAGAGTAAGTTGTGACGAGAGGAGAGAGAGAGAGAGAGTTGGTGGCTAGGTTTAATCCCTTGTTGATTATCTTCTTATGTCTTAATCCTTAAAGATTAAGGATATATATAAGGACTAAATGGACCTAAGCCCATTTAATTAAAAGTCCACTGGTTTTAATTAAACTTTCAATCTCTTCACTTTGACCCCCTGGACTTTACTAGTTAATTAATTAACTACTAATTAACTGTTCCGTTAAATATTAAAACTTAATATTTAATTTCCTTTAAATAATAAATAACTATTTATTATTTATTCCTTTCTAATAATTAATACAAACTGATTAATTATTTATATCTCTCTTTTCAATAATTAATACAACTGATTAATTATTTACTTTTCTCTTTTAATAATTAATCTAACTGATTAATTATTTCCTTTTTCTCTTTAATAATTAATCTAACTGATTAATTATTTCCACACAGATTTATGGTGTAATCCAACTGTTCCGTATTGGGTGTGTAGCAGTGTGACCCTTTAGTCTCTTATAACATTGAATACAATGTGCCCATTAATTATCTATGCACATAATCTAACAAAAACTTTATACATTGAGCCAATGAGGCTAATAGGTCGGTAGTCTGAAATGTCTAGTGGGTCTTTCACCTTTGGGACCAATGAAATAAACGACGCATTGCAACCTGAGATTAGCCTCCCAGTTTGTTCAAAGTGTTTTAGGAAATCTGTGAAGTCCCCCTTGACCACATTCCAAAATCTTTTAATGAACTTGAAGTTGAAACCATCAGGTCCAGTGACTTCTCCCCAGAACAACTCCAAACCGCTCTTTTAATCTCCTCCTGTGAAAACGGGGCCTCAAAAAATTGACGATCAAGCTCTTCCAAGACTTTGAAACGATTGGAGTAGAATTTTGGTCTGTTTCTAAGAGGTTCATGAAAACAATTTTTGAAATGAATGAAAACCGCCCTTTTTATCGAGTTAGGATCATCTGTCCACGTATTATTTAGCCGAAGCCCTCGAATTGACTTCTTTCTAAATTTTTTCTTCACCACCGCATGGAAGAACTTACTATTTTCATCGCCTTCTTGTGCCCATTGGAGTCTTGACTTTTGCTTTAAAACTTTGACTTCATCGGTACCAAGTAGATACAGCTCTGCCATTGCTGATTCTTTTAGTTCAATGTCTCTTAAGTCTAATTTTTTCTCTTCTGCCTTTTGATCCCACTCAAGAAGGGTGTTTTGTAATTTTATCTTTCTTTCTTTGTTGCGGTTAGAAATAGAAACAAACCAATATTTGATATCTATTTTCAACATCTTCAATTTATTTTTAAGCAACACATCAGCAGAAGTACCCTGGGATTGTTTCCTCCAAGCGTTTTTTACCACTTCTTCAAAATCTGGCTCATCCATCCAATAATCAAAAAATTTAAAAGCTTTTGGACCAAAATCAACAACTGGTGCTACTTTTAGTAATAGAGAGTGGTCTGAGTACAGTAGGATTTGGCCAAATGTCTGTGAAATTTGGAGATATTAGGAACCTATCCAATTTGCTCATTTTATCTCCATTCTTGCTGAATCTCATAAATCTCCTTTGGTTTAATGGAATATCTAGCAAATTGGATTGATGAATGAAAGCATTGAACCTTTTAGAGCATTTGAGAATCCGGTTCCTATTCTTTCCTCCTTCCGCCTTACTGAGTTAAAATCTCCGAAGATCACCCATGGAATATGCCTACTACATATTATGTTTATTAATTCTTTCCATAACTCCTCTTTACTTGCAGTCAATTTTGGTGCGTACACATTTATAAATCCTATTTTTGAGGACACACCCACCCAATTTCGAACAACTGCTAGGAAGTTTTCATTTCCCAGCTCTTCTTCTTTTGTAAACCAACTTTCATCCCATATAAGAAGAATTCCCCCGGACATACCACAAGAAGCTCTAAAAGAGAACCCAAAGTTTTGATTTCTCCAAAGGAAACCCACAACTCTATCATCAATCAATGGTAGTTTGGTTTCTTGGACCCCTATAACGCTGCATCCACTTTCGTATATTAAATTTTTCACCTCTTTTCTTTTAAAATCAGATCCTAACCCCCAACTGTTTATCGAGAGTATATTCATTATGAAGGTTCTGTGATGCTCCTACAAAACCTGATCATTAGAGGGACAAACGCCTCTCCTTTTGACAATGTAGAGGGATAGTAACAAATCCCAAAGACTTCAATAACTGTTGATTATCCAGGGATTCATGGATGGAGTGGGATTTGAGTGTAAGAGAGATCGAGGGAGAAGATACCTGGAAGATACCACGCGAGTTGGACTTACGAACTGATCCTAATAGAAGTGTCGTGAAGAGCAGATGGGACCTGATTCTTTGTTGTAGTTAATGGGGCCGAAATTGGACTTTGCTCCTGCTGGGCTGATAAGAGCATAGATGGGCTTAGAGAGGAAAATGGGGCAGGGCCCAAGTTGGAGCCCAAATCATCTTTTGATGCAACCTCGTTGACCGGAGCTACTAAGGTGCTGTTTGTTTTTTCAGAGATAAAATGTCTGATGTCTGTTTCAGTCTATTTCAATGTCTGCAGATATAGATGTGGACTAATTGTCTGCAGTCTGCATCAAGAAGACTGTTTGTTTTTTAAACTTAAGAAATTGTCTGAAATAGTGTCATGTTACAAAGTAAACTTTTAAATAAACACATGAGAAAATTCATACATTTTAGTACAATTATAAAAAGCAACTCAAATGTTAAACACTCGATTTGAGCATAACTTGAAAACACTTGTTATATATGTATGTATGTATGTGTGTGTGTGTGTGTGTATATATATATATATATATATATATATATGTGTGTGTGTGTGTGTGTGTGTGTTTGTGTGTTTGTGTGTGTGGGTGGATGGGTGTTTATCATGTATATATATATTATACATACATCGACATATATGTATATATGATTGTAGGTATGCATATATATATATATATATATATATATATATATATATATATATATATATATATATATATATATATATATATATATATATATATATATATATATATATATATATATATATATATACACGTATGTATATGTATATATATGTCTATGTGTGTGTGCGTGTGTGTGTGGGTGGGTGTTTATCTTGTGTATATATTATATATACATAGACATATATATGTATGTATGATTGTAGGTATGTATGTGTATATATATATACACGTATGTATGTGTGTATATATATATATATATATATATTTTTTTTTTATGTATGCATTATGTATTTATTTATGTATGTATATGTATGTGTGTGTATAACCGGGTTGACCGGTGGTCGAATAGTGGTCCGTTCATCACACACTATCACCTAAATATCCGTATTATATAATAATATGATTATAGAATTAGAACTAATGACAAGAATGTGTAACAGATATACATGTGAGAATGTCTATTTAAAACAGTGGATGATACACCTCTGTTGGAAATAGATGTAAAAAGATCTGCAAAGCTCTTTTTTTATTGCAAAAACAAACCGTTTGTTCTTTAAATATCTACATGTCTGCAGACATCAGAGGAGATATGTTTTGAAAAAACAAACAGCACTTGTATCAACATCATTTTTTTTACTTTGGTGTCTTTTTTGCAGCAGGTCACTGTCATCTTTTGTACTTTCATCTTTTTGAATTTCAAATTTCCGATTAAGCTCCGGTGGAAAAGGGTTCAATTCCTGTGACTGGAAATCGAAGGAATCCGGAACTATTTCCGAGTCTAGGGTGTCCGAAACGTAATCCGATCCATGAGAGGTAGGTTGTGATTCCAGATCTGATTCAGAGCCCTCACCTTCTGATTTTGAAGAGCTATAAGAGTTTTGCGGTAGGTTGAACTCAAGGGGGCGATTATGTTCTTCCACTACTCTCACCAGATGGGTTTTCTTTTGTATTTCAACATGTAAAACTTGAGATATTTCTTCCATTCGTTTTGTGAGTATCAGAACCTCGCACGTATTCATCAGATGACTACCGAATCATGACATGTCTTCTACTTCAAGGACCCTGCCAAAACAAGAAGCTAGGGTTCTTGCAGCCTCCATGTTCCATGCTTGCGGGGGGATACCTTCCAACTCTAGCCATACTAGTCGTCCTGTGTCATGTGATCCATCCCAAAGCCCCACTTCCAATAGCCAGTGTCGAAGGCTTGTTCGGTAGGTTTGTAGCATTTTCACCGCTTCTTATCGTGATTTCCACTCACATAGAAAAGAAAGGCCACCAATATAGTAGAAATCGCAGTTGCCCAAACCTTCCTCTTTGAATAGGGACCATATATTGCGTAGAACTTCCATGTCACGAGCCTTACCTACCCAACATTTATTGAGTCTCAACTCATGCTCATAAAAGGCTGAAAGTTTGATGTGGGGTTCTTTAGTTTTGACATTTACTCTTCCTTTACCCATGACAGCATCTCTGTAGGTGTAAATGCGGTTGGTTCCCTTTGGTACAGCAGTAGTGGTTCCCTGTTTTGGTTGACTTTGCCTTCTTAATGGAAAAAAAGATGCTTTCCTTTGGTATTTCGCTTTGTTAATGATTAACTGTTGCATCCCTATCCGTATTGTCTGTAGCCGTTTCTCGAAGGTTTGGAGGTCTTCCTTGATTTCAAATCTTGCAAAGCCGAATTTTCTTCCTTGTTTAGTCTTTTTAGCAGAGGCACGTATACATCTTTTATTTCTCCATACTTTTCGAACATTCTCCATCAGTCTTTTGCAACCCAGGATTCTGGAAAGTTTGTGAAGAAGGAGTGAGCAGCAGCTACTTCCGATGAAACATTGTTGATGATGTTTGTTGTTTTTCCGGCCTAGAACCTCCGTCCATTCCATAGCAGCATTTTTAGAATCCATCGAAAATCATAGATTATTCACATTTTATTAACAAATTGTAACATTTAAAAATATGAAAAATATAAATACGTGTGGGAAACTTAGGTGCAATAAATATTTGACAAATCTCTTACATTTAGAAGTTTAAATATTTACTATTACGGATTCAATTCTAGAGCCAATCGAAGTTGTAACCAATTTCTTGCCTTCAATTCATGTAACCAATTTCTTTTAGCCAATTTTGTTTGCTAAAGTTTATTATAATAATTAGAAATTTTTTTGTTTTGCCCTTTATATAAACAAAACAATGCTGGAGTTGGTTTTAATCAACTCTTTTTTTTCCCTTCGTATAACCAAATTTTCTTACCAATTTTGTTTGCTAAAAGTTTATTATAATAATTATTAAAATTCATTTTAGAAGTCCACTTTCATCTTGCAACCCAACAAGCTTTAGTGGTATGACATAATAATATACCATTAATTCTAAAATTTATAATGTCATATTAGATTTTTGTGCCACTATTAATCGTGTATACTAGTGGCATAATATATATTGTGCCACTAAAACCGTTAATCTTTTCAATGACATATACAAAGTGCCACTAAAAACAACATTTAGTGGCATAAAAAATAAATACAATTAAAAACGTGTGCCACTGAATGACGATTCTTCTGTAGTGTTCATTTTAGTTTTAAACTACAAAAATTACAAACCAAGATAGTAGTAGGTTCTTCTAGATCTGTTAAAAGTTAGATGGTGGTGGCTTTAAAGAGATATGTTTTCTTCATATCATAGCTTGCAACTTCATCATCAAGATCCCCTTATCGATGTGTTTGTAGGTCTGCCATCTTCAATGGTGGATACCTCTAATGGATGTGTTTGTACCAAATAGAAGGGGATGGTGGTTATTTTGAAGAGAGAACGCAATTGGAAGCAGACGGCGGCGACGGTTCATGCAATGGTTGTCAACGCCGGCGAGGGTTTGTGCTTCATATCTGCTACGATGATGGCGATGTGCTACGTTTTCTGCTTTTGATTTGCTACCGTGGGGTTTTCTGCATCAGATTTGCTACAAGTTGAAACATCGGTGGTGGAGACGGTTATATGGTGGAAGGTGAGTGGATAGCATAGGATATCTATGGTGGTGAAGGTGGGGATAGTAAGATACGGTGAAGAGAGAAAGGAGCGGTGACGTTGCGGTGGTGGTAGCCGATGATGCGGTGGTAGTGGCAGTAGCCTTGAAGAGATAAGGGAGTGTAGGAGTGGTATAGCGGGGAGAGAGAGAGAGAGATTGAAAGTGGGGGTGTTTGTTTGGGTTTAAGGATGGATGATGACGTATATAAATGGTGGGGGTATGTTTGGTAACAGGAATAAAAAGGAAAATGACGATTATACAGTTAACACTAGTTAGCCTAAAACAAAATGACAATCACAATAACTATTTTCGTAATTTTTTAAGGGACAAAAAGTGAAAATTAGTGACAACCACGGGACCATTTTTGTAATTAACTCTAAAGAAATTTTTATACTGTTATATTTTTACCCTTAAAACGAGTCAAACGGGTCATTTTCGGGTTGTCGGTTTGACCCCAACCTGACTCATTTATTTTCGTGTCGATTTCGTGTCAACCCGTATTTGACCTGTTTTGGGTTCATGTCTGATTTATATCACTTTTTTTTGGTGTCAAGTTCGGGCCGGAGATCGTACAGGCCAAAAAATTGCCGGCCTTACCTAAAGTGTTAAACTTGTATGAATATAAATACGTAACATTAGAGATTGAGTCTCTTCCTTTTCATTAAACATGTTGGATAAGTATTTGTACATATGATGTCTTGATACCATTATGATATACATATATTATAAACGAGTTGCCTAACCCGCGCGATGCTGCGGAAATAAATGATCATGATAAACATAATATAAAATTAACATTTAAACGTAAATAATTAAAACAAAGTGAAAAAAGTAAAATTTTGAAATCAGAATTGTGGTGAATTTTATTTGCAAAAACTTTCTTATATATCGACGTGGTTTAAATATATATATATATATATATATATATATATATATATATATATATATATATAGGATGAGGATCAAATAAGATGCAAAATAATGTAAGATGTGTAAGATGGATTAAGAAGTTGACACATGGCAAAGGGTATTTTAGGGATCTTCTAATAATTTTCATTCTACTCCTTAATTTTCTCCTCCACCGTTGGTCAATAAATGTACCCATATATTCCTCACCCATCTTTCCTCTATAACCCTAAAAACCACCTAACTAGCACCGCCTCCTGTTTCGTCGGAAATACGAGTTCAACCACCTACGCAGAAATAATCATCGCCGCCTCCTGTTTCAATCTCCTCACGGTGAGTTTAATTTTCCCATCATCGCCGCCTCGTGTTTCAATCTCCTCATGGTGAGTTTTCCCATCACCGCCGCCCTCGTCCCCCCTCGATTTAATCACCGACGATGCATGTATCGAGCACCTCCGCGGCATCAAATATGTATCACGAATGATTGTATATCGAAGTTGTTCAGCATTACCGCTGACCGGTAGGCGACTATCGATGCAAGCTAGCTCGACGGCTGCCGCACCTATCCTCTCCTTCATCGGATTTAATCTCGGTTAGGTTTGTTGGTGGATCAATGTTATTCATCAATTTTTCAAACTCTCTGTTTTGGGAAAACGATATCAGAATTCAACATTTTCATTTCTGAACCACAACCTGCGCCAAGTTCTGAAAATATTTAATTCATCAGCTTCTAAATCTGGTGTTAAGATTGAGATTTGTTCATGAGTTTGTAGATCTGATTTTAAGAGTTTGATCTACTTGGCAATGATGAGATTTGTTCATCACAACGTATGTGCTTCGTTTGTTCAAAAGAAGAAGATAATAGGCTTTGATTTTGGTTTTATAGGAAGTGTGTATTAAATTTAATTCATAGTCATAGTTGATTCGGAGGAATCCATGCATATTTATTTTTTTCAAGTTTGATGAATGATGTTCAGTTTGTATGAATTAATTTATGGTTTTGATTCAGTGTTGGGCTGTGAATATTTTTTGTTTTGAATTTACGCAATTCCTTTCTATAAGAAAATGATCTAGTGGACGTATTTGTTTTTGTTCATCAAGTTTTCAAGATAAATTCTTATTTTCATCAATAAAAATTGACGAATCATAGTGTTCATTGATTTCTAAATTGTACGAAATGTGGTTATAGTACACGATTTTACAGGTTTCTAGATTTCTGAATTGGATTTAGGGTAATTTGATGTTAAAAAAGGCAAGCTAATTTTTCTTTAAAATATGACTGATATAAGATAATCATCATATTTGTTTCTTCCTAATTTGCCCTTGAAGCTACTTTATTTATAGTTTCCATGTTATTATCTTTGATCATATTTGTTTGACTTTTCATCAAAATCGGATGGCTAAGATTTCATCTTACACATCTTACTTAGATTTCCATCTTACAATATCTCAACCCTATATATATATATATATAGATATATATATATATATATATATATATATATATATATATATATATATATATATATATACATACATATATATATATATATATATATATATATATATATATTAAAATAAAATCAATTGTGAGAAAGTTTCTTAATATAAAATTCAATTGACCAATAGAATCCCTTCATTTTTCAATTTTGACCAAAACTTTTAATTTTGACTTCAACAATTATAATGCTCTTTAAGAGTATATGGAACCAATTATGAAGAAGGTAAATGAAAATAAAGAGGGGGTGTTTGTATAAATTATATATTTATATTTAATGGATGTATTTAATTCAATATATTTGTAGTTTTTATTTTGTAACTTTTAATAAAGAATGATTGGTATAAATATAATTATATATTTATAATCGTCTCAATTTTATTTACGTTTTGATATAATTTTTCTCAATTTTGACTACTATTATAGTAATACCCATCTTTGTATATAAATTGGATTTTTTGGCCCATTTTTTAGCAAACACGGGTCATTAGTACCCGATTTTGCAAGACCCCGGTTTATGTCACTTTCTTTGTCATATGGTGTCTTCTTCGATAAGCTTCACAAAGCCTTAAATCACGTTCCGATTTTGAGAGTCGTATGCATCAAGATCAAGTATTTGGTAGGTGATTTTCTTGATACATTGTGATTCATCTCTCTTATTTGATAAGATTCACAAACCCTAAATCCATTCTCTAACACTTTCATTATTTCTCATCTTCCTCACTTCCAAAACCCTTATTCTCTACGGCTCACAAGGAACACTTTCAAATGGGCATAAGTCTTCTAATCGAGGTAAGATCAAAACCCCAAATCTCTTATAGTAGCGGAAGATTTCTATTTACCTGATGTTTCTATTGATTGAGGTAAGATTACATATTTGATTTTAAAGGTATTACTTTTTCATTTTGTTCATCTTGCTTGGCAACTTAAATTTTTTAATATGATTCGTTGTTGCGTGATATAATATGGGATATTGAATATGATTTGGTGTTAATATTGATATGCTTGAATTAGATTTCATGTTAATTTTGTTCATTTGATGGTAATTTCTTTAGCTTTTGAAACTACTGTATTATTTTTCCGACGTTTGACCATATAACTTGCTTGGTTTATTCAACATGTTGAATTAAGGAATTTTCATTGATAGCAGTGCAACAGTGCCTACATTTTAATTGGAAAAGAGGTATTTCTTATAGGATGTTCAAGTGTATATTTAGTTTTAAACCTGAGAGTATGTTCGTAAATTATGTGGTTTTCTTTTAGGTACAACAAGCAATGCTACACAAGTTACCAAATGATCCTTGGATGTAACTAAATGAACCCCACCAAAATGAGAGCATAGCGAGCAATCTGTTAACTAGAACATGATAAAGGGAAGCCAATTGCAAAGCTGTTGATTTCTGATGCATCAAAAGATTTGACATCCACTAAGGCTTTAGGAACAAAACTACAATGTAGTAAGCCCTTTTACAGCATATACAAGATATGGTTTCAAGAGGTGAACCATTGACTGAAACATGGTGCTAAGATCAAAATTGCTTCATAAGAATGGACCCAAACACGTCACTTGGGAATATCCTTTTATAAATTCACTTGCATATCAAGGTATCTGAAATCAACAAGTCTTGATTTTCAAGTACACCAACCAGCTTTCATTTTTATTACCTCTAAATAAGTTTTTTTTTTTGTTGAGAAAATTAAGCTATTAATTCATCTAAATAAACTTCTATGTTTGTACGGATGGGATAATTAGCCAATAATTCAAGTAGTAACTTATGTTTCAGGTTGAGTAAATTATACTACGCCTATTTTTTTCTATTTACTTTTGTTTTTTCATCCTGGAATGGATTTGGTTAGGTTGAATTTAAATTATTTTTAATTTTTTTATATTCATTTGAATAATGTTTTACTTTCTTGATGTTTATATATTCATTTTGAAATCCAAAAAACGAGCAACAACATGCTTTTTGGTTCCCGCATCTTCGGTCTTATACTCCCGATCCAAAGATTCCCATAGTTCCTTAGCCGTTGTCACTTTGAAATAAACATTGTAAAGTGGATCGGCAAGCCCATTCAACACATAGTTGCTGCATAAGAATTCCGAATGCTTCCAAGCATCCACCGCACTCACAGATTGAGCGTCGGTCTCTCCTTCGGCAATTTGAGGAGCAACTTCGGTATGGAACCGAGCCAAGTTTAAGGTGGTCAAGTAGAAGAACATCTTTTGTTGCCACCTCTTGAAGTTAAGACCATAAAACTTCTTCGGTATTTCAGCGTGATTTGCCATGGTATTTGGCACCGTCATCTTGCCTGAAAACGAATTTCAAGTTTAAAACCACACTCTAAATCTGTTTACAAAAAACAGTTTCTGCTTACACAAAACAGAATCTATATATATATATATATATATATATATATATATATATATATATAATTAGGTTCAAGTAAACAAAACTTTAAGGTATTAAATGTAAGGAGAGTTTTGGGAATGACATGTGTCCCCCCTCCAATAAGGGTAATATCGACTTTTGCTACTTATTTTTCTTATTAATTCCTTGTTTCATGGAGACACAAACCCACGTTCACATCAGATGAGATCTCCAAACGCCGCCCCCCATATCCGTCACGCAACCCTAACCTGTGCCGTCTCTTTGTAAGCGCCGCCACGTAACCCTAATCCTCCACCATCCCTTGTGAGTTGCCGCCGTGTATGCACCCCGGAAACTTCCTTCTCGTGCGAGGTTGTATGTTGCGACCTCCGTCCCCCGTGTCATCTACTGCGAACGCTCCTACGCGGGCGATGCAAGAACCAAAACCAAGTCGTCGTCGCTTTTTGCGTAGGTTCGGGCGATGCACACGCCGTCGCTGCTTTTTGTGTTGTTCCCGTCGATGCACACGCCGCCGCTGGTCAAGTTCATTTTATTGTGCATCGCCGCCTCTAGTCAATGTTCATCGGCTATCTCCACCGCCGTGTATGCATCCCGAACTTGCTAATCGTAAAGAATGTTTAATTGAAAGATGCAGTTTCAAAAACCAACACTAACTTGAGATTCTATTGGTAGTATTATCATCTGATTTGCCATCTTCTTCATCAAATGGATCTTCATCTGATTTCCATTAGGGTTAATTCTGTGCATCTGTTTTCTTTTTTGTCAGTTTCGATGAACAATCCATGGATGCTCGTTGGTGCACAATCCATGGATGGCATTCTGTTTCTGTGAATCGAAGGTTGTGTTCTATACATATGTTTCTTCGCCACCGTCTGTGCATCTGGCCGACGGGAACCGAGTTTGGCCGCCGGCGATTCTAATTTAGGCGGACGATGTTTCTGGTGAAATCACGTGACAGTTTCTTTGATTTTTGATTTTACGGTTTTACCCTTTTCTTCTTTTTTTAATTCCGAAATTAAAAGGCTTTATTGACTTTTTTTGTTGATTTGGGAAGAGATCTTATGGTTGAGATCTCTCCTTACCTTTAGTACCATAACATTTTTTGTAGCGTATCTCTACCCATATATATATATATATATATATATATATATATATATATATATATATATATATATATATATATATATATATATATATATATATGTATGTAACACCCGCATTTAGGGTCTAGTCGTTATTGACAATTAGGTGAGTATTTAAGTTTTATTTAATTGCTAATTGCGTGATGCTATTGATGTTTTCATGATAATTAATTGGTCTGCGAGACAAGAGATAAAATATGAGATTTAATATTTTAATAAGATATTGATATCATATGATTCGGTTTTACATGAGGGTTCCAAATAATACCTCATTGCATGTTTTTGGTTTGAGTAGGACTGCTTTAATTAAGTTTCTGTATCTCAGATATCAGTATTTGCACTGTGTAGTGTAATATGTTAATTCTTGACATATATATAGCATGTGTATATGTGTGTGGCCGTTTTTTCGGCTTTGCTTCGTTGTGGAGGAGAACTCACCAAAACAAAAAACCACTCTCACTCAAGTAATTCTGTTTTCGAGTTCTAAAGCGAGGGTTAACGTTTGGATTTCGAGCAAGAGGTGATGTTGTGTTGTTTATGTCGAGTTTTGATTAGGAAGTTCTTGAATGTTGAATGTTGGCCGTGCGAAGTGGAGTCCACTACGTGCGTAGTGACTCCATTACGTGCGTAGTGCTCGATGAAGAAGATGATGTCAATGAGTTTTGGTCGCACGGAGTGTAGTCCACTACGTGCGTACCAGTGCCCATTGCGTACGAAGTGGGTTAGCCACTTCGTGTGTTTGAAAGTGCAATACGTGCGTAGTGTGTGCACCACGTGCGTAGTGTGTGCACCACGTGCGTAGTGTGTTTACCACGTGCGTAGTGATTCAGACGATAATTCTGTAATTTTATTGCTTGTAGCCATGAGAGTTGTCGCTTTTGTAATTGGAATGTAATCCTCAATTACTGATTAAGTTATGATGTATTTCAGGAAACGAGAAGACTCAGTGAAATTAGAATACTGAGTGTGGTGTTTGAAGAACACAGGTGAGTGGACTTTTACCTCACGAATTGATTTGGTTGTAACGGTAATGGTTACAACATGTTGTAATGTCTTACTCTCTATTAGACTAAATGATCTGGTACTTGTTTTGTTGATGCCTTGGGCATACTTGATGTTTGGTTAACAGCTGTTTATTGGCACTGGGTGCATATGATGGGGTCAGCCATAGTGGGCTGGGTTCACTTGTCATCGGCTAATCAGTATTAGATCTGTTGATGCATGTGTTGCAACTTGAGGTGATTACTGTGTGAGAATGACAAGTGGGCTATCGGTAAACCTATGCTAGGCCAGCATTTGGTTGAAGGTTCGGCCGAACCGCCGGTCCTCTGTGATACTTGTTTATTTGATAATGCTTTTCGTTGATTAAACTTCCATTCACTTAGCTTTGAGCTAATCCCCCACCATAAACTCCAACTTGCAGGTTGTTGAGCTGATTTGCTGTTGGGAGTTTTGCCAGTCTTTTTGGGGGAATGTCTGATACATTAACTCTGATATAATCTTTTTATGAGCCTGTATGTATATATATGTAACACTGGACTTGGGTGACTGACACTTGTGTCAGATGTTAAATCGTTTGTAATACTACTGTAAATAAGTATATATTTGGTTGCTCGCTTCCGCAGGATTAATTTAATTTAATTTAAAATATATATATATATATATATATATATATATATATATATATATATATATATATATATATAGCGGTGTTACAATTTGGTATCAGAGACCTGGTTTGGGATGCGTGCACAGTTAGAGTGTTCAATTCTCAAATCTTAGCTCGAGTTTGGTCAGACATTCCTGATGTGGGTGGGAATTAGGGTGAATGCAAGTTTCTTTTGATGTTAGCTGTTTTTAGTAGGTTGTGTACTAACGGTTTACCTAATGAGTGTTGAGATGTTGTGATTAACATAGATATGGCCGATAATGAGAACCTGACTAATGCCCCCTTGACCCCAAGAAGAGCTGGTACTTCGGCGGCAGGTCCTTCAGAGATTCCTGTAACAGAGAGTGTTGAGGTTACAGAAGCTAATATTGATCGGGAAGAGTATATTTATCAGTTAGAGGAACAGTTACAAGAGCTTAGAGGAGAGGTACGGGAGTTTCAGAAACAGAAACAGGTACAGGCTTCTCAGGCACAAATTCCTCCAGCGATTTCTACTCAATCGGAGATTCCTCCAGTATCAGTACCTATTTTCTCTACATATCAGCCAACCCAACCTCAGTATTTCTATCCAGTTATGTCTCAGGGATCTTATCAGTATCCTTTGGTTGGGTACCCACCTCAGAAGGAACCCAAGAAATGTCAGTTCAAGGATTTTCGAGATTGTAAACCAAAGGAATACTCAGGGAGCACCAATCCTGCTGAAACTCTAGAATGGTTGAAAGGAATAACGAGAATTTTGAATATTTGTAATTGTGAAGAGGAGCTTCGAGTTACCTATGCCCAGAGTATGCTTACAGGGGATGCTTCAGCTTGGTGGGAATCGTTGACAGCTCACCTCACCCCGGAGCAGATGAAATCTATTATTTGGGAACAATTCCAGAATAAAGTTCTTGAACAGTATTGTGGTGAATTTGAAATGGATAAAATCAGAAAGGATTTCTTGAGTTTGCATATGACCGAGAGGATGACAGTTGATGAATTAATCAAACAGTTTAATGAGAAATTGAGATTTGTAAAGCAGTGGGTGCCAACCGAACGTTCTCAGATACAACACTTTGTTGGAGCTTTGTTACCAGAATACAGGGGTAATACCCGTCTAGCCAACACTTTGTCTCAAGCCTTCACCTTAGCTAAATCAGCCGAGGGAGATGTTAAGGCACGTGACCAGATGAACAGGGATAAAGCTGCCTTGCAGAAACCAAAGACAGAACAGACTGGTTCTCAGCAAAAGAAGAAATGGCAGGGTAACCAGGGACAGGGTAGGCAGAACCCTAGGGCAGCTGTGAGTGGTTCAGGTCAGAGGTCTCTATGGTGTAGAAACTGTAGGTCTTCCCACACCGGACCTTGTACACCCCAGACCTCGCGATGTATTAGATGTGGTGGATTGGGACACGAAGTAAAAGATTGTAAATTTCCTCGTAACGTGTGCTGGAATTGTCAAAAAGAGGGTCACAGATCAGGAGAGTGTCCTTCTGCAAGGAAGACGGGGTCAGGTTCAGGGGCAATTACAGTTGGGGGATCATCATCTCAGTCTGGCCAAAAGAGAAAGAATCCTCCTGCACCCGAGGGTAGAGCTTTTCGGATGACAGTAGATGATGCTACTGCCACCGATGATGTCATCACTGGTACGTTTCTTGTAAATTCTGTACCTGCACGTGTGTTGTTTGATTCAGGGGCTAACCGCTCCTTTATTTCGATGACTTTCTGTGATAAATTGAAATTGCCTACTTCACATGTTACTGATTCTCTAGAAGTAGAAATAGCTAATGGTAAGATGGTTCCAGTCACAATGGCTGTGTCTGGAGCTAGAATTGATATTGATGGTACTTGTTTTCCAGTCTCTTTTCTGTTAATGCCTATATCTGGATTTGATGTTGTTTTGGGAATGGATTGGTTGAGCCAGAATAGAGCTAGTATTAAATGCCATAAGAAGTTGATTTCTTTTCCTTTATCTGACGGGTCACACGTAGTGGCTCGCGGAGAGAGGTCTCTTTCTACCTTCCCTATTATTTCGTTTATGAAGGCTAGAAAATCTTTGGCCAAAGGGTGTGAATCGTTTCTTGCTTATGCTATTGATGTTAAAAAGGAGAAGCAAGTTATTTTTGATATTCGGGTAGTTTCGGAATACCCGGAAGTGTTTCCTGACGAGTTACCAGGATTGCCTCCAGTTCGTGAGGTAGAATACAGAATTGATCTAGTTCCTGGTTCGAGTTTCGTGGCTAAAGCCCCTTACAGATTAGCTCCTGCTGAAATGCGAGAAATGATGACTCAGATTCAGGAATTGTTAGATAAAGGCTTTATTCGTCCTAGTTCATCTCCGTGGGGTGCTCCGGTCTTATTTGTTAAAAAGAAAGATGGTACTCTACGAATGTGCATTGATTATCGGGAATTGAATAAAAGGACAGTTAAAAATAAATACCCTTTACCTAGGATTGATGATTTGTTTGATCAGCTACAGGGTGCTTCTTATTTTTCAAAGATTGATTTGCGTTCAGGTTAT
This sequence comes from Pulicaria dysenterica, assembly GCA_947179395.2. Lineage (NCBI taxonomy): Eukaryota > Viridiplantae > Streptophyta > Magnoliopsida > Asterales > Asteraceae > Pulicaria > Pulicaria dysenterica. The sequence goes on from OX359292.1 coordinate 15,083,181, forward strand.
CACCAAGTACTTGTTTCTGAAAATGATATTCCTAAAACTGCGTTTCGTACCAGATATGGTCATTATGAGTTTTTAGTGATGCCTTTCGGTCTAACTAACGCCCCTGCTGTGTTCATGGATTTAATGAATCGGATTTGCCGGCCGTTTTTGGATAAATTTGTAATTGTGTTTATCGATGACATTTTGGTATATTCAAAAACCGAATCTGAGCACGAGCTTCATTTAAGGCAAGTTTTAGAGACCTTAAGACAGAATCGTCTTTTTGCGAAGTTTTCTAAATGTGAATTCTGGATGCGAGAAATTCAGTTTTTGGGACATATTATTTGTAAAGATGGGGTTAAAGTTGATCCAGCTAAAGTTGAAGCGGTTATGAACTGGAATTCCCCTAAATCACCATCTGAGATTAAAAGCTTTCTGGGTTTGGCAGGCTACTATCGCAGATTCATCAAAGATTTCTCAAAGATTGCGAGTCCTTTGACGAAGTTAACCCGTAAAAATATACCATTTAAGTGGAATGAAGAACAAGAATTAGCTTTTCAGACTTTGAAACAGCAGTTGTGTCAAGCCCCTATTCTTGCTCTACCTGATGGATCTGATGATTTTGTAGTATATTGCGATGCTTCCTTTGTAGGTCTAGGATGTGTTCTAATGCAGCGTGACAGAGTTATTGCCTATGCTTCTCGTCAATTGAAACCACACGAGAAGAACTATCCAACCCACGATTTAGAGCTTGCGGCGGTGGTTTTTGCATTGAAACTGTGGAGGCATTATTTATATGGTACTAAATGTGTTATCTGTACTGATCATAAAAGCCTGCAATATATATTCTCCCAGAAGGAGCTTAATATGCGGCAAAGGCGATGGCTGGAATTGATTAAAGATTACGATTGTGAGATTCTGTACCACCCAGGAAGAGCAAATGTGGTAGCAGACGCTTTGAGCCGTAAGGGAGCGGGTGATAATATCCGATTCATGCGTATTGAGATTGTTTCTGACTTGGTGGATAGACTTAAAGCTGCTCAGTTAGAGGCCTTGAAGGATGAAAATTTGAAATCAGAAATCATGGTAAAAAGAAAAGCTGAGTTAATTGATGATTCTCGTGGATTAAAGACCTTTCAGTCTCGTATTTGGGTGCCAGTACTTGGGGAACTTCGAGATTTGATTCTGTCAGAGGCTCACAAATCGCGATTATCTGTTCACCCTCGTAGCACTAAAATGTATAACGATCTTAAAGTGCTATATTGGTGGCCTACGATGAAGACAGATGTTGCAAAATTCGTAGAATCCTGTCATATTTGTGCACAAGTCAAAGCAGAGCACCAGAAACCGTACGGGTCTTTAAAACAGCTGAAGATACCTGAATGGAAATGGGAGCATATCACGATGGATTTTGTAACCAAACTGCCATGTACTCAGCGGAAACATGATATGATTTGGGTGATAGTCGACCGTTTAACGAAAAGTGCTCATTTTCTTGCCACCAGTGAGACAGCTTCACTCAGTAGATTGGCTCAATTATATATTGATGAGATTGTTTCTCGGCATGGTATTCCTCTTTCTATTGTTTCTGATCGAGATCCCAGGTTTGTTTCTAATTTCTGGGCAGGTTTACATCGTGAATTGGGAACGCGTATTAATTTGAGTACCGCTTATCATCCTCAGACAGACGGTCAGACCGAACGAACCATTCAAACCCTTGAGGATATGTTACGCGCCTGTGTGTTAGAGTATGGTGGATCTTGGGATACACATTTGCCATTGATAGAATTTGCGTACAATAATTCTTATCATTCGAGTATCGGTATGCCACCTTACGAGATGTTATACGGACGTTGCTGTCACACTCCTACTTGTTGGCTAGAGGCAGGTGAGAAACAGTTTACAGGTCCCGACATTGTTCAAATGACAGCTGAAAAAGTTGTAATTGCTCGAGAAAAGTTGAAATCTGCCAGAGACAGACAGAAGATGTACGCAGATCCTCGCCGTCGACCAGTCTCGTTTGTTGAAGGAGAATTGGTTTATCTGAAAGTCTCTCCATGGAAAGGGGTTATTCGCTTTGGGAAGCGCGGGAAATTAGCTCCACGATATATTGGTCCGTTCCGAATACGACAGATAGTCAATGATCAGGCTGTTACTCTTGATCTTCCACCTGAGTTAACAGGTATTCATGACACATTTAATGTTTGTTATTTGCGTAAATGCAACATTAAGGACGAAAGTCAGATCCTTCCGGAGCATGATTTGAAAGTGGATTCGAAAAAGCGATTAGTAGAGGAACCAGTTGAAATAGTTGATCGTAAGACGACAAAGCTTCGCAGAAAAGAAATTCCTATGGTTTTAATTAAATGGAAACACAGTTTGGGTTCAGATTTGACATGGGAGACCGAGGCAGACATGAGGAACCGTTACCCTAACCTATTTGAGAGCGATGAGATTCCGGGGACGGAATCTTCTTTAGGGGGGGGAGAGTTGTAACACCCGCATTTAGGGTCCAGTCGTTATTGGCAATTAGGTGAGTATTTAAGTTTTATTTAATTGCTAATTGCGTGATGCTATTGATGTTTTCATGATAATTAATTGGTCTGCGAGACAAGAGATAAAATATGAGATTTAATATTTTAATAAGATATTGATATCATATGATTTGGTTTTACATGAGGGTTCCAAATAATACCTCATTGCATGTTTTTGGTTTGAGTAGGACTGCTTTAATTAAGTTTCTGTATCTCAGATATCAGTATTTGCACTGTGTAGTGTAATATGTTAATTCTTGACATATATATATAGCATGTGTATATGTGTGTGGCCGTTTTTTCGGCTTTGCTTCGTTGTGGAGGAGAACTCACCAAAACAAAAAACCACTCTCACTCAAGTAATTCTGTTTTCGAGTTCTAAAGCGAGGGTTAACGTTTGGATTTCGAGCAAGAGGTGATGTTGTGTTGTTTATGTCGAGTTTTGATTAGGAAGTTCTTGAATGTTGAATGTTGGCCGTGCGAAGTGGAGTCCACTACGTGCGTAGTGACTCCATTACGTGCGTAGTGCTCGATGAAGAAGATGATGTCAATGAGTTTTGGTCGCATGGAGTGTAGTCCACTACGTGCGTACCAGTGCCCATTGCGTGCGAAGTGGGTTAGCCACTTCGCGAGTTTGAAAGTGCAATACGTGCGTAGTGTGTGCACCACGTGCGTAGTGTGTTCACCACGTGCGTAGTGATTCAGACGATAATTCTGTAATTTTATTGCTTGTAGCCATGAGAGTTGTCGCTTTTGTAATTGGAATGTAATCCTCAATTACTGATTAAGTTGTGATGTATTTCAGGAAACGAGAAGACTCAGTGAAATTATAATACTGAGTGTGGTGTTTGAAGAACACAGGTGAGTGGACTTTTAACTCACGAATTGATTTGGTTATAACGGTAATGGTTACAACATGTTGTAATGTCTTACTCTCTATTAGACTAAATGATCTGGTACTTGTTTTGTTGATGCCTTGGGCATACTTGATGTTTGGTTAACAGCTGTTTATTGGCACTGGGTGCATATGATGGGGTCAGCCATAGTGGGCTGGGTTCACTTGTCATCGGCTAATCAGTATTAGATCTGTTGATGCATGTGTTGCAACTTGAGGTGATTACTGTGTGAGAATGACAAGTGGGCTATCGGTAAACCTATGCTAGGCCAGCATTTGGTTGAAGGTTCGGCCGAACCGCCGGTCCTCTGTGATACTTGTTTATTTGATAATGCTTTTCGTTGATTAAACTTCCATTCACTTAGCTTTGAGCTAATCCCCCACCATAAACTCCAACTTGCAGGTTGTTGAGCTGATTTGCTGTTGGGAGTTTTGCCAGTCTTTTTGGGGGAATGTCTGATACATTAACTCTGATATAATCTTATTATGAGCCTGTATGTATATATATGTAACACTGGACTTGGTTGACTGACACTTGTGTCAGATGTTAAATCGTTTGTAATACTACTGTAAATAAGTATATATTTGGTTGCTCGCTTCCGCAGGATTAATTTAATTTAATTTAAATATATATATATATATATATATATATATATATATATATATATATAGCGGTGTTACAATATATATATATATATATGTATGTATGTAAGTATTTCTTTCTCAAAAATAATAGTAGTAGCAGGTTATATATAGACAATCCAAGTGATTGAATCAAAACAAACTCGATTCAAATCAATTATAAGAACAAAAAGTCTGTTTAAGATTGTTAGTACAATGTATATATAAACTGCAGTAAAAATAAGAAAGAAATAAAATAACGGAATAAGAAGACAAAACGTGGCTGAAGTTCGTATTGGATACGATGCCCTTAAACAGATTTCCCGTCTGTTCCCAGGGTACGACAACCTAAGCAGTCGAGCTGCCGGATATGACGACTTGTCTAAAAAGTTCGCTGGAGTACGTATGCAACAGAGAAAGAGAGATTTGTGTGTTCGTTTTTTTGTGTCTTGGAATGAGACCATAGGTTCACTTTCTTGATGTTTATATATTATATTGATTCTCTTCCTTTTCATTAAACATGTTGTATAAGTATTTGTACATATGATGTCTTGATGCCATTATGATATACATATATTATAAACGAGTTGCCTAACCAGCGCGATGCTGCGGAAATAAATGATCATGATAAACATAATATAAAATTAACATTTAAACGTAAATAATTAAAACAAAGTGAAAAAAGTAAAATTTTGAAATCAGAATTGTGGTGAATTTTATTTGCAAAAACTTTCTTATATATCGACGTGCTTTAAATCTATCTATCTATATATATATATATATATATATATATATATATATATATATATATATATATATATATATATATATATATATATATATATATATATATATATATATATATATATAAAGAAAATCAATTGTGGGAAAGTTTCCTTATATAAAATTCAATTGAACAATAGAATCCCTTCATTTTTCAATTTTGACCAAAACTTTTAATTTTGACTTCCACAATTATAATGCTCTTTAAGAGTATATGGAACCAATTATGAAGAAGGTAAATGAAAATAAAGAGGGGGTGTTTGTATAAATTATATATTTATATTTAATGGATGTATTTAATTCAATATATTTGTAGTTTTTATTTTGTAACTTTTAATATAGAAAGATTGGTATAAATATAATTATATATTTATAATCGTCTCAATTTTATTTACGTTTTGATATAAATTTTCTTAATTTTGACTACTAATATAGTAATACCCATCTTTGTATATAAATTGGATTTTTTGGCCCATTTTTTAGCAAACATGGATCATTAGTACCCGATTTTGCAAGACCCCGGTTTATTTCACTTTCTTTCTCATATGGTGTCTTCTTCGATAAGCTTCACAAAGCCTTAAATCACCTTCCAATTTTGAGAGCCGTATGCAGCAAGATCAAGTATTTGGTAGGTGGTTTTCTTGACACATTCTGATTCATCTCTCTAATTTGATAAGATTCACAAACCCTAAATCCATTCTCTAACACTTTCATTATTTCTCATCTTCCTCACTTCCAAAACCCTTATTCTCTACGGCTCACAAGGAAGACTTTCAAATCGGCATCGGTCTTCTAATCGAGGTAAGATCAAAACCCCAAATCTCTTATAGTAGCGGAAGATTTCTATTTACTTGATGTTCCTATTGATTGAGGTAAGATTACATATTTGATTTCAAAGGTATTACTTTTTCATTTTGTTCATCTTGCTTCGCAAGTTAAAATTTTTAATATGATTCGTTGTTGCGTGATATAATATGGGATATTGAATATGATTTGGTGTTAATATTGATATGCTTGAATTAGATTCCATGTTAATTTTGTTCATTTGATGGTAATTTCTTTAGCTTTTGAAACTACTGTATTATTTTTCCGACGTTTGACCATATAACTTGCTTGGTTTATTCAACATGTTGAATTAAGGCATTTTCATTGATAGCAGTGCAACAGTGCCTACATTTTAATTGGAAAAGAGGTATTTCTTATAGGATGTTCAAGTGTATATTTAGTTTTAAACCTGAGAGTATGTTCGTAAATTATGTGGTTTTCTTTTAGGTACAACAAGCAATGCTACAGAAGTCACCAAATGATCCTTGGATGTAACTAAATGAACCCCACCAAAATGAGAGCATAGCGAGCAATCTGTTAACTAGAACATGATAAAGGGAAGCCAATTGCAAAGCCGTTGATTTCTGATGCATTAAAAGATTTGACATCCACTAAGGGTTTAGGAACAAAACTACAATGTAGTAATCCCTTTTCAGCATATACAAGATATGGTTTCAAGAGGTGAACCATTGACCGAAACATGGTGCTAAGATCAAAATTGCATCATAAGAATGGACCCAAACACGTCACTTCGGAATATCCTTTTATAAATTCACTTGCATATCAAGGTATCTGAAATCAACAAGTCTTGATTTTCAAGTACACCAACCAGCTTTCATTTTTATTGCCTCTAAATAAGTTTTTTTTGAGAAAATGAAGGTATTAATTCATCTAAATAAAATTCTATGTTTGTACGGATGGGATAATTAGCCAATAATTCAAGTAGTAACTTATGTTTCAGGTTGAGTAAATTATACTATGCCTATTTTTTCTATTTACTTTTGTTTTTTCATCCCGGAATGGATTTGGTTAGGTTGAATTTAAATTATTTTTAATTTTTTTATATTCATTTGAATAATGTTTTATTTTCTTGATGTTTATATATTATAATTCGCAATTATATGGTAATGTAGTACCACAAAGAAGCTGATAGAATAATAGGTAAACCAACACATGAGATTTAAACAGAATACATAATATGGTACTTTTTTATTCTCATTTAAGAAAATCTTTCATATCGAGTCATAAGTCATAACAACACCCCACTATTACCAGTGTCTTTATTATAATAAGCATTCGGCTTTTTAATAGATTTTCATTTCTCTAATTTGCTCATACGGACCCTTTATATATTATATACTACAATTCTGAACCAAAGTTTCTTTTGACTTGACACTCTATTTTTACCACAGATATGTAAATGATTTTAGGATGTCTGACCCTAAAGCAATCATGTTTTTACTGAACCATATTTAGAAGCCATACATCGCTCATCAGTCAAACAACTTTGTAGGATTTTTTGGCAGTGTAGATATTGTTGAGAAATATCCAAATGTGACACTGATGTTTGTTTTCTGTAAATTGCATTAGAATGCAACAACTATAGGGCTGACACTAAAGAGGTTCTATTTCCACTAATTGACTTGACACTCTATTTTTACCACAGATATGTAAATGATTTTAGGACGTCTGACCCAACAATCCGGTTTTTACGGAACCGTATTTAGAAGCCATACATCGCCATCAGTCAAGCAACTTTGTAGGATTTTTTGGCAGTGTAGATATTGTTGAGAAATATCCAAATGTGACACTAATGTTTGTTTTCTGTAAATTGCATTAGAATGCAACAACTATATGGCTGACACTAAAGAGGTTCTATTTCCACTAATTGACTATATTTTGGACTTTCTTTGTTGATTACAATTAAAATTATTGATTATAGTTGACTATTTGATTTTTGACACTACAAAACGCTTTATGTTTAGAGAAAAACAATTCTTTCCTATAAATCTCGAAGCGCTTTATTTTTTTTTTCAAAGTACAATTTTTATTTTTCTTTCTTTAGTTGGATAGATGTGTAATTTAAATTTGTAAGCTAAATCTACTTAAAGATTATTATCTTCTAATTGTAATTTTTATAACACATGACATATATCAATTTCATTACATTGCTGCTTCTAGAGTGCTACAGGAAGAGAGAATGTGTGAGAAAGAGCCTAAGTCATATTCAGTTGATTTTGTTTACAAGACTACAACAAGCAAGAACGTATAATTGAATAATTATATTGGTTCATCTCTAAGTCTTTTTAAAACGGCAGCACTGATTTCTATCTCCACCACTTTATTAAATCAAATTTATAATGACTTCCTTTCAAAGTTTTTATTTTAACCTAAACTATACTTTTAACTTATAATGAGCATGTAATTATGATGAGGGAGTTCTTTTGAAAAAATGAGCACGTAATGACTTAGTCTTATATTGTTTGGGCTTGTGTTAAGTCTTTGAATCATGATCTAATAAATTAATATAGTATATAAAGAAATAGTATAAAGAATATAATCTTTGTTCTTACTTGCGTACTTCAAACAATTTGTATTTATCCACTTTTTCTTATTTACTATATTAGAGTTAAATAAAGGGTTAAAGTCACTGAACACAAAGATGGTTTCCCCAATGTTCCGATATGGCGCATTAAGTTTTTTTTTACACATCTTGCCATTTAACTTACCAAAACCGTGTCGATGTGGCCAAAACGTGACCTGCAATCTGCCAGCCCGTTTTTTTGCGATTTTTAGGTCGATTTTTGATCGTTTTTTGTGATTTTTTTGTAGAATCTTGTAATTTATCATTATACCTTTCAAATGACACCAAATTCATGAATTTTCGTCAAGTATTGAGGGAGAATTTGGAGCTCAAAGTCTCGATTTTGGTGGGTTTTTTGTTCGAAAACAGGGCAGAAAAAAAGAGTGTTTTTTTGCTCGATTTTTGATCATTTTACATCATTCTTTTTTTAGATTGTCGTAGATAATCTTTTTACCTTTCAATGGACACCAAATTCATGAAAAACCATCAAGTGTAGGCCAAGTTATTGCTAATTAAAGTCGGTAATGACCCTATTCGACACCCTTACGGTATTTTGATGAATTGACACATTTTAAACTCGTTTTTGTTCGGTTTTTTTGTACTACTTGATAGAAAACTCGATTACCTTTCCATAGAGTCAAGAATCATTGATTTTCGTTAAGTGTAGAAGGAGAATTTTGGCTTCAAAGTTTGTATTCGAAGTGAAGGAAATTGGGAAGACGATGACCTGCTATTGCAGGTCAAAATCACCAAAATGACTATAATAACAGGTTTCTTACAAGTTAAATGGTCATATGTGTAAAAAAAAGTTAATGTGCCATATCGGAACATGGGGGAAAGCATCTTTGTCTTTAATTGTAACACCCGCGTTTAGGGCCCGGTCGTTTCGTGGCGGTGGTAAGTTATTTAATTGTTTATATTTGTATATTTAATTGTTTATAATTATTTGCTATTTATTTATATAATTGTTTGATGATTACTTGGTATTTAATTGGATCGCGAGATAATAGGTAAAAATATTAGTTTAATATTTTATATGTTAGTTGGTACCATATGATTAGTTTTTACACGAGGGTCCTGAATAATACCTTGTTCCTTGTTAATGACTTGAATAGGACCGCTTTATTTAGGTTCCTGTATGCTAGATAACAGTATTTGACACTGTGTATTGCTGGAAATCGAACAGAACCAAGAACAGCGACTATCTACTGTGCGTGAATTTCCACGGCGCGGAACTAGGGTCGCGGCGCGTAATTCTCTGTTCCAGCCCAGTACTTCGTCGTTTGCGATCTGTTTTGACTCGTGTTCTTTCGTATGCTGTTGTTTGATGTTAGTACATGTTAAGTATGTATTAATATAATAGTTATGAAGATCTTTTGTTGATGAAGTATAACTAGAAGGGCCTTGAACTAATTATGATAAATTGATGTTAAATGCTCACTTTAATTGCAAGAAATGGATGTAGATGGCTTGTATCCGTGTTCTACTGTTTCATACATGTTATATATATTATATATAGTGATTCTAAAGTGTTGAACTTGTATTCCATGTTAGGTTGGTGTATTAAAATCAAACGGGTTGGGTTTGACCCGTTAGTAAGCAAAATTATGAAATATGGGCTTTAAATGTGTTTTGTTGATTGCTACACATTGTTGGTAACATATATGGATATCTTAATTGGTTTTGGAAGTTTTCCATGTTGATTATATGAGTTTTGCGTAATGGTTTGGTTTTGACCCGTTTGCTATTGAACTTGATATTTAGAGTTAATTGGGGTTTGATTCACTAATCTAGTTGTATTGTGTTCTCAAGAAATCCGAAGCCTCAGTGACATTAGATAACTGAGCTTGGCGTGTTGGAGAACACATGTGAGTGGACTTTAATTCACTGGCGGTTTTAGTTGTAACCGTTATGGTTACTTGAATTTTATACGATTAATTATGCGATAGACTGTTTAGTCTGATTTGATTGTTTGACTGGTTATGTGATGATAATTGCGTTTGAGTTCAAGATATGAGTATCAAGGCATGAAATTATGCTCATGATGTTTGTGGCAGAGGTCAGCTAAGCGTGGTTTTAGGCTGGGTCAGTTGCTTCTGGTTAGGCAGTTTTAGATCCTCTGTTGCATTTGTTGTAGCAGAGGAGGTTTAACTGTGCCAGTTAGCAGATGGCTATCGGTAGATCATTGCTATGGCCAGCATTGGTCGTAGGCTCGGCAGAGCCGCCGGTCCTTTGATATTTGAGATAAACTGTTCTGGTGATCGTTGTGGTTCTGCTTTAATTGTTTGTGGCTTGATTTCCATTCACTTAGCTTTGTGCTAATTCCCCACCCTAACTCTCTGTTTCAGGTTTTGAGAGCACGGTAGGTTGCAACTTTTGTGTACAGGGAAAGTTTGACCGTAGCTCTGATATTTTGGGTTTAGAAAGGATGAGCCATACTTTATGAAATGTTTTGTAACACTAAACGAAGTACTGTATGTTTGTACAGTGTTGGTTTTAACTTTTAATGTTATTTCCTTTTTAGATTTATGACGTAATACTTCCGCTGTGATTTAAAAAAAATATATGGCTTGTATTTTGCGGTGTTACAATTTTGGTATCAGAGCCTTGGTTTGGCATGCGAGCACGGTTAGAGTGTTCAATTCCCAAATCTTGGCTAGAGGTTGGTCAAACATTTCCGGTGGGGGAATTAGAGTGTTTGGATTTGTTGTGTATGTGTTGTGGTTAGTATGTATGTACTAACGGTTGTCTAATAAGTTTGGAGGTGATGTGATTGTAACAGATATGGAAAGTCAAGAGATCCCAACCGAGATTCCTGTGACCCTTGCTCAGGCTGGAACTTCTACAACTCCAGTTTTAGAGAATCCAGTAATAGTCCACACCTCGGGTACAGAAATAGATACAACTTAGAATGATTATATTTTTCAACTTGAAAGTGAACTACAGGAGCTTTGAGAAACAGTTCACAACTTTGAGCACCAGATGTTGACACAGAATTTCCAAGCACCGATTCCAACAGTAGCTGTTACTACAGTATCAACAACTCCACCACTTTCAGTACCATTTTCTATTCCATATTCTACTGTTGCTTCACAGGGTACACAACAGCCGATTATCTATCAATTTGCTACACCAGGAGCTTACCCCTACCCAGGATTTGGTCAACATAATAAATATAGGCAATTCATGGATTGTAAACCCTCAGAGTATTGGGGTAGTACGGACCCGGGTAAAACTTTGAATTGGTTGAGGGAGATGACCAAGGCCTTGGATACTTCTGAATGTGAGGAGAATGTGAGGGTGCTATTTTCTACTCAAAGACTTAGAGGAGATGCCATGGTATGGTGGGATTCGATTACAGGTCATTTTACAAAGCAGCAGATGAATAGTATTACTTGGGAGCAATTTCAGGGAAAGGTTTATGAGCAGTATTGCGGATCTTTTGAGATGGCACGAATCAAGAAGGAGTTCATGGATTTGCAGATGACCGATAATATGTCTATGGATGATTTGATTAGGCAATTCAATGAGAAGTTACGATTTGCACAACAGTGGGTTCCAGACGAAGCTCCACGGGTTCAGCATTTTGTGGGAGCTTTGCACCCAGATTACAGGAGTGCTACCAGGTGGGCTAGCACTTTATCTCAAGCCTTTACCCTAGCTAAGTCAGCCGAGGGTGATGCTCAAGCCAAGGAGAAGTTGAATAAAGATAGAATTTTTCAGCAGAAATCCAGGTTTGATTATTTTAATACTCAACACCGGCAGGGAACTCAAGGAGGCCAGGGAAGTCAACGTCAAGGACAGGGCCAGAGTCAGAGTAGTAAAAATCGTAGGCCTACATCTGGTGGGTCTACTCAGAGATCCCCATGGTGTAATAAATGTAAGTCTTTTCATCATGGACTTTGTACCCTACAGACAGCAAGATGTATTCGTTGTGGGTAGTTTGGGCATGAATTGAAGAATTGTAGATTCCCGAGGAGTGTTTGTTGGAACTGCCAAAAGGAGGGGCACAGAGCAGGTGAGTGCCGTGTGGGTAAGAAACCGGGGACTTGGTCAGTATCGGGATCGGTTGTGGGATCTTCGTCCGCTTCAGGACAGAAAAGGAAGAACCCTCCGTTAGCTGAGGGTAGAGCATTCCAGATGTCAGTAGATGATGCTGCTGCTACTGATGATGTCATCACGGGTATGTTTCTCATAAATTCTATACATGCACGTGTGTTATTTGATTCTGGTGCCAATCGTTCATTTATTTCTGTGGCATTTTGTGATAAATTGAAATTGCCTACTTCAAATGTTGCTGCTCCACTAGAAGTAGAGATAGCTTATGGTAAAACGGTTCCAGTCACAACGGCTGTGTTTGGGGCTGAAATTGATATTGATTGTACATGCTTTCATGTTTCTTTTCTGTTAATGCCTATAGTGGGTTTCGATGTTGTTGTAGGTATGGATTGGTTGAGCCAGAACCGAGCTGTTATTAAATGCCATAGAAAACTGATTTCATTTCCTTTACCTGATGGCTCACACGTAGTGGCTCGCGGGGAGAGGGTTAGGCCTGCTTTTCCTATTATCTCGTATATAAAGGCTAGAAAATCTCTGGCCAAAGGGTGTGAATATGACCTTGCTCATGTGGTTGATGTCAAAAAGGAGAAACAGATTGTTTCTGATATCCGGGTGGTTTCGGAATACCCGGAAGTGTTTCCCGATGAATTACCTGGGTTGCCTCCGGTTCGCGAGGTAGAATACAGAATTGATTTAATTCCAGGTTCGAGCCCAGTGGCTAAAGCTCCTTACAGGTTAGCTCCTTCTGAAATCCGTGAAAAGATGACTCAGATTCAGGATTTGTTAGACAGGGGTTTTATTCGTCCTAGTTCTTCTCCGTGGGGTGCACCGGTTTTATTTGTGAAAAAGAAAGACAGTACTCTACGTATGTGTATTGACTACCGGGAACTGAATAAGAGGACGGTTAAAAATAAATACCCTTTACCCAGAATTGATGATTTGTTTGATCAGCTGCAGGGTGCTTCTTATTTTTCTAAAATTGATCTGCGCTCGGGTTATCACCAGGTACGTGTTTCTGATGCTGATATTTTTAAAACCGCGTTTCGTACCAGATATGGTCATTATGGGTTTTTAGTTATGCCTTTCGGTTTAACTAACGCCCCTGCTGTATTCATGGATTTAATGAACCGGGTTTGTCGGCCGTTTTTGGATAAATTCGTGATTGTATTTATCGATGACATCTTGGTTTATTCTAAAACTGAGTCGCAGCACGTAATTCTCTGTTCCAGCCCAGTACTTCGTCGTTTGCGATCTGTTTTGACTCGTGTTCTTTCGTATGCTGTTGTTTGATGTTAGTACATGTTAAGTATGTATTAATATAATAGTTATGAAGATCTTTTGTTGATGAAGTATAACTAGAAGGGCCTTGAACTAATTATGATAAATTGATGTTAAATGCTCACTTTAATTGCAAGAAATGGATGTAGATGGCTTGTATCCGTGTTCTACTGTTTCATACATGTTATATATATTATATATAGTGATTCTAAAGTGTTGAACGTGTATTCCATGTTAGGTTGGTGTATTAAAATCAAACGGGTTGGGTTTGACCCGTTAGTAAGCAAAATTATGAAATATGGGCTTTAAATGTGTTTTGTTGATTGCTACACATTGTTGGTAACATATATGGATATCTTAATTGGTTTTGGAAGTTTTCCATGTTGATTATATGAGTTTTGCGTAATGGTTTGGTTTTGACCCGTTTGCTATTGAACTTGATATTTAGAGTTAATTGGGGTTTGATTCACTAATCTAGTTGTATTGTGTTCTCAGGAAATCCGAAGCCTCAGTGACATTAGATAACTGAGCTTGGCGTGTTGGAGAACACAGGTGAGTGGACTTTAATTCACTGGCGGTTTTAGTTGTAACCGTTATGGTTACTTGAATTTTATACGATTAATTATGCGATAGACTGTTTAGTATGATTTGATTGTTTGACTGGTTATGTGATGATAATTGCGTTTGAGTTCAAGATATGAGTATCAAGGCATGAAATTGTGCTCATGATGTTTGTGGTAGAGGTCAGCTAAGCGTGGTTTTGGGCTGGGTCAGTTGCTTCTTGGTTAGGCAGTTTTAGATCCTCTGTTGCATTTGTTGTAGCAGAGGAGGTTTAACTGTGCCAGTTAGCAGATGGCTATCCGTAGATCATTGCTATGGCCAGCATTGGTCGTAGGCTCGGAAGAGCCGCCGGTCCTTTGATATTTGAGATAAACTGTTCTTGTGATCGTTGTGGTTCTGCTTTAATTGTTTGTGGCTTGATTTCCATTCACTTAGCTTTGTGCTAATTCCCCACCCTAACTCTCTGTTTCAGGTTTTGAGAGAACGGTAGGTTGCAGCTTTTGTATACAGGGAAAGTTTGACCGTAGCTCTGATATTTTGGGTTTAGAAAGGATGAGCCATACTTTATGAAATGTTTTGTAACACTAAACGAAGTACTGTATGTTTGTACAGTGTTGGTTTTAACTTTTAATGTTATTTCCTTTTTAGATTTATGACGTAATAATTTTGCTGTGATTTAAAAAAATATATATGGCTTGTATTTTGCGGTGTTACATTAATGACTTTAACCCTTAAATAAATTTGTTGTTATGTATGAAAGTTCACAAATTTTGTATGTAGTTGAAGTATTATTTTAATTAATAAATTACTAGTATACATGATTTAGATATATAGAATATTACGATGAAATTTAAATTGTTTAGATAAAAATGAGACCATCAAAGATATAGATATTCACATATATTCAGACATTAATTTTAAAACAATATTCATTTTCAAGGATCTAATGAGTTATTCGCGCAGTTAAATGTCACAAAAAAGTTTTATTCAGCAACAATTCCGTTTCTTTCAATTTTTCTTTTAATGCATAAACTATTTTATTATTTTTAAAAATAAAATATAAAAGATATTAACATAAGATAAAAGGTTTTATTTATGAAATAAGATAGAAAAAAGTTAATAAAATTTTATAAATTCTGATTGATGTGGGGGACAATTGTGTTTGCATGAAAGTGTGTTAGTGTGAAATAGTTAAAAATCGATTGAATTGAATTAATTTAAATAAAATGAAAAGTCAAGATGTTATCTTGATTGATTTTAAAAACTCTTAAAATTAGGTAGAGAGAATGTTAATTGATTTATATAATAGTATTGATATAATATATACAAATAAATACAAATATTTACATGTTGGTCTTGTTCAAGTAGCTGTTAAACCATTATTTAGATTAGGTATAGATGCTCCGGTCCTACTAATATTAAGGGATGCTAGACATACTAATTTTCAAAATTCAATATTAGCTATGGCAGAAACTAATATATCAAATGGTCCTATATATTTTAATTGTTATCCAAATTTTTCAGTAGGTTTATTTGACCCAAATATTCTTGACACTCTAGTTTTAACAATTAAAACAAGAAATCTAGAGTTCAAAGAAGAAACAAAGGCTATTGCAATTATATATAGAGTTTGCTATAAAACTATGTCTTCAACAATAGAACCTAAATCTAAAATAGTTAGTCCTAAAAATGAAACAATAATTTTTGAATCCAATCCACAGCATACCAAGGTTCAAACACCAAAACGTCTCAAATGGAATGAAATAAGTCAATCTTGTAATTGGAATCTACAAGATATTAATATACCCAAACCCATAGGAGAGTCTAATAGAGCATCTAGTGTGATAGAACACGAAGATGGTTCTGTAGAAATAAGTTTTGAAAATACTCCAATTATTTCTTCAAGATCATCTATAGGTTCAATTAGTAGTACTATTAACTTAAAAATCCTTCTATCAAAAAATCAAAGTCTTTAAGATATGTAGATTTTAATCAAAATATCCCACAACCCATTTATAACGAAGATAAGCGAAGTGAATCTGAAGGATATAGTCCAACTCAATCAGATTTTATAACAGAAATTAATAATCTCAAAAATCAAATATGAGTAATAAGACTCAAGTTTTATGTAATTTTAATTCTACAAAAATAACAGAGATAAAATCATATTGGAAAATTATTCATGAATATAAATTAGAATTAATAGAAATTGAACAAGAATTTCAACAAATTATATCATCTTCTAAAGATCAAGAAAATATTCAATGGGAACAACCTAAAGACTTAACAAATGTCCAATGGGTACAACTAGCAAATCTCACAGTAAGAAATAATCATATAAATGATAGAATTAGATTACATCTCTCATGGATTAATCAAGTTAAATCTGAATTGGTTATTTGTTGATATGAGTCTTTATTCAGAAAAACTTAAAATAGAAATAAAAGATACAATTTCTAGGATTAAACAAGTTAATCATAATATAGAGATACTAAATCACGAAATTATAACTGAAGAAAATGTTTTTAGCAGATTTGCTCATATTCGGGTTTTAAATATACAAAATATCGCTCATACATTACTAACAAAAAGATTAAAAAATTTAAAAAATCAAATTCACTAAAAATATGAGTTTATACTCAATCAGAATTAAAAAACAAATAAAATATTTAAAGAATAGAACAAAACAATTTAATAATGATATAGAAAGACTCGAACTTGAAATTGCTAAAGAAATTAGAGCAACCAAATAATTAGTGTCTCATCACCCTACTGGGATAACTCACTACTCATCATGGATTTAAATGCAACCAATAAACTTCGCAATTATGCAATTAAAACAATTGAATATTTAAAAAGACAAATCCATTAATAAAAATGAGTGAATCATACATTAATATGGAATATCTTAAAAATGAATTTTATGCAAATCATAATAAAGAAAAAAGAGATTATTACTTTAATACTATTAATGACAGTAAAAAAGAATTTATACATCAAATGGAATGGAGAAATTATATAAATAAAAATAATATTCATTTAACATTTTTTGAATGGTATGAAATATATTGCAAACAAAACAATATATCATATCCTTTTTTAAATGTATACGAATCTCCAAAAATAACTCAAGAATATGTAGACCTAATCACAGAAGAAAAAGTAACAGCTATTCATCCTCCAAAAACCAAAATATTAATTCAAAATAAATATTTAGCTATACCATTTACCACAATTAATGAAAAGATGAATAAAGAAGAATTAACCAAACAAACCATATATCAAAATAATTATACAAATGAGATTCTTAATACTATGAGTCAACAACTTAATAGAATTGAAAGTAATAATAATAATAAAATAGAAAGCAGCAAAACTAAAAACAGTAATACAATAAAATATTATGAAGAAAAACCCATTTTGACACCTCAACAAATAGATTCAACAATTAGTCTGGGATACAACAAAAAATTAGTCAATGAATTAGAACAAAAATTAAGTGAAGTAAAAATTAATGTAATTAATCAAGTTGATGATTCTGAAGAAGACTTTACAGATAATGATGTAAAAATTTCTCAATTACAAGAACAATTCTTAATTAATGTTAACAAACTCAGAAATACAAACACTTACAATAGGCCAACTACTCTAAACTACTACCCAAGACCTAGTTTTCCAGATATACAATATGAAGAAAAGGAATACACCCTACAAAGAAGTGCTTATGATGGAACATCTGTTTATGAATGGAACATAGATGGATTTTCTGAATACCAAATTTTAAATACACTTCAAGAAATGAATATGGCTTCTAATGCTTACTCAATAAAAGGAAATAACCAAAGAAAAATAGCTGAACTATTAACTTCTGGATTTACTGGTAATCTAAAAGGATGGTGGGATTCATATGTTACTAATGAAGAAAGAACTCATATACTTAGTGCAAAAAAGGTAGTTATAAAACAAGAAAATAATGAGACTGTTACTACTCAAGAAGATGACATTATTCCAACTCTTATTTATGCAATAATAAAAAATTATATAGGAGATCCAACATTACTTCAAGAAAAAAGTGCTGAAATATTACTCAATTTGCAGCCAACATACTCAAACAGATGCTTAAATCTTTAGATTTCTTGAATTAATCTTCTGATCTCATCTCTTTAGATTTAGGTTATATTGTTGAAGACATAGTTTTATAGCAAACTCTATATATAATTGCAATAGCCTTTGTTTCTTCTTTGAACTCTAGATTTCTTGTTTTAATTGTTAAAACTAGAGTGTCAAGAATATTTGGGTCAAATAAACCTACTGAAAAATTTGGATAACAATTAAAATATATAGGACCATTTGAGATATTAGTTTCTGTCATAGCTAATATTGAATTTTGAAAATTAGTATGTCTAGCATCCCTTAATATTAGTAGGACTGGAGCATCTATACCTAATCTAAATAATGATTTAACAACTACTTGAACAAGACCAACATGTAAATATTTGTATTTATTTCTATGTTGAATTATTGCAGATTTTGATAATAAATGTAAGTTATCATAATCTTTATTAATAGATATAGTTTGTTCAGATGCTTTGATTATACCCCTGTAAAAAGTCAAAAGTTCCAATCTTATAAATAGTATTAAAATCTTGTTTTGGAATTGTCCAATTTGATAAATTTTGTTCGATATCAGAGATATGAATTTCCATAGAATTCATATGTAAATCAGTTTCTTCATTATTTTCTTTATCAAGATTATGTTTTTTAGAAAATAAATTCATCATTTTATTTGTAATCATAAATTGTAATTTTAAAAGTAGTATGATTCGAAAGAAATTAATTTCTCTTAATGATTTTTAAATAGATAACGAAGAATACCTACAGTGCTTTATTGTTGTGGTCCGGCTGGGCGTCTTACAGACCTTGCTGCGCCTCTTACACTAATCCAACCAACAATAATGACTAACACTAACAATAATAGATCTTCTAACGTTATTAATTTAAAATCATTAAAAGATTTAATGTTCTTTAAAATCATAACTGCTAGTAAAATTATTTCTTTATGGAAACAAATATCAGACTTCATTATAATCCAATATATATATATATATATATATATATATATATATATATATATATAGGGGAGGGTTCATGCGAGAACCGCGAGAACCAATCTCAGCAGTTCCTTTGATATGGAAAGTTCATGGGTGGGAGAGCATGGAGGGATAGAGTGTGGGCGGCGTGTGGCATAGTGCATGTGAGGAATTCATGAGTCGGCAATGACATTGAAAGAGGGAAAATTGGACGGCTCAAACTGGTTTTCGCGATTCTCGCATGAACTTTTTCATATATATATATATATATATATATATATATATATATATATATATATATATATATATGGGAGGGTTCCATCGAGAACCAAAAAAAATGCGAGAACTGCGAGAACCGATCCCCATTTTTTTAAAACTAAAATATCTACTAAACGCCAAGATATTAAATTATGAAAATTATACCAAATTAATGACAAAAGTATGCTCTTTAATATGACATCCATATTGCTATATTTTTTCAACAAAAAAAAATTCGTTACATATATGTAAAATACCTTATAGTACTGATTACATATATGTTAGTAATGATTACATATATGTAACATACCTTATAGTGCTAGAGAAAAAAACCCGGCAAAAACGAATTTTTTTTGAAAAAAATATAGCAATATGGATGTCATATTAAAGAGCATATTTGGTATAATTTTCATAATTTAATATCTTGGCGTTTGGTAGATATTTTACGGTTTAGATCGGTTCTCGCAGTTCTCGCATTTTTTTTGGTTCTCGATGGAACTTCCCTCTATATATATATATATATATAACATTAATATAAAAATTATCAAACAAAACAGATATTGGAAATTAATTACTTTTTATATATAATATAACATTATATATAATATATAATTTGCACGAAAAACAAACCTGCGCAATATATACAAATTACCGTCTATGGAAACAAGTAGCACTCTAGCCGGATTGGCAAGGGTTTCTTTTTTTACTTGAAGGACCCGGTTTCAAATCCTGCCAATTGCAAATTGTAGAATTTTAATTCCTGCTTTGTTTTCTTTTTAACATTTATATTTCTTTTAACTTTTTTTTGTCTATTTTAACTTCTAAATTTTTCATAAATGGATTCCGATTATTTAACCTTTTTAACTCCATTTTGATATTTTTATTCTTTTTAACTCATTTTGAACTTCTATATTCTTAAAGTATCGTGTCTACTCTTTTTTAAATTTTCGTTTGCTTAATGTAAATTTCATATATATGTTTTTTATAATTTTATTTAAATAATATTTAATATATATTTTTATTTAAGAGTTTTGATTAAGGTTAAAAATTGTTTAAACTCCATTTCGATTTAACTCTTATAACTTTTTTAAAATTTTAACTTAAAAGGTTTAGCTTATTTTGGTGTAACTATTAACCTTTATTCTTGAATATTTTAAACATTAAAGTTTATTTTTTGATTAAGCATTTAATTTTATAAATGATTTTATGCAGATATGTATCATATTATAATTTGATTGTTAGGTCAAAATGTACATACATCGTTATAGAACAACCAAAATATTTTTCGTTGCAACTTCTGCCTTTTGGGTAAAAAATAGTCTTAAATATACGTTATTAAATATATTTTACAGAATAGCAAAAAGATTTTAACAAAGAAATTTTTTTTTATGTTCATAATGATGTTATGCTTGCCTTTGGTACTCTAAAAAATATAATCCGCTCATGGTAAAACCGCATATGGGTTCGATATACTTTTATCTTCAATCGATGGCCATGTACTCAATGTGGGTCAAAGCATATGATTGCCAGCTTGGTTAAATGCTGTTAATAAGAATAGTAATTTACTATTCTTAAGAATGGGTTTTGAAGACTTTTTGGTTCATCATGCTATTACTCTGAGTTTACAAAAATTTTTAATCTATTATCATGTAGATCAACTAATCCTATAATATATTACTAGACTAAATGCACGTGTGATACACTGGTTGGTTTAAAAGATACTAAATATTAATAATCAATAAAAATATATTAAACGTTATTGGTTATAATTTAAAATTAATTAAAATAATTATAAAATATTTTAGATTGATAAAACAAAGAATTTGGTTAAATATGATATTTTAAAATATTATAAAAGTTAAATATGATATTTGTAAATTAAGGTGGGCAAATAATGTTAGTTCACGTAAGTTTAAATTTTTATAGATAATTTAAAAAATGTTAGTTTTCATTAATTTTAAATGCATCGTAATTTGCGGATATATGTACTGGTACTATGAACATTGTGATGATGAGATGAATATAAATGATGCCTGTTTAAAAAAATGCATCGTAATTTTTTTAAAAATAATGGATAATATTAATTAGGATGGTTTTTGTGTTTTTAATTCACATTAGTTTGAATCTAAAAAGTCAAAATCAAAATTTTAGAATTAAAGTAATTAACGGCTAAGATTAAATTTTTTATTAAATAAACGATCCAGATCATCTAATAATCTTTTACAAATTAGTCTTTTATATATATTAGAAGATAATAAATAAAACTTTTGATATATAAAACCCAGCGCAACGCGCGAGCAATAAAATCATAGTTAAAAACATATAAATAACTCGCATCGTGCATGGGTCGAGTCGAAGTAGGCAAAAAAAAAAACAAAAAACAAAAAAGATGCTAAAAAAAGCTTCGAACTATGAACCTTTATATTCAAAGGCACATGTTTTTACCACTCAGCCAAATCATTTATTATTACATCATTCATATCTAAATTATATATTAAGAATATAGTAGTTTACTGTTCATTTTCTGACTTTTATTAGTATATATAATTAGGTTAAAGATATGGTTGGTTTTAATAAATATTAATGATTAAAAATTATAAATACTACGTAATTATAAAAGTCTGACATAAATATAATAATAGAAAGGGACTATCAAAGAATTAATATCAGTTAATAACAAAAGTTAAACTAATAAAGAATAGATGGAAATGTAGGCTTATAAATTAGTGGATAAGTCAACAAAAAAGTAATAATGTAGGTCAGCCTAAAATCGAAAAAAAAAGTAAAATAACATTACTGTTGTCATAGGAATAAAAAGAGTTGAACATGAACCACGGAACTTTGTCATCATCGGTCAGGCCATTCATATGTACTTCATCTTCGTCCCAAGTCCCAACTTATCTTTTATCCAAATATTATTCATGTTATTTTTTCTTTCTATATTTTATCTTAATCAAATATAATATTGTTTAACCTAAACTAATACAGCTTCTCTCTTAGACCATCAGTATCCATCACATGCTTCATACACAGTTTTGTCTGCCACATCAGAGCCGCATCATTCCGTACAATTCACTCATCCCATCACATAAACTCCTACATCCATCACATGTTTCAAATCACAAAATAAAAACAAAATAAAAAAGAGAAAAAACCGCTCACTCCCGCGATGGCCGTCACACTAATGACCGTGAGCCCACCCCCCCCCCCCCCCCCCCCCCTCCCCTTTCCCGAAGAGGGGCAATGGTACTCACCCTCGTGAAGCTCTCTCACATGGTGCATACCGCGATGGATGCAGCCAGTCTTACTCAAATAAGGGTTTTATTTAAAATAAATTGTGAGATATGGAGAGTTGAGAGGCTATCTATAGGGTAGCAAAAGAGGAGGGAGTGGGTAACACAACCTACAAAAGTGAGCAACTCGCGACCTAAAAACATAAAAAAAAAATTAAACCCAAGATAAACCTTAACCAAATCAAAGAAAAATCTTAGGTATCAACAAAATCTAAAAGACAGATACTTACAAATTTATCTATAAAATAGTTTTAGAGTTAATTACTGATTTAGTCCCTGTGGTTTACATTTTTCTACTGATTCAGTCCTTAACTTTAAAAAAGTACATTGATGGTCCGTACTGTAGCAAACTTGTTACACCCATTGTCCCTGGACCATTAAAACTAGGGGTGTTTAAAATAATCCGAGTCCGAACATTTGAATCAATTATCCGAAAATCCGATCCGAAATTATCCGAAAATTCGGATATCCGAAATATCAGATACCCGAAATTCGGATATCTGAATTTTCAAATTCGGAGTCGAATAGTGTTTTCTTGAAGTTTTGGATATTTCGGATATCCGATATCCGAAAAAAAAAATTTATTTTTTTTTATTTTGTATTGCTTATTTATTTAGTTTTCTTAACATGTATAGTTTTATATACATGTATTTTATCATTTTGAAACATACTTGAGCTATTTTTGGTAATTAAAGTTTAAAATATCATTATTTAGTAATTATATATTTTTTTAAAATTATATAAAAAATGTATTTTTTGAAATTTCGGATATTTCGGATATCCGAATTTTCGGATTCGGATACCAAAATCCACTATCCGAAAATTTTGGATATCCAAAATGAACACCATTAAAACTAACGGTCTAACTGTTAAATATTCTAAAATGACCATTTTGTCCTTTTTAACATTACAAGCTTAGTGTGTGGTTGTCAAATAGTCTCGCATTTAGTCCTTTAACCCTTTTCTTAAATAATTTATTATATAAATCTAAATATTTAACATTAAATAATAATAATAATAAAAATAAAAACCAGGTCATCGATCTTCATCTTTATAGATCAGTTGCTAAACACAGCCACCACAGGCTTCATCTTCAAACCCAGGTCATTGATCTTCATCTTCAGAAGCTTCCAGATCTGATTTGCTAAACCCGAACACCGCCACCCCCCGACTGCACCACCATTACCGCCTTCAACAGCTCCGGCCGCCTCCAACAGCTCCGACTGCCTTCAACTTCATTGAGAACACTATCTTTATCAAGAACACCAACGCCTTCAGTTGCTAAAAATCACCAGATCTAAATCGCCTTCAACTTCATGGAGTTTACAGAAGTGTGTGTTTTTTTATTGAAACAGAAACAAAAGTGTGTTTTCCTCTTTTGATTTAGGGTTCGATTTAGGTGTTTTCTTTTTTTGATTTAGGGTAGGGTTTAGGGTTTTTACAAATCTTCAACATCGTACGACAGATGTGGTTTGTGCAAAATCGACGCAGCAGTTGAGTACGACATATCTAATTCGAGGGTTTGTGCTTTCAACATCTTAAGAGGGTTCATGGCTCGATCTTAGCAAACGTAGATTCGCAAACAACAAATAAGAAACAAATCAATAATTAACTCTAGTTTTTAAGATTGGCTGAGTCATTAGCTAAGTTGCATAAGCTAATAAAATTACAAAAGCAAAAATTGATAATCAACTTAAAATTAATAAGAAAGACTAAAGATAGATGACTAAATAATATACAAGAAGTGAAGATTAAATATTCTTGTCTTCATGCTAATTTCAATTCCTGTTACAAGTTATGAATTCAAATAATATGCTACTGACCTTCTAATTTCTTCCTGCTAAAATTTATGAATTCAAATAATATGCAAGTTACGTACAAGAAATATAAAAATTAGCAGTGACACTATTAGCGGTAACACAAAACTACATGCGTTTAGTATTGCCACCATTACTATTGTCGTTACTAAAAGTGTTGCCCCTATTAAAAAAAGTCCAAGTAAAAAAGCTAAAATTAAGTGATAAAAAAACAAAGATAACTAATTTAGTATAGTAAATTACTATGAATAAACAGTAACATATTTACCTAGCAAAATGTTGATATTTAAATTACAAAAATGATATATTCTTCTACTTTTTTCTTCTACGGTATCCTCCTACTCATTATAACATGAGATGTAGACTTCACTAATTCTTTTTTTCCATCTCATCTATTGATATTGATACTTATATTGATATTGTAAGTAGAAAGATAAAAACAGGTCTCTTAAAATTATCAATACTAAGCCCAAACAAATAGGGTTGTTTGCATAACCCAAACTAATAACCTAACAAACAATCAATGTGCCTGAACACGAAAAAAAAAAGAACGAATGGTCCAGAATTCAGATATTGGTTTATTTATTCCGGGACCGCTACGACTCTTAAATCTTAATGTTTGTTAGTGTTTGGTTAAAGACATAAGTGGGTGAAATAATCAACAAATAATGTCAAAATTGATTTTGCTAGTTCGTAAGGGTTAGTTCATCTTATATTGTAATTAAATATGATTTAATATGTTCTTTTGAACTTGTTTTTTACTTACAAAAAATTACTAATTCTTATATTTATAAGACAACATTTATCATTGTTTAACCATAACACAAAAAATCTTTAACATGATTCATACATAGAGTGACTAATGCGATGACGTTTGCTTTACCACACCTTGCTTTTATATAACTACTAATCTACTATACGTATGGAACACTACTCAATTATGCACCATTAATTAATAGCAACCACAAAAATGACCACCTCAGGAGAACTTGTTTTCATCCCATCTCCGGGAGCCGGTCACCTGCCACCCACAGTGGAGCTCGCCAAACTCCTCCTCCACCATCATCAACACCTTTCCATCACAATCATCATCATGAACCTCCCTGCATTTGAACTCAAACACACCACTGAAGCTCGAATTTCTGATGTCGACCGTTTACACTTCATTGACATACCTAGTGATGAATTCACAAAAAAAACCTTATCTCACCCAACACCTTCATCTCTGCCTTCATCGAACACCACAAACCTCACGTTAGAGACATTGTCCGTAACATCACCTACCCTGAATCCGTTCGACTCATTGGCTTCGTCGTTGACATGTTCTGCATAGATATGATGGACGTCGCCGGCGAATTCTCAGTTCCGACTTACCTTTACTTCACATCTAGTGCCACCGCTCTTGGGCTGATGTTTTACCTTCAAGTTGAGCATGATGACAAGGAGCTTGACGTAACTAATTTGAAAGATTCAGGTCTGAAACTCTCCATCCCTGGTTTTGCCAACCTGGTTCCGGCTAACATGTTACCGTCGGTGCTATTCGATAAGAACGGTGGTTCCAAAATGTTTATTGGCTTAGCTAGAAGGTATCGCGAGACAAAGGGTATGATTATAAATACTTTCCAAGACCTCGAAAAGCAAGGTCTTAGCAACATCTCGGTCCAGCCATTGTTTCCGGTGGGGCCGATACTGAATCTGAACAGCTCAAAAAAGGATGACGGTAAGTCAGAGAAGATAATGACGTGGCTAAACAACCAGCCGGAGAAGTCAGTTGTGTTCCTCTGCTTCGGGAGCATGGGAAGCTTTGGTGATGAACAAGTGAAGGAGATAGCGGTGGCTCTGGAACGAAGCGGACAGAGGTTCCTATGGTCACTTCGTCGTCGGCCTCAGGAGAAAATGAGACATCCCGAGGATTACGAGAACCCTGTAGAGAGCAACAAAGTCGATGTACTGAAAAAAAATTAATCGAGAAAGGAGATAGCAGGCTGGGGAAAAGAAATTCATTCAACCGACTAATTTCTTGAATTACAGGAGATAAAAAAAAGATAACTGACTTCCATTATTCTAGGTCACTACCTCACTACCTTAACAAACAATAAACACGTCTACTTTGATTGACAAAAATAAACATGGAAAAATAAAACACTTATCAAACTTAAATAAACAATTAATTTAAATAACCAAAGTTTGGATTAAAGAATTTGCCAACAAACTCCCCCTTAATCCAAACTATGCTTCCTCTTTGTTTTTCATTCCCAGCAGCTTTACCATTTCACCAAACTTGACCCTCGCCAAAGCCTTAGTTAATAAGTCTGCACGTTGCTCATCGGTCCGGACATACCTCACGTTAATCTCCCTTTTTTCAACACACTCACGTATAAAATGGAACCGGGTATCTATATGTTTGCTCCTCCCGTGAAACACGAGGTTTTTCATCAACGAAATTGCAGACTTATTGTCCACGTACAGCTCAACAGGATCAATTTGAATCTGACTTAAGTGACTAATTAACCCACGAAGCCACACACCTTGACAAGCTGCACTTGTTGCAGCAATGAATTCAGCTTCACACGATGAAAGTGCCACACTTTTTTGCTTCTGGGAACACCACGAAATCAGATTTCCCTCAAAGTAAAAAGCCATTCCGCTGGTGCTTTTCCGATCATTCACATCCCCCACCAAATTACTATCCGAAAACCCCATTAAAGTTTCACTTCCAGGTCTTGAAAAATAGCATAAACCATAAGAAAGAGTTCCTTTTACGTACCGAAGGATGCGTTTTACAGCTTGATAATGTTGGGAAGTGGGTCGCTCCATGTACCGGCTTACAATGCCGACAGGATAGGCGAGATCGGGTCGTGTATGAAGAAGGTATCTCAAACTTCCAACTAAGCTCTTATAGCTAGTTGGATTTACAAACTCTCCATCACCATCTTTGCTCATTTGCAATCTGGGCTCCATTGGAATGTTTGTAGGATTGCAATCACCCATTCCTACTTTGTCAAGAAGCCTTTTTGCATAAGACGTCTGTGTCAACCAAATTCTTCCACCTTCTTGACTTACTTCAATTCCCAAATAGCATGAAAGCAATCCCACGTCACTCATTTCAAATTGATCCTTCATTTGAGACTTAAAATTCATAATTGCTGCTTCATTGGTACCAGTAACGATCAGGTCATCAACATAAATTCCCATGATCACCACTTCACCATTTGAGTGTCTAGTGTACAACGCATGCTCTTGTGGGCAGCGAGTAAAACCGAGACTCCTTAAGCTCTTAGCCAGCTTTGCATTCCATGCCCTTGGTGCTTGACGAAGCCCATACAAAGCCTTATACAATCGGTAAACTTTTAGCGGGTGATCTTTGTTTACATATCCCTCCGGTTGACAAACATAAACTTCTTCCTCGAGATCACCGTTAAGAAAGGCAGATTTGACATCGAGATGGTGAACTTCCCATCTCTTAGTCGCTGCAAGAGCAAGAATTAACCTGATCGTTTCCATGCGTGCTACGGGTGCGAAAACCTCTTCGAAATCTACCCCCTGTTTTTGAACATAACCTTTCGCGACGAGACGAGCTTTGTGCTTGGCTACTTCACCGTTTGTGTTCCTTTTCAGTTTATACACCCACTTTAAACCGATCGGTTTGTGTCCGTTTGGTAGATCGGTAAGCTCCCATGTCCGGTTTCTTTCAATGGAGTGTAACTCCACCTTCATTGCTTCTCTCCATTCCTTGTGCTTTTCGGCTTGACCATAAGTTAAAGGCTCATCTTCATCAATAAAATTCAGCTCATCACCCTCTAGATTTACTTCTTCTGCTCGTTCATAAACATCAGCAAGAGGCCTGTATCCAACTGGTCCAACACTACTTGATGTAGTGCTGGGAGATTCAAGGGGTGATAAACTGCTCCCTTCAGTATCGTAACCTGTCCCTTCATCAAAGACTTCAAGATTTCCCTGTGCATCATCAAAAGAACGTGAGGATGAGGTGCTATGAGGGGTTTGAGTACCTGTTGGTTCCAAAACACGCTGAGTATCGATGTCGTGACTGTTGAAACCTGGACCAAATACCGTAAAAGTAGCAATTTGGTCAGCCTTTTTCGTGTGATCGCTCGACCAATCCCATCCTCTTTCCTCATCAAACTTCACATCACGACTTACAAATAATTTGTTAGTATTAGGATCGAATAACCGATATGCTTTTGTTCCAGGTTCTACACCCAAGTGAACCACTAGGAGGCTACGATCATCAAGTTTTTTCAAGTGGGGATTAGGAACCTTCATGTGAGCAAGACAACCAAATATTTTTTTTTGCTCAAGATTTGGTTTTATACCTGACCAGGCTTCGTAGGGGGTTTGGTCCTTCAAAGCTTTTGTTGGGAGACGATTCAAAATGTAGACGGCATGTCTCACGGCTTCACCCCAAAAACTCATCGGCAGATCCATGCTCTTTAACATGCTCCTCGCCATTTCAACCACCGTTCGGTTACGGCGCTCTACAACTCCATTCTGTTGTGGGCTATATGGTGTGGTATACTGTCGTTTTATCCCAACTCTATCACAATGACTTGCAAATTCTCGTGAAAGGAACTCACCTCCACGATATGTTCGAAGGACTTTAATTCTTCGTTCAGCTTGGTTTTCCACCATCACTTGAAATCGTTTGAAAGCATCCAAAGCCTCGGTCTTGTTCTTCATAAAGTAAACCCACATTGCCCGGCTGTGATCGTCTACAAGTAATAGAAAATACTTGTTTTCAGAGTTAGTCGGAGGTGTTATGGGACCGCAAAGATCAGCATGTATGAGCTGTAGTACCGCCTCCGATCGGTTCAACGAATGACCCGGAAAAGTACTTCGAGTTTGTTTACCCACCAAGCAGCCTTCACACAATTGAGTTTGGTGCGTGATCTTCGGGAGTCCTATTACCATTCCTTTCGTTGTCATAGACTCCAAGGCCCCGAAGTTTACATGACCGAGCCGAGCATGCCAAACCCACGCTTCCTCATTCATCTTTGCTAATAAACATACTGGTTCACTCTCCTCAAGAATCACTTTGTAGAGTCTGTTTGATGACCTGTTTGCTTTCAACAGAAGTTTGTCATTCCTGTCAAAAACTTGTAACAAAGACCCTTTTATTATTATACTATTGCCATCCTCAGAAAGTTGCCCCAAACTAATAATATTATTACACAACTTTGGAATATAATATACATTCTGCAATAGTTTTTGTACCCCATTTTTGCATGCAAATAACACTGAACCTTGTCCTTCAATTCGAACTACTGAGCCATCACCAAACTTCACTCTACCTTTTACAGTTAAATCCAAGTCTTTAAATTTTGATTTCTGACCTGACATATGATTACTCGCCCCATTATCCAAGTACCACAATTTCGTCATTAGCGTTTCATTACTTTGCAATTGAATCTCCGGTGCAATCTTCTCTCCATTCAACAGTATTCCATCGGATTCTTCCACACTTTCGGTCATCAAAAGAGCGGGTTCTTCTTCGCGGGTCTGAGAGAGGTTAGCTTCCTGTTTGGTTTCGTTCCCGTTTGGGTTTTCGACATTCCGACGCGTAATGACCAAACTTATCGCAATTGAAGCATTGTACCTTGCTTCTTTCAAATCTTCCACCAAATCCTCGACCTTGTTCACGATATTGTTGATAAGAATTGTTGTGTCGGCCACCTCGTCCACCACCATTGGATCGTCCACGACCCCTACCACGTCCTCGGTTCGAGTTGTTTTCCCGCTGGTGCGTTCTACTACCGGCTGATGACTCACCCTCTGATTTCTTGGCTCTAGACTGCCACTCTTCTTGAGTGAGTAGCAACTGATTTGGGGCTGATTCACTTTGACTTCTCAACCGTTCTTCATGAGCTTTCAGCCGTCCCACAACCTCTTCCACCAACATAGTATCCAAGTCACCAAATTGTTCTATTGCTGAAGCAATCTGGATGAACTTTGTGGGTACAGCTCGTAGGAGTTTTTTCACTACATATGACTCATCCACAGTATCACCCAACGCTCGAATGTTATTGACAATGTTGTTTAGTTTCATAGAAAAATCGTCAATACATTCGGTTTCCTTCATCACTAGGACTTCAAATTCAGCCTTTAAAGTTTGAATTTTAGCGTTCCGGACTCGATCTGCTCCAAGGTACATCGTCTTCAAAGTATCCCATGCCTCCTTTGCTGATCGTTTTTCGGCTAGCGACATCAACATCTCCTCGGGTATCCCTTGAAAAATGGCAGCCATAGCCATTTTGTCCATCCGATCATCCACTGTATCGTCCTTCTTTGTGGGTTCGATTGCTTCCCAAACACCTTGGGCTTGCATGAAGACCTTCATCTTGATGGCCCATGCGGTATAGTTGTTCTTGGCTAACATTGGGTAGTGTAGAGTCACTTGCCCGTCGGGTTTCTTTCCTGTATTCATCGAGGGATTTCGAGGCATGTACTTTGGCATCAACCACTATGAACCTGGTTGCTCTGATACCAGATGTAGAGAGCA
The DNA here is from genome assembly GCA_947179395.2 of Pulicaria dysenterica. Lineage (NCBI taxonomy): Eukaryota > Viridiplantae > Streptophyta > Magnoliopsida > Asterales > Asteraceae > Pulicaria > Pulicaria dysenterica. Next base: position 15,114,275 of record OX359292.1, read on the forward strand.
ACAAAGTCGATGTACTGAAAAAAAATTAATCGAGAAAGGAGATAGCAGGCTGGGGAAAAGAAATTCATTCAACCGACTAATTTCTTGAATTACAGGAGATAAAAAAAAGATAACTGACTTCCACTATTCTAGGCCACTACCTCACTACCTTAACAAACAATAAACACGTCTACTTTGACTGACAAAAAAAAACATGTGACTGGAAAAATAAAACACTTATCAAACTTAAATAAACAATTAATTTAAATAACCAAAGTTTGGATTAAAGAATTTGCCAACAAATCCAGCGGTGGTATTGCCGGAGGGGTTTCTTGAACGGACATCGAGTGTCGGGAAGGTGATCGGATGGGCACCACAGACGGCGGTACTATCCCATCCTTCAGTCGGAGGGTTTGTGTCGCACTGTGGGTGGAACTCAACGTTAGAGAGCTTATGGTATGGGGTACCCGTGGCAGCTTGGCCGTTGTATGCCGACAACAATTGAACGCTTTTCAATTGGTGGTGGAGCTGGGAATAGCGACAGAGATTAGAATGGATTACCGGATCCCTCATAGAAGTGGCGTCAACGGGGGTGGTGATGAAATGATTGTGAAGGCTGAAGAAATTGAAAGTGGGAAACAAAGGATAATGAAGGATGGAGAGATTAGAGAGAAGATGAAAGAGATGAAAGACAAGTGCAGGTTTGCAGTATCAGATGGTGGGTCTTCTTATGCATCCATTGATAGTTTTATTAATCTTGTCTTGAATTACAAAGAATGAAAGATTATTGTGGGAGTCAATTTTATATTAAGTTTTGTATTATTAAATTTTCTTTTGATGTGTTAATAATCTTTGAGAACGATTCACATTTACCATGTTTTATTTCTTTTTTCTTTTTTTTTTGACTCGGATTAAACCAGCCGTTTTTACACTTAAACTATTGACTCACTATATGTAAGGCTGGCAATTTGGGTCGAGTTCGTGTCATTCGGGTTCAGGTCAGTTTTCTGTTGACCCAATTTCGACTCATTTATTTTCGTGTTAGGTCCGGGTCGTGTCACTTTTTCTCGTGTCTGGTTCGGGTCGTGTTTCGTGTCAACCTATTTCGGTAAAAAGTAGTTGACTAGTCTTTTTTTATTTCCAATTATGGTTTCGAATATGGGTTTCGGGTACAGTTTTGAATTACGGTTTTATGGGTTTCAAATATGTTTTCGATTACGGTTTTCAAATTCAGTTTTCGTCATAAAATTTTCGAATTTCTTGTCTATTTCCAATTTTCTCTACTAACTAGTGATTAAAATATTGAATATCAATACAATTTAATAGCTTTAATACAAAGTAGTAGCTAGTAAACAAACCATGAACTATGAACCTAAAGAAAATTATTCAATTTCAAAAAGCAAGTCTTTTTTCTTTTTTACCGTAGTACTCTCAGAAGGAATATCGGGTTGGGTGGGTTTCAAAAGTTTTTGATTTAAATCATTATCACTATAACATTGTTTAGGTTTAAATCTTACCAAGTTGACAAATGTTAAAGTACCAAAAGTCTAAAACAATATAGTTAAAATAACAAATAGCAAAATGATGTAATATATATTAGGTTCAAAATAACAAATAGCAAAATCTTTTATTACCTAAGACGTCATACCTTTATTTGAGTTCACATTCTCCTTTTTGAAATTTTAATTTTAAGTATTAAAGAAAATTTTGTAATTTTAGTTTTACCCTTATACGGGTCACTTCCGGGTTGTCGGGTTGACCCTAACCCGACCCATTTTTTTTCGTGTCGACCTGGTTTTGACCCATTTCGGGTTCGTGTCGGTTTCGTGTCACTTTTTTCGTGTCCGGCTCGGGTCGTGTTTCGTGTTGGGTCAGGAATTGCCAGCCTTAGCTATATGAACCCGGTTATATATGTTCTAATTTCAATATATGCATACCGGACCATCGAGTTCATCTCCAATTCGACCACACCGTTGAGTTGAAAATTTCTGAAATATATATATATGGAGTTCAGGTATATTACCAATGTAGGGGACGGTTCAAACGAGAACTGTTTCCATACGAGAACTGTTTCCATACGAAAACAGTGAGAACCAATCTTAGCTGTTGATTTGATAAAGCGGAACTCATGGATGTGGAGCGTGGGGGGATCAAGTGTGGCAGGGTGCATGTGATGAATTCATGGGTGGGCAATGACATTGAAAAATGGGGAATTGGACGGCTCAGATTGGTTCTTGCGGTTCTCGTACGAAAAACAGTTCTCGTTTAAACTTGTTCCTACCAATCTATATATAATAAATGAATGAGCCAAGAATAACCTCCAAGACATGCTTGATTGCTTGAGCAAATAAATTACTAACGATATTAGCTTAACTATACAAATTAGACTTCAAACTATCAAATCGAGCTCCAAATCGAAAATATTTTGTTTATTGTTAAATTAGAAAGCAGAAATCATGTGTTTTAGGATTCTTATCTTAATAAATTTTGTGGATTTCAGTTTGTTACTAATTTTAAGGATTTTAGTTTGTGAATTTTTATTATACATTTTGTGGATTTCAGATTTTTGATTATATGTCAATGTATAGAAATTGGTTTTTGAGTATAGCTCTATAAATTGTAATGAATATTAGTCTTATGTTTACGAGTTAGTTTGTATTAATAGATGCTAGAAATTTATAATGTAATATTTTTTTGTTGTATGATAGAACAACTTGGATAATAGATGTTACAAATATATAATGTGACCATATATATATATATATATATATATATATATATATATATATATATATATATATATATATATATATATATATATATATATATATATATATATATATATATAAACACTTAAATGACTCGAATAGCATCTATATACTAGGGTAAGGATCGATGTAGAGAAATATTCTAGTGTTGACATGTATCCCTTGTAAAAAAGGACAAATATAAAATCTATAACTATATATATATAAAGCTTACTGTTTTTCTATTTATATCTATTTTACAAAACAATTCCGACCCACGTGGTTAAGTGACAACGTAGTTAGCTTTAATGTGTATGAACATTTGCATGTAATGATCATTATGTATGATTGGTTGATTGATGAATAATAACAATCAATATTGATTAATTAAGTCTTGTATGATTCAAAATTAATTGACTAATTATGATAATACTTGATCTCATGACTATAACATTAGTTTTTTCATGATTATAGGGTTAGAGTTTTTGACCATGATTAATATCCATTGCACTATCTTGAAATTAACCATAATAAGGGGTAATCGCATCTAAGTGACAACACTTCTTTTCTTGATAATTCTTATTCTCATAATATTGGATGCCGGGCACATATATCTCATATCTGACAGCCCTTGGGTGAGCCCCGTTTAGGTAGTTCCTAAAAAGGGAGGTACAAATATAGTTCTCAATGAAAGGAACGAACTCGTTCCAACTCGTATGGTCATGGATGACAGGTATGCATTGACTATAGAAAACTCATTGATGCTACCCATAAAGATCACTTCCCGCTCCCTTTCATCGATCAAATGCTAAAGAGACCGGCATGAAACAAGTTATATTGTTTCTTTGACGGTTTCTCTATTTATCTCCGGATACCCATAGACCCGAAAGACCAGGAGAAGACCACCTTCACCTACCCTTTTGGGACTTTCGCCTATAGGAGGATGCCATTTGGCTTGTGTAACGCACCCGCTACTTTCTAGCGTTGTATGATGGCAATCTTCCATGACATGATTGAGGACTGCATGGAGGTCTTCATGGACGATTTTTCTATCTTAGGCAGTTCTTTCAATTCATGTCTGAAAAGTCTCGATCTTATCCTAGCTCGATGCGTGGAATCTCACCTCATGTTGAACCGTTAGAAATTTCACTTTATGGTCCGAGAAGGCATTGTTCTCGGACATAAAATCTTAAGTGTAGGGTTGGAGATCGACAAATCAAAAATCAACGTTATTTCAACACTTCCTCCACCCACAAATGTCAAAACTTATTGTAGCTTCGTGGGTTACGCCGGCTTCTACAGGCGTTTTATCAAGATTTTTTTCTAAAATCACCCGGCCAATACCCTAGTTACTTGAGAATGATACACCATTCGTTTTCTTATTAGTATGTGTGAAATCCTTCGATTTTCTAAAATCACACGGCGATAACTCAGTTACTCGAGAATGAATCACCCGGTCGATAACCCAGTTACTCGAGAATGATACACCTATCATGGTGTCGCCTAACTGGTCCCTTCCATTCGAGCTCATGTGCAATTCTAGTGACTATGCACTCGGGGCAGTTTTGGGCCAACAAAAAAACAATCATTTTCACCCCATTTACTATGTGAGTAGGTCTTTGATAGATGCTCAGGATAGCTACACCACTATTAAGAAAGAGCTCCTGGTGGTGGTACTTGCATTGACAAATTCCGCACGTACTTAGTCCTATCGAAGACCATAATGTATACCGGCAACTCTTCACTAAAATGTCTGTTGTTCGAACAACATGCAAAATCCAGGCTCATTTGTTGGATTCTGCTCCTACAAGAATTCGATATTGAGATGCATGACAAAAAAAGGCGTAGAAAATTCATTGAATTTTGCTCCTATAATAATCCGAATATCGAAGAGCTCAACGAGTTTACCATCGTTGACACGTTGCCTAACAAGAGGAAGAACCTTGGTATGTTGACATAGCCAATTATTTAGCAGGGAGGTTCATTCAAAAGGGTCTGACACATCAGTAGAAGAGAAAATTTCTGTGTGATGTGAAACATTTCTACTGGTACCCCTCTGTTTTGTTTACGTGCGTACTATGTCTTGCACCCTTGTGTGTTTGGTAATGAAGCCAAACAGATTTTGCGTGAATGTCACAAGAGTCAAACTGGAGGACATTGTGGGCCGAATTACACCACCAAAAAGGTGTTGGACAGTGGTTTCTACTGCCCAACCCTTTTCAAAGACACTTTTGCCATGGTCAAAACCTGAGATGCATGCCAGTGAGTTGGGAACATCTCCAAAAGAGATGAAATGCCCCAGCAGGGCATATAGGTTTGTGAGATATTCGATGTAACGTGTATAGACTTCATGTGTCCCATTCCCTACATCTCACAAAAACAAATATATACTCGTGGCTGTCGACTACCCGTCCAAATGGGTTGAGGCAACAGCCTTGCATACAAATGACGCCCAAGTAGTTGTCATCTTTCTGAAAACTCTATTTTTGCGATTTGGGTGTCGGAAAGCACACATCAGTGATCAAGGCTCTCACTTCTGTAATCAACAGTTGGAGAAAGTCTTGAAACGGTACGGTCTCACTCATCGCTTCTCGACCCCTTATCAAGTCAAAATTACAAATGGTGGGTTAAAATACATTCTTGTAAGGACCATAGGTTTTAATCCGAAATTATGATCCGAAAAGCTCAGTAATGCTTTGTGGTCATTTCGGACTGCTTACAAAACACCCACTAGATCTACTCCCTACCGCATGATTACGGCAAAGCTTGTCACCTCATGACAATGATAATTTATGGCGACTATCCCTCATGACAATATATATTATCACTTTTAATTAAAATAAAAACAAAAAGGGGATTTTTATTATAATTATGATAAATCAAAATGAAACAAAAAGAAAAGATCGAAATATATATATAAGTTTGAAAATATGATTTTAATGTATCACATGATGAAATATCATGAGTTTTTAACATCTCATGATATTATGTGTAAATTACTAAAATAGCCTTTAAATTCTCTTGATAATTTGCCTCCATACTTTGCTAATTGATATATAGTATAATGATTGATTAGTGTAGTGAGAAATTGTTTACAATAATAAAAAGTTAGAGATGATTCTTACACAAACATGTGCATTTATCTCAATGTAATTGGTAGTTGCTGAGTTGAGTGACGTTTCTAACGATTCTTTTAATTCTTTGACATGTACATGCAAGTTGTTTCTCGAATTATTCATTTGATCCACTTGGTGCAATGATTTTTTATGATAGTTTTCTTGAGGACAAGCAAGGTTTAAGTATGGAGTGTTTGATATTGTCGTATTTAAGTATATATTATTTGACAATATCTATCATTTCCTTAAATGATATCAATTGATTAAATACGTACACTAATTGTTTGTGGTTATGTACAGGCTGAAAACAAGAAGATAAGAGCCGAAGCGCATGAAAATATGATCGTTTGTGTGAAAGTTGGTAAAAACGTGAATCGGGATGAAGCTGGAAGATTGAACAAGTTGATATATGCATGCATGAAGAGAGCACGATATGCACTTGTGGTGCACGTTGAGAAGAAACCAAAGTCTTAATCTTTAATTATGCTCCATGTCATGCACCCTTGCTCCACAACGTGCACCATTCTAGATATATAGTATCAAGTTTAAATAAATTGTGCTCCACGTCATGCACTTTTCTTGTCAAAATAGTCAACTTCAATTAATTTGGGGTCCACGACGTGTATACTTGCACCACGTTGTGGGCTATTTTTAGCACATTAAAGTGCTATTTATTTAGAGCTTAGGTCACGATATAGAAGAACACATCAGAATTTTGAAAGTGCAGTCTACGGCAGAGGCTAGGTCACCATTGAAGTTCTCGATTTCTATCATTTATTGATATTTATTATTTGGAAGCTTTTCATAATGGTTTTGCAATTTATTTCTTGATCTATGTATGAATTCTAGTGTGATTATGGGATAACTTTTATTGTATTTACCATGATGAACAAACCCTATGTTTAGTTTGTAATCTTATGATTTTATAACATAAGATTAGTTTAATTTAAGCTTAACAAAGATCCTTGTGTTTTTTATCTTAGTGGTTTTTTTAATAAGTTAGATACAGTTTGTGCATTACATGAGATAATGACTTGCATGTATATTCTCTTCTGGATTATTATTTGCTTGCTTTGAGATAATGACGTTTGCATGCAATATCATAGATAACTTTTCTAAGATAATGAGGGTTAAGATTATTTAGTAATACATAGATAAAAGTTTGAGTTCAATTCACCTTTAACGAGAGTTAATTGTGTTTTGGAAAGATTAAGTCATAATCAGATTAGTAGGACTAATGGTTGTTGGTACGAAAGCCCCTAGATACTTATCATTATAACTGTGGCTATATGTTGGGGAGATAGCAATATCAAACCTAAATCAAACCTGTCTATTTAGTAAAATAGGATTTGATGTTAACAAAATCATATATTCAGTTTTGGACTTAGATTAATGAAAAACATGTGTTGTTTTTCATATTAGACTTAAAGAATTTCTAAGTAAGAAATGTCAGCTGACGAATCAAAGTGTCAGCTGAACACTGAGTATCAGCCAAAAGACTAGCTTCAGGAAGATCAGCTAAGAAGAAAAGACAAGTTAAGAAGCATCAGCTATGCATCTACAAAGCATCAGCTAATAGTGCTAACCATCAGCTGAGGGCTACTCTTAGATCAGCTGAGCAGAAAAAGATCAGTTGACAGTATCTCATTGATCAGCTGACAGTATCTATTCTATCAGCTGAGCAAACAAAGATCAGCTGACAGTTTCTAAATAGATAAGCTGAGCAAAAAAAGATCAGCTGACAGTATCTCATTGATCAGCTGATGCCTCCCACATGTCAGATAAGGTATTCTATACTTATCCTATCTTTTCCTCATAAGCTGACTATACTCAAATGTTTAGCTGAGCCCTTGGGAACAGCTGACAGTTGAGTTTATCAGTTTATTAGCTGCTGCCATGATTTGTATTATCAGCTAAGCATTTCGATCAGCTGAGCAAATCTAGTCAGCTGAGTCTTTCACAAATTATCCTTAGCTGAGCAAAATTACATTTGCAGTTCAGTGTCTGTTAGCTGAGTCTTTAATCAGCTAATAGCTTTTCAGTGTAATATTTTCTTAAGTCAAAGGCAGAACATGTGTTGTTCTATTATGCCTTAGATCTTTCTTTGTAACAGTACTTAGCACTTTTTGTATCTGCAAAGAAACAAAAATGATAGATCTTTATCCTCTGGAAAAGGAGAAATATACTTTAGAAGAGAAGATCTCGAAGATATGCTTTGACAACTAAGTATGGCTGACAACTCTATACTTGGTTAAGTCAAATCATCAGAAGCATGGTGTCGATTAAAGCACAAGCGTGATAGGAGAAGTTTACTTTTCCAAGATATAAAGGTAGTACTTTAATAATATAATAATAGATAGTGGGTATACTCATTACTGAAAAGTGTGTTCAATTTACACACTTTGTGTATAAAGTTAACTTACTTTTCACCCACTAACTTTATCTATTATAATATTATTAAACCAAGTACTTTTTGTCTCCTTCTCAACTCCATCAACCGGATGCCATTTGCTTATATATACTCTTGCATGGAAACATGCTAAGTATGCAAATCGATAGTTGAAAGCACTGAAATCTCATAAGTTGAGAATTAGAAGAGTTAGCATTTTACTTTCAGTGTAACAAACTTGTTCATGTGTTGAACATCTTAGACATTAGTTGTTTAAGATTAGCATTGTCTATGTGTTAGACAAATCTAGTTGCCACCTTTTATTGAACTAAGATTTTCCGCATCTAGTTCATGTAATTCTTGATTAACATCAATAAGAATTATATAAAAGTACACCGTGTGTCACTTAAATTTTTATTTGCTAAAGTTTGTATTGAACCCCCCTTCTACAAACATTTGTTGTTGTAGTATCCATTCGGGACCAACAACTGGTATCAGAGTAGGCTAGATAACTCATATCTAAGATCTGTTTTTCTTACTCTTCAACTGCTTCTACCCCACACTACAAAATGGCTACTCCCGTTGCTGCTTTTAACAGTTCTTCAAACAATGACTCACTCACAAGGTGTCCAATGTTTGATGGAGAAAACTTTTCTCTCTGGAAGAGTAGAGTTCTTCTCTATATGTCAAGCCTTGATGATGTGATGCTTAAGACTGTTACTGAAGGTCCATATGTTCCTACCTCCACTATTGAGGTCACTGCTGCCACTGATTCAACTCCTGCAGAACATAGATATGTTGTCAAAGCTGTTCATCTATGGTCTGATGAAGACAAAAGGCTGGTTAATCTTGATGTCAAAGCCAGGACAACCTTAGTCTCAGCACTCCCAAATGATGTTTATCATCAAGTTCTTAACTACAAATCTGCAAAGGAGATGCTGGACACTTTGATAGTTGCTTATGAAGGCACTGAAGAAGTGCAGGAGAACAAGAAACTCCTTCTTGTTAGAGAATATGAGTTCTTCTTTGCTCATAAAGGTGAAAGTCTAACTCAGACCTACACCAGGTTCAACTTCCTTATTAATGACTTAAGAAGGGCAGATGTTCCCAAGAGCAACAAAGAACTTGTAAACAAGTTTCTAGACTCTCTCCCAGAATCTTGGGATCATTTTATCACTATGCTCAAACATGGTGAGAAAATCAAGGGTCTAACACTGGTTGGTTTGTATGGTAATCTCATAAACCATGAACAATCAGTGAAGCAAAGGAAACTCTCTACCAAGGATATGAAGAAGAGTACAAAGGCTTCTTCAAATGCCCTTGTGTCTAAAGATACAAGATCTAGAAGTTTTGTTGTAGTGGTGGATGAGTCCAGTGAGGAGGAAGAGGAAGAGACTTTTGATGAAGAGCAGGTGGCTGTTGAAGATGAAGATTTGGAGGACATTGACATCATTGAAGCTGCTGTTGAGCAGGCTGCCATGTTAGTTAAAAGGTTCAAGCCTTTCTTGAAAAGAAAGGGTGTCAAGAGGTTTGAGAAGAAACCCTTCAAAGGAGAAAGAGCCTGGTCAAAACCAAAGGCTTCTGAAGGTTGTTTCTCTTGTGGCAAGACTGGTCAGTATGCCAGTGAGTGTAAGTCCAGAGGAAACACAGGCTTCAAGGGTTCCTCAAGCTCTGACAACAAGATTGACTATGAAGCCAAGTACAAGAAGCTTCTTGCTGCAGTCCTTGACAAGAAGAAGAAGAAAGCTCAGAACAGAGTGTTGGTGGCTAAAGAAGAAGACTGGGCTGAGGAAGATCTCTCAAGTGATGAAGATGAGGTCCTCTCTGGTCAACTCAGCTTGATGGCCAACACAACAAGTACAAGTTCTTTTGATGAGGACATGAAGAAAGCTGCTAAAGCTTGTACTTCTCCTGACTGGGATCCTTCTTCTATGTATCAGGTTGGAAAATTTATTAACTATGAAGATAATGAAAAGAACACTATGTTTGATTATTTGTGTGTTGAGTTTCAGTCAAATATTCAAAGAGAAATGAAGCTAAAATTAGAAATAGAATCACTAAAAGAGAGATTAAGTCTTAAAGATGAGAAATGGAAACTAATGACAAAACTGGAAGATGGTTTAGCTAATCAAAAGATGCTTAATCAGATCTTGATAAAAGAAACCAATGAAGCAACATTAAAATTTAATGACCTTTAAAAAGTAGTTAAATCTTGGTGTGTATCTGCTGAAAAGACCACTCAGTGTGTCAATGAGCAGTTTCCTAAACAAGTTCAAGCTATTATTAGTGGAAATTATTCCCAAGCTGCTAACTGTGTTGATTTTAGCAAGGACATAAATATCTTAGAAAGAGCTGATATTTTACCTCTTACTTTTCAAAAGATTGTAAAAGAAAAAAGTATAATCACCAACAAATTTGTCAAAAGTAAATGTACTCAGTTGAAAGACTCAACCACTTCAAAAGTTGATTTACCTTCTATTGTTTTGACAGAAAGCAAAAGTACTGAAAATTTAACTGTAAAGGAAGTAAGTAAAGGAATGGAATCATTTGTTGATACCAAAGAGACATTATGTTGTCAAACCTTGAAAGCTGACACATTAAATATAGGAACTCAGCTGACTAAAAATTCTTTAGCTAATGATATTACATCAGGTGACCAAAAGGTAGATGATAACTGCTCAGCTGATAGCCTGTCAGCTGATCATGGATCCTCTTCTGTTTGCTTAGCTGATCAAATATCACTTCAAACTCTTTCAATAGGAGAAACTAAGGGAAAAAGACCTCTTGTTTACAAAAAGTCTAAGTCTGCCACATCTAAAGTTGATCAAAAACTCACTTTTACTAAGGGTCAACCTAAGGTGACTGTAAACAAAGACCTAACTAGTTTACAGAATCAGTTGCAACAGCTGAATGGTGAAATCTGTCAGTTGATGACTCATAGTCTTCAGAAAACAGTCCAGACATCTCTTAGGCAATTACCAAAACATGTTAAAGGCTCCAAAAAACAAAAATGTTATAAATGTGGGAGCAAAGAACATAAGGCAAGTAATTGTTCTCTTGAAGGTAATTCAAGACAGCGGACAGATGTTGATAACACAGTTGTTCCTTTTGTTCATAAACAACCTAATATAAAGTGGATGGCTAGGTGCAATCCACAGGGATCCACTTAATTGTGGATGCCCAAATTTCACTAACCTTCTTTCAATCTCATCTATGCAGGGTCTGAACATATGGTATCTTGACAGTGGATGTTCAAGGACCATGACAGGTTGTAAAGCTCTGCTTAGTAACTACAAGAAGAAAAAGGGTCCAAGAGTGACATTTGGTGATAACAATTGTGGGCAAACAAAAGGCTACGGAGAACTTCATAATGGGAACTTAACCTTATCTAAGGTATCATATGTTAAAGGGCTTAAGTACAATCTCATCAGCATAAGTCAGTTATGTGATGGTGATCATAAGGTCCTCTTTACAAAGACAGGTGGTTCCATTTTAGATCAAGAAGGTAAAACAATAATTTGTGCAAAGAGAACCAAGGATGTATATACTCTTGATATGTCATCTGGTGATCCATCAAAGTTAACCTATTTGTATACCAAATCTGTAAATGACACAAACTGGTTATGGCACAAAAGGCTTTCTCATTTAAACTTCAAAAATATTAACAAGCTGAGCAAGGGTGATCTAGTGTCAGGACTACCTTCACTGACATATGTTAAGCCTAAACCTTGCTCTTCCTGTGAGAAGGGAAAGCAGCACAAGACATCTTTTCCATCTAAGCAAGCCTTCTCCATTACTAAACCATTCTACATGTTGCACATGGACTTATTTGGTCCTGTTACTACTGCAAGTATTGGTGGAAGAAAGTATGCATTTGTCATGGTTAATGAATTCTCAACATATACTTGGGTCATCTTCCTCAGAGCTAAGAGTGAGGCTGCTGAAGAGATAATGAGCTTTATTAGAAAGATGGAAGTGCTAAATGGCAATCTGGTAAGGATGCTTAGAAGTGATCATGGAACTGAGTTTAGAAATCAAACTCTTGAAAGTTTCTGTGATGAGAAAGGAATATCTCAAAACTTCTCTGCTCCAAGGACTACACAACAAAATGTTGTAGCTGAAAGAAGAAACAGAACTTTGATTGAAGCTGCAAGAACCATGCTGTGTGAGAGTGGGTTAGGATTTAACTTCTGGGCTGAAGCTGTCAGCTGTGCATGTTTTACACAGAACAGATCTCTTGTGATCAAAAGGCACAACAAAACTCCCTATGAAGTGCTTAAGGGAAGGAAGCCAAACCTCAGTTTCTTTCACATCTTTGGGTGTCTGTGTTTCATACTGAACCAGAGAGATCAACTTCAAAAGTTTGCACCCAAGGCTGATGAAGGTGTTTTTGTTGGATATTCTGTGATCTCCAAAGCTTACAAAATTTACAACATCAGAACAAAGGTCATAGAAGAATCAATCAATGTAAGTTTTAATGAAAATGACTTTGTTGCTTCCTGTTCTACTAATCCATCTACAGGTGAGGAATTTAATGATTTGCTGCATACTGAAGATAACATTCCAGTATCAGCTGATCCACTCCCACCAGCTGATTCAATCCCATCAGCTAACACAAATGACTTAGATGAACCTGTTCTAAACTTACAAAACACCTCTGTACAACCTATCCTAAATCAACCCAATCTTTTACTGAATGATGTGAATCATGACTCAACATCATTGGATTCAAATTCCATATCCAACATTCCTTCTTCAGTAGAAGTTTCCTCAGATTGTAACCAAGAAATTCTGTCAGCTGATCAACCAGAAATATTATCAGCTGATCAAAGAATTCCAACTCCCCAAATCCAAAGCAATACAAACACTCCCTCAATCCAAAATGCCTACAAGGACCTCAGAAATCATCCAATTGATCAGGTCGTAGGTAATATAGAAGCACCTGTACTTACAAGATCAAAAGCTTGCAATGTTTGTTTGTACACAGGTTTTGTTTCTATGATTGAACCAAAGAAGGTAGATAAAGCTCTAAATGATCCCCACTGGATAAATGCCATGTAAGAGGAATTGGCTGAATTCACTAGAAACAATGTATGGACCTTGGTGCCAAGACCAAAGGACAAATCCATCATTGGTACTAAGTGGGTGTTCAGAAACAAGATGGATGAACAAGGCCTAATCATCAGAAACAAAGCAAGACTAGTTGCTCAGGGGTATTGTCAAGAAGAAGGAATCGATTTTGATGAAACCTTTGCCCCTGTTGATAGACTTGAAGCCATAAGATTGTTTCTTGCTTATGCTGCCTTCAAAGACTTCAAAGTATTCCAAATGGATGTCAAGAGTGCTTTCCTCAATGGTGAATTGAAGGAACAGGTGTATGTTAAACAACCTCCTGGTTTTGAGGATGCTAGCAAGCCAGACCATGTCTATTTCTTGAACAAAGCTTTGTATGGTCTAAAGCAAGCATCAAGAGCCTGGTATGATACCCTCTATTATTTTCTAATTAACAAAGGTTTTATAAGAGGAAGCATAGATAGCACATTGTTTATAAGGAAATTCAAGGGTGATGTGATTCTTGTACAAATATATGTAGATGATATAATATTTGGGTCTACAAATTTGGATCTTTGTAAAAAGTTTTCAAAACTCATGTCTGATAACTATCAGATGAGCATGATGGGTGAACTAAACTATTTTCTTGGACTTCAAATAAGACAAGAGGTTGATGGAATTTTCATTCATCAAACAAAGTATGTAAATGACTTACTTAAGAAATTTGAGCTTGAAAATTGTTCTTCAATGAAAACACCCATGTCCACTGCCTTAAAGCTTGGAAAGGACACTGATGGTAAATCAGTGAACATTACAACTTACAGAGGTATGATTGGATCTCTTTTATACCTCACTGCAAGTAGACCAGATATTATGTTTTCAACATGTCTTTGTGCTAGATACCAAGCAGATCCCAAAGAATCTCACTTAGCTGCAGTTAAAAGGATTTTCAGGTATCTCAAAGGAACTCCTAATCTAGGACATTGGTACCCCAAAGACTCTGATTTTGAGTTAGTTGGATACACTAATTCTTACTTTGCAGGTTGCACACTAGACAGAAAGAGTACATCTGGGGGTTGTCAATTATTAATTGGAAGAATAGTCAGCTGGTCAAAGCAAGAAACAGAACTCTGTTTCAACTTCTACAGCTGAGGCAGAATACATTGCTGCTGGAAGCTGCTGTGCTCAATTGCTGTGGCTGCAAAATCAACTACTGGATTATGACATACAGTTTGAAAACTCTCCAATTATGCGTGACAACACAAGTGCCATATCTATCTCTAACAATCCTGTTTTGCATTAAAAAACTAAGCATATTGAAATCAGACATCATTTTCTTAGAGATAATGTGCAGAAAAGAAAGTTTCAATGCACTACATAAACACTGATGTTCAATTAGCTGACATTTTTACAAAACCTTTGGATGAGTCTCGGTTCAACTTCCTAATATCCAAACTTGGCATGTTAAACTTGTAATATATTTTTTTCTTATGTAATTAATTCAGTGTGAGAAAATAATTTTATTTGTGTGTGAAATGATGTACTTATCTAAGCTTCTACATATTTTACTTATGGTAGATCAGCTAATGGAATTATGTCAGCTGACGACCATCAGCTGACACTATACCTCAGCTGATAAATCATCAGCTAAGGCTCAGAAGCTCAGCTAAGTGCACACATTAGCTGACACTTATTTTATCTCAACATGGATCAGCTGACACTCTTTTTTGTCAGCTGATGATTTTCAAAAGTCAAAAATTATGTGTCCCCACACTTATGTTATTAATTTCTCATTTGTATTTAGTGTGTTACTAGGTAGTATTTAATTTCGGTTAACTTGTCCGTTAGTTGTCCGTGTATTTATTATCTTATTCGTGTATCTACCTTTTTGCAGACGTGACAGTTACTTTTTGGAAAATATTTGTGTAACAGTTTAGGTTTCTAAGGAAGATATAAAGGTGTTTTCGAGCGGTTCTTCATTTCTTACGCTTTCAAAATTCCCAAACACTCTTTCTCTCAAATTTTCAAACCCTAAACCCTCGTTGCTCAAACTGTTTCACTCTGTAATCATGGTGACTTTCAACTCTGCTTCCACTCCTCTTGCCATTTCTGGTGAGAATGTTGCACCCAACTCTGAACTCATCATTCGTCCCAATAACTTTCTGATAAACACTGATATCCCCGCGAGCAAAGCAAATCAGGGATATGAACCCATGGTTGCATTTATTACTGCCCATCCCCTGTTCGATTGTCTCTCTGCTCATCCTTACTTAATTTTCCCTCACATTGTTGGTGAAATGTGGAACACTGCTAGATACCATCCCAATCAAAACCTCATCACCTGCACCTGTCTGAATGGCCACATCAACATAAATTCCAATGTCGACACTCTGTGACAGGCCATCACTCTGCCAAACTTGGCTCCTTATCAACCATTTGCTCAAATGGATCAGGTTTTGGAGGTACTACCTCTCATTGGCTTCAATGCTCCTGTTGCCCATGGTCACTATAAGTTGTCCGTGCTGGGACACCCATGGAAGTATCTGGCAAGTATCATCACTCGCTGTTTTGGTCCCAAAACTGGAAGCTTCGATCAACTGAACCAGACAGAACTGATGTTGCTTCACGCTTTAGTCACAGGGAGGAATATTGACTTTTCTCAAGTCATATTCTTGGATATGGTGGACAAAATCACTCTTGCTACTTCAAAGAAGTCCACAAGGACTATTGTTCCCTACATAAGGTACTTGAGCTTACTTGTCCTTCATCAAATGCAATGGGAACAGTATACTGGAATAGCTGTTGTGCTTGATGCAATGGCCCTGCCTCAAATTGGTCAAAAGATTTTTAATTTAATAAGGGAAGATCAAGGTCCAGCTATTACTGCCCAGATGCAAGAAATCATTGATGTTGCTGGTGATGAAGCTGAGGTTGAAGAAGAGGTGTTTGCTAAAAACATTGAGGAACAATTGGCTGATGATTCTGAGTCCCCTTATATACTCACTGAGCATTCTGAAGAGTCAGTGACTCCTGTTCAAGATGAAGCCATGAATGAAGAGTTGATGGACACTGCTGATCATGAAATGATGTTTGCAGTATATAGTAATGATGAAAGAGGTACTGCTGGTGATGATGATAGTAATGAAGAATCTGATGATGATTCTCCCAGAAGAACTCTTGGAGGTACAATTGCATATCCCAACCCTGATCAACAACAAGGATCAAGTGACTCTGTTCATAGAGCACCAAGTGATGGAGATGAAGATGTCCCTGATGATGAAGTGGTCTCTGATAAGCTGGAGGAGCTCATTGAGATCAGCAAGACAAGACACATCACAGGTATACTCTCACTCTCTAAGGACACTCACTTGGTAAACCCCACCAGTGAGTGTTAGATTATGTGCAGAGATAGATAACATGTACCATCGTGTCCAATACTATGTGACACTAAAGGATCACACCGCTGCACACCCAATTAGAACCTTTTGGATTATAACCTTTTGTGTGGAAAAGAATAATTAATTAGTTTAATTAATTATTGAGAAAGAGAAAAATAATAATAGTTAATTATTATTAAAAGAGAGATGTTAATATTTAGTTTAAATATTAACGGGACCAGTTAATTAATAGTTATTAATTAACTAGAAAGGTCAAGGGGTATTTTGTGTAATTGATTAATAGTTTAATTAAAGCTGGGGTTTAATTAAACGGGCTTGGCCTAATAAGGATTATATATATATAAACCTAATTAGCCTCATTAATCACATAACATAAGTCAATTACAAGATTAAAGTAATAACCCTAAAGCTCTCTCCCTCTCTCCTTTTCTCGGCCACTGCGGCGCAAGCAGAAACCGACCACCGAGGGCGGCGGCCGGCGGCGACGCAGAGTACACACACACATACGGGTCACGTTTTGATCCGGGTTTAATCCTTAGGCGGTCTAGCAGCCAGTTCGAGGCGGTGCAGTAGCTGTGGATAGCCTGCAGCTGTCTAGAGGTCAAAGAAAAGTTTTAATCCCTAAAGGTATAACTTTCTAACCCTCTTCTCTTTTAGTTCTTGTATGAGTTAGATGAGATCACTGGAGGGGGTTTTGATTTCCGCTGTGCATGTTTTTATACCCTACAAAACCCTTCAGTGGTATCAGAGCCACTTCTAACCTCATAGGAAACTAGGTAGGTTTCTTTTATTCTGATGAGAAGGGTTTATCTTTTATCAAGAAAAAGGTTTTTAATTATCCAGAATGATAAAAATCAAGTATTTTTTTTTTATTGGATAAACCTTTGATAAAAAGATTATAAGATTTAAATTTTAAGTTAAATCTGTATTTATTATTATTGTTATTATTTGCGATAACCAAGAAAACCGAGAACACCATCATTGGCGGTGGCCTCAGGCGGTGGCTGTGGTCAGGTCGGCGGCGTCCCAGTCGTGGGGCGTTGGCTGGTCGACGGCAGTCCCGAGGGGAGGCAGCAAGCCGGCTGTGATCGGCGGCGGTTTTACGGCGGTCGACCGTGGAACACGGCCTTAGCGGCGTTATCGCATTGCCGTTAGCGGCGCTAAAGCAGCGTAGTTAGCGGCGCTAGAAGCATGGTGGGCTTCGGCCCAGAGAACCACGGCCCAGGAGGCCTGCGGCCCAGTTTGGGTTTAGCGGCTAGGGTTAGCGGCGCTAAAGTTGTTTTGGGCCTCAGCCCAGTTTTTGTTTCCCGGTCCGTTTTCCGATCAATGACCCAGTTTAAATATTTGGCCCAGCTCGCGGTTCAGATATTTGGTGGTCAATATTAAATTGAAATACAGTTGTTATTTTAATTTAAGGCTTAAATATTATTTTGAGTTTTTTGATTAAATATCAAAGTATTAAAACTTGAAATATATATTTATTGCAAATAAAGAAAAAACAATATAGGGGTTTTAACAGGTTGTTAAAATCAGTAATTTTTCATCAAGTTGAATAATTAGAAATCAGTTGTTTTACTTTCATGTATTAGTTTAGTACATGTTCTGGGATGTCATAGCCGGGCCCTAGACCTTGTGGATTGTTTATTTTCTCGTACTTGTGGTTGTGATTGGTTTTATTATTCTATGGTGTGGGGAGGCCTGCGTGCCACTTACAACCCCTATTCTATTTTGTAAAAGTTTTAGATTAGCGGGCCTCCGTGCCTTTGATCATCTTGTAATTTTATAATATTTCTAGTTTTTAGATAATAGAATAAAATAGTTTTTTAGAATATATGAAGCTGATACAAGAACCAAGAACCAAGGAGCAGGGAGCAGGATTGGATGTTGGAGCCAGTGGGAGCTTCAGATTGCCATGCCATGTGTGTTGTGTATTTCCACTTAGGTTTTGACCATCGGGTTTTTCGTGTGGCTCACGAAACCGACAATAGTTAAGGGCAAGGCTAAGGCATAGATGTTTGTGGTTGTTTTATTTATTTACATATTTTATATATGCGTGGTTGTGATTAACACGATGAAATAAAACAAGGGCTTTAATAATAGTTAATTATTAAACAGATGTTTTAAAAAAGGAAAACTGGCATTAAAGTTTTTCTCGTCAAAAATTTGGAAATCCTTTTTAGAAAAATCTTAGATCAGTGTGCCATCCACCTAATGGTACACCCTTGCTGTTAAACGGTACTCGGGTGTCGGAAGTGCCCAAACCTTGGGCATCCGGGTTCAAACCATTGCGGAAAGGGGCATGAAAGATTCTGCGATAATCGGGAGTCCCGGCCAGAATTCATGCTGTCTTAGGTGGTGCGATCTATTTTGGTGATAATCGGGAGTCCCAGCCCAAAATGCACTAGAGGGACTAAACATGCACAGTTCTCGTAATCGATGTCCCGCGGATCTAGGAGTCGTGTACAGCTAGGATACGATTGGTATAGTTTTTACCTACCAGAAATAGCATTGTCCCGGTGGGAAGTGCCCAAACCTTGCATCGGGAAATATGAAATATGGTTCCTAGTCTAATAATTTTTGTTAAAATGTAATAATTATTAGAAGATATAATCAATACTGAATCGGTTTTATCTTTTCCTTTCTGTAGATGTCTTATATATTTGTTATTCCGTTTTATTCACCAAGAGAGTCTCTAAGTCTCATCATTGGCAAGTGGAAGCTTTCAGGTCCAAACTTTGCTGTTTGAAAGCTGCATCTGAAAAACGTTTTGGATGCACAGGGAAAACTTCACATCATTGAGACATTGCCTCTAGAGCGACCAGGAGTAGATGCCCAGGATAGTGAGTATGAAACTTACTATCAATATCTGGCTGACGAATATGATGTTATGTCGATTCTCGTTCTCACCACATCATCCGAGTTTACGGACGATCTCCGTGAGAAGTCATCTTATGAAGTTGTTCAGGGATTGGAGCAAAAGTTTAAGTTTAGTGAACGGATATGTCGTATGCTATTGATGAGGGAAATCCTTTCAGCCAAGATGAAAGAAAGTCAGCCTATTAGCGATCATCTCATTAACATGAGAAGGCTCTTAGATTGCTATGAGAGTTTTGGATCAAAATCAAAACCACATGGGCTAGTTATGCTCTTGTTCGGTTCCTTGTTGGACTATTACCAGAAAAGAGTAATGTATGTCCTCGGTGATTTTGAGATGACTGTCGCAGGGTTGCACGAAATCCTCATGTGCATTAGCGACGAGTTGAATCCAAAGCAGCTAGAGTCAACAGTTGTGGATCCTATGCAGGAGGATGACTGGCTGGAAGAACTTGGAGAAATTTGTTGCCCATACTGTGGCAGCAAGGATTCATGCGAGCACTCACTCGACATAGATCAGCTGGACATTGGTTCGCCCAATGATACAGGTATCTTTATGATAGATTGTCTTATTACTTCTTATGAATCATGGGTATTGGATACCGGATGTGGTCATCACATATGCAATCATTTGCAGGGATTCAAGAGAAGTAAGAAACTGAGACAGGGAGATATGGACCTGCGGGTAGGCGAAGGCTCCATGGTTGGTGCTGAAGCTGTAGGGACATATTGTCTTAGTTTGCCCTCGGGCATGGTCTTAGAGCTAGAACCTTGTTATTATGTTCCAAGACTTATTAAAAATGTTATCTCATTTTATTTGCTTATAGACTGTGGATTTGCTTATGTTTTAAATTAAAAGTCTATTTCTTGTTTCAAAAACGATGTTTTCTATTTTAAAGCTACTCCAGAAAATGGTCTATATACGCTAAATCTAGATAACAATGACATCTATCATATTAGTAAGAGATCCAAGAGTAACTTGAATCAAACTTACCTCTGGCATTGTCGTTTAGGACATATAAACGAGAAACGCATAGAGAAGCTCCAAGATGACGGAGTTTTAGAACCATTTGACTTGGAGTCATATGATGTTTGTGAATCTTGTTTGTCTGGTAAAATGACAAAGCAGCCTTTCAACAGTGAGAATGAAAGGGCCAGCGAGTTATTAAGGATTATACACAGATGTGTGCGGACCCTTTACTCCGGAGGCTAGAGGAGGATACCGGTATTTCATAACCTTTACTGACGACTTCAGTAGGTTCGGTTATGTCTACCTCATGAGACTTAAATCTGAAAGTTTTGACAAGTTCAAATAGTTTCAGAATGAGGTACAAAATCAGCTAGACAAGAAGATAAAGTCGCTTCGGTCGGATCGAGGTGGCGAGTATCTGAGTCAGGAATTCGACGATCATTTGAAGGAATGTGGGATTGTTTCACAACTCACGCCTCCGTATACGCCTCAGATGAATGGTGTATCAGAAAGGAGGAATCGTACACTGCTTGACATGGTACGATCAATGATGAGTCGAAGTTCCCTACCATTGTTGTTTTGGGGACACGCACTCGAGACAGCAGCGTTCATGCTGAACCGGGTTCCAACCAAATCGGTTGAAAAGACACCGTTCGAGATATGGACGGGGAAAAAGCCCAAAATGTCTTTTCTAAAGGTTTGGGGATGTGAGGTGTATGTTAAGCGAACATTCACGGATAAACTCAATCCCAAATCAGATAAGTGTATCTTCGTGGGCTATCCCAAGGAAACCATGGGAAACTATTTCTACAACCCAGATGAGAACAAAGTTTTTGTTGCACGTAAAGGAGTATTCTTGGAGGAGAAGTTTCTAAACTCAGAGACTCCAAGAAAAGAAATAGAGCTTCAAGAAATTGAAGAGGAGGAGATTACACAACCACCGATAGTTGAACCTGTAGTTCAATAGAGAATTGTTGAACCTCAACCAGAGTCTGTGGTTGAGGAAGAGGTGCAAACACAAGACCTTCGCAGGTCAAGTAGGCCTCATAATGAGCCAGATAGGTATATGGGATTCCTAGTTTCTCAAGACGAAGGGGATCTTTTAGAACCCACTACCTACCAAGATGCTGCCTCAGGTTTAGAATCTGAGAAATGGCTAGAAGCCATGAAGGCAGAGATGCAACCCATGTATGACAACCAAGTTTGGGAGTTAGTGGATTTGCCTCAACACAGTAAAGTTGTTGGGTTCAAATGGGTCTTCAAAAAGAAGACAGACATGGATGGAAAGGTGCATACTTTCAAAGCAAGGCTAGTGGCAAAAGGTTTCACGCAAACTCATGGCGTTGACTATGATGAAACTTTTTCCCCAGTGGCAATGCTTAAGACTATTAGGATTCTAAAGGCCATATCAACATATTTTGATTATGAGATATGGCAGATGGATGTCAAAACCGCTTTCCTTAACGGGAAACTGACAGATGATGTATATATGATACAACCGGATGGTTTTGCGGATCCAAAGAACCCTAATAAAGTATTCAAGTTGCTTAAATCTATTTATGGACTAAAGCAAGCATCTAGGAGCTGGAACTTACACTTTGATGAGTGCATCAAAGAGTTTGGTTTTACCAAAAGTGAGTTCGAGTCGTGTGTTTACACCAAGTTCAGTGGGAGCGCGGTAACCTTCCTAGTCTTGTATGTAGACGACATACTGTTAATAGGAAACAATATACTAGTATTACAAGGAGTAAAATCCTGGTTAGGTAAATGTTTCCAGATGAAAGACTTGGGAGAAGCTGCTTATATACTGGGTATAAAGATCTATAGGAATAGATCTAAGTGGCTTATCGGACTTAGTCAAAGTACTTATATTGACAAAGTCGTGAAAAGATTCAAAATGGATGGATCCAAGAAAGGATTCATTCCTATGCAATCTGGCGCGATTTTGAGCAAGGCTCAGTGTCCTGTGTCTAATCAAGATTAGGACAAGATGAAATTGATACCATATGCCTCGGCAGTTGGTTCGATTATGTATGCCATGCTATGTACTAGACCCGATGTTGCCTATTCTGTCAGTGTCATGAGTAGATATCAGCAAAATCCTGGTGAAGCCCATTGGGTAGCCGTCAAGAATATTCTCAAGTATCTGAGAAGGACGAAAGACATATTCCTAGTATATGGAGGTTCGATGGATGAGCTCAGTGTAACTGGTTACACTGATGCTAGTTTCCAGACCGACAGAGACGACTTCAGGTCGTAGTCAGGATTTGTCTTTACCCTAAACGGAGGAGCCATATCTTGGAAGAGTCAGAAGCAAGATACAATAGCATATTCTACTACAGAGGCAGAGTATATTGCGGCAAGTGATGCGGCAAAGGAAGCTGTCTGGCTGAAGAATTTTATCTCGGATCTTAGAGTTTTTGCCAGTATCTCTAGACCGATCGATATATTCTGTGACAACTCAAGTGCTGTAGCGCAAGCTAAAGAGCCTAGAGATCATCAGCGGACAAGGCATGTACTCAGGAAATATCACCTCATCCGAGAGATCATTGGAAGAGATGATATTAGATTGAAAAAGATACCGACGGACGACAACGTTGCTGACCCGTTGACAAAGCCGCTAGCTAGGGCTAAGCATGAGAGGCATGCGAGTTCTATAGGAATGCAGTACTTGGAACATAGCAGCTAGTTCGTGTTTTTTATTATTACTATGGATGTAACTTGAAACCACTTTATTATGTATTTACATTTCATGGGATTGAAATAGGAGGTATTTGCATAATGTTTCGTAGTTATCCATTTTTAGCATGTTTAACCTATCCTTGACAAGTCAAGTTATGAATTGTCTAAATGCCTGTAGCTACTTAATGTAGTAGGGAGATAACGCTATTATGAATATTTGATGATTTATTCGGGTATGAATAAAAGCACAAGGTTGTGACCAAATATTCATAGATATTTATCAGGGGATAAATATTGGGGTGATCCGCATCGAGTTTACTTCATGGAGCGTTAATATAAGTAAACTTGATAGGTTGTCCTTAGACCTGAGATATTTGGTTTGGGGCGTGGTAACTTCTGTACTTTAGCATGTTCTAACGTCACGCCGTAACAGGGTGATCATAAGGGGCTTGTCTAGGTGCAGCGGAAGCCATGTGCTCAAATTGCAAATAGTCAAGATGGAATTTGCACCTCATTTTTAGGAGAGATATTTTCTTAGCTCCTCGACGATTAAGACTACTGAAAATGCGTGGCCACGCTCGGTTAGAATGATAGTTATTCATTCGGGAAACCGTAACTGCAG
Source organism: Pulicaria dysenterica (assembly GCA_947179395.2). Taxonomy (NCBI): domain Eukaryota; kingdom Viridiplantae; phylum Streptophyta; class Magnoliopsida; order Asterales; family Asteraceae; genus Pulicaria; species Pulicaria dysenterica. Next base: position 15,138,104 of record OX359292.1, read on the forward strand.
AGTGTCGAATTCAGAGTCGAGAAAATCTGAGTATTAGATGAGATCCCTGCTCCATGTCAAATACTCACATTACGAAATATCGCGATGCAAAAGGAAAAGCCTAGATAATCCAAGGTGTGGATTATATCTCTAGATGTAAGAGATCTCATAGTCTTGTTAACCTAAGTGTCTGTCTAGGGACCTCCTTAGGCCAACGATGTACAAGGAGTGTTACTTATCTTGCACAAGTGGGAGTCTGTTAGATTATGTGCAAAGATAGATAACATGTACCATCGTGTCCAATACTATGTGACACTAAAGGAGCACACCGCTGCACACCCAATTAGAACCTTTTGGATTATAACCTTTTGTGTGGAAAAGAATAATTAATTAGTTTAATTAATTATTGAGAAAGAGAAAATAATAATAGTTAATTATTATTAAAAGAGAGATGTTAATATTTAGTTTAAATATTAACGGGACCAGTTAATTAATAGTTATTAATTAACTAAAAAGGTCAAGGGGTATTTTGTGTAATTGATTAATAGTTTAATTAAAGCTGAGCTTTAATTAAACGGACTTGGCCTAATAAGGATTATATATATAAACCTAATTAGCCTCATTAATCACATAACATAAGTCAATTACAAGATTAAAGTAATAACCCTAAAGCTCTCTCCCTCTCTCTTTTTCTCGGCGACAGCGGCGCAAGCAGAAACCTACCACCGAGGGCGGCGGGCGGCGGCGACGCAGAGTATGCACACACATATGGGTCACGTTTTGATCCGGGTTTAATCCTTAGGCGGTCTAGCAGCCAGTTCGAGGCGGTGTAGTAGCGGTGGATAGCCTACAGTTGTCTAGAGGTCAAAGAAAAGTTTTAATCCCTAAAGGTATAACTTTCTAACCCTCTTCTCTTTTAGTTCCTGTATGAGTTAGATGAGATCACTGGAGGGGGTTTTGATTTCTGCTGTGCATGTTTTTATATGTTTTTATACCCTACAAAACCCTTCAGTGAGAACCCATCCTCCCCTCCAGTTGTAACACCCCCATAACTGCCAAGCTTTAGTCAACTCCCAACAGTTGCTAGTTCTACTCCCACTGAAACCCATACAGAATTTAGATCAACAGAGTTTGTGCATTATTCACAAGTCTCTGAGGTAGTGATATCCATACCTCTGATCTCAGCTCCACTAATTACCTCTTATGTTGAGGGGGAGCTACTGGAAGTTGCTTTTACCCTCCAGCCAGTGGATGTGTTCTCACAAAAGGACACATCTGTAAATATGGGATTACTGCAATCTGGGTCACCCTCCTAACAGGGTGATACCATTGAAAGACAGACCATCTCCCAAGGTCATAATGTGTCTATAGCCCCTGTGAGTCAAGCCTTTCCCTTAGTAAGTTCACAACAACTTGCTACTGAAATAAGGGATACCCTATTGAGTGCAACCCTCACTCACACTCACTTACTTGTACCTACTTTTGATTCAATTCTTACACATACTAGTGCACTGCATGTCAATACTAGTGGCATAAACCAGCCATTGGTACAGGGCACACTCTCTGCTCCCAGTGATCTTAGGCCTATAAACTAAGGTCTAAGTGAGGGACCTCAATCCATTCCTGTTCTTGGCACCTCAACTCAATCAATTCCTACCCAACCCTCACCCCAAATACTTCAAAGCCTGCTGTCCATCTATCAAAAGATGGATAGTCTTCTAGCCTCCTTCACCTCCTTCCAAACTAAAACAGAAACTCAACTCTCTCATTTAACCCAAGAGGTTGAGTCACTAAAAGCTACCCAATCCTAACCCCAACCCACCCCTGCCCCTGTTGATCTTTCACCAATTCTAACCAAATTGGATCAACTTCTTATCCAAACTTCTAATCCTACTCCTATTCCTTCACCTACCATCTCCAACCAAACCATTACCACCCTCAACCAAACCATCTCTAACCTTCTAACCCAACTATCCACCCTAAGGCCTTCACCTCCTAACATCTCTGTACCCATCCCTGACTCTATTCTCAGAGTACCCTCCCTTCTTCATACCATTGATGATGAAGTCACCAGTTTAAGCCAGTCCTCTCACCGAAGGCACAGTGCAACCCTTCAAGCATTAACCAATATCACTGATGCCATCCTAAGCCTAAGCCAACCTCCATCCTTCACCCAACCTCCCTCTACCTCCACTCCTTCTCCATCTCCTTCCTCATTTATTCCACCCTCTGTTGATAAGCCTTCTGACAACTTTCCTTTTTCTTTTGCAAATGACAAAGAGGGGGAGAAGTTAGCCTCGGATTCTACTAAATCAAGCTCTTCAACTGATCCTATTCAAAAAGTAGAAGCTGATAAGGCAGCAGCAGCAGATCAGACCCCAATGAAACAGAAACTCAAAGGAAATCAAATGTTGAGGGGGAGAATCAATCTGAGGAAGAGCAACCTGCTAATCCTAAAAGAAGGCTAAAAACAATGGCTAGAAGGAAGAGTGCTAAGAAATCAAAGCAAGGTGAATCCTGTGCTCCAATTCAAGTACCATCAGATGAATCTGATGATGATGATGAAGATGATCATCCTCTGTCCTTTCTGCTGAACTTGAAAAAGCAGAGTCTCTCAACTCAAGCTCCAACAGTCCAAGCTTCCTCTCCTGTTCAGTCAAGTCAACCAACTCCCAGCAGTACTTCAAGGAGAAAAGGGAAGAAAATCATGTCTGCTGAGGAGATTGAAGCAGAAGAAAGGAAGGAAGAGCAACTTCATCAAGAGGATGAGAATCTCAGAGAGTTAAGTGAACTGGCTGCTGCTCTTGGTTCAACCATTGAAGAAGTTCTGAAAGCCAAAGAGAGACACCAGGATTTCACTTCTCTTAAAGATCTTGCTGCTGCAGTTGGTGTTACAGATGATGAAATAAGAGAAATACAAGAAGAAGAAATGATCTTATTGTCATCTCAAGCTCCACAAGAACAACAAGCACCACTGCTGAGTGACCCTTCTACCAAGAAAGCTCCTAAGAGAGGAAAGACTCACAAGGAAGCCATTCAAGCTCTACTTGACTTCAACTTTGGAGGATTAGCTCAGCAAACTGAAAGGAAATCCAAGGAGTTCAGAGATAACAAAGAGAACTTGATAAACAGAAGATGTGAAGACATCATCTCAAGGGTCACTCCATACAAAGGTACTGATGAGGGTCCTTATCTGAGAGTAGTGAGAAGAGATGAAAGAAAGACATATGAAGATACCTATCTTCAACACTGCAAACTTCTCTCCTTCTTTGAAATGATAGAGATCCTGTACCATCTCCTCAAATCCAAAAGTGAAATTGTTCAAAGGTTCATACCAAAATTTGAATACTGGATTCGTATGTCAATCTGCAACAAGCTCTTCACTCATGATCAATTCATTGAACACATCAATCTGATTGAAGATGCCTTCAAAAAGAGTTCAAAGGCTTTTGTCACCATTGAACAGATTATTGTCAATCCTGACTATCCTTTTCTTCCTGCTTATGAAAGTCTCAACACTGATTTGCCCTCCAATATTGAGCCAGAAATGTTTAAGTACATAACTGAGCCTGAAAAAAGGATGTTCTTCAAGAACAGAGCTGGTGAATGGAGATTCCTAAGAGAAGCTGACATAGGAAGAGCGCCAAGAGCTTTAATGTTTCAAGCTGTAAGACTGGCAAGAGGACAGACAGGGAGTGAACAATTTGAAAGATTGATGGAAGCTAGAGCTGATCAGCTGATTGCTACTCTTCCTGTTAGCAGTCGTCCAGATATCAAAGAAGAACCTTGGTGGGAAGAAAATTGATACTTCATAACTAGATTAGTTGTATTTTCAATTCCTAGAGTAATTCAACTTCTGTTCTTAGCTTAACTCTTAGTTTAAATTACATTGTACAAACTCTGATGTACTTTACTTGTTTTGTAATCAAGCTTCAGACTTTGATCATGGACTACTTAGCTAAAATGCAAGTATAGATGTATCTTAGTAGATAGCTCACCTAGTGTAAATATAGAAAATTCAAAAAATCCTAAAAACAGAAAAAGAATAAAAGATACCACAAAAACAGAACATGGTACTTCATAGAAGAAAAGATTCCCAAAAACAGAATATCAGGGAACATATATTAAAGAGTTACCAAAAACAGATAGCTAGGTAATCAAAATGTACTTAAAAGCTTTATCTTTACAAATCCAAGTCAAACTGATTCTTCTTAAATCAGATAAGGTTTTGTCATCATCAAATAGGGGGAGTTTGTTGGGGAGATAGCAATATCAAACCTAAATCAAACCTGTCTATTTAGTAAAATAGGATTTGATGTTAACAAAACCATATATTCAGTTTTGGACTTAGATTAATGAAAAACATGTGTTGTTTTTCATATTAGACTTAAAGAATTTCTAAGTAAGAAATGTCAGCCGACGAATCAAAGTGTCAGCTGAACACTAAGTATCAGCCAAAGGACCAGCTTCAGGAAGATCAGCTAAGAAGAAAAGACAAGTTAAGAAGCATCATCTATGCATCTACAAAGCATCAGCTGATAGTGCTAACCATCAGCTGAGGGCTACTCTTAGATCAGCTGAGCAGAAAAAGTTCAGCTGACAGTATCTATTCTATCAGCTGAGCAGACGAAGATCAGCTGACAGTTTCTAAATAGATAAGCTGAGCAAACAAAGATCAGCTGACAGTATCTCATTGATCAGCTGATGCCTCCCACATGTCAGATAAGGTATTCTATACTTATCCTATCTTTTCCTCATAAGCTGACTATACTCAAATGCTTAGCTGAGCCCTTGGGAACAGCTTACAGTTGAGTTTATCAGTTTATTAGCTGCTGCCATGATTTGTATTATCAGCTGAGCATTTCGATCTGCTGAGCAAATCTAGTCAGCTGAGTCTTTCACAAATTATCCTTAGCTGAGCAAAATTACATTTGCAGTTCAGTGTCTGTTAGCTGAGTCTTTAATCAGCTAATAACTTTTCAGTGTAATATTTTCTTAAGTCAAAGGCAGAACATGTGTTGTTCTATTATGCCTTAGATCTTTCTTTGTAACAATACTTAGCACTTTTTGTATCTGCAAAGAAACAAAAAGGATAGATCTTTATCCTCTGGAAAAGGAGAAAAATACTTTATAAAAGAAGATCTCGAAGATATGCTTTGACAACTAAGTATGGCTGGCAACTCTATACTTGGTTAAGTCAAATCATCAGAAGCATGGTGTAGATTAAAGCACAAGCGTGATAGGAGAAGTTTACTTTTCCAAGATATAAAGGTAGTACTTTAATAATATAATAATAGATAGTGGGTATACTCATTACTGAAAATTGTGTTCACTTTACGCACTTTGTGTATAAAGTTAACTTACTTTTCACCCACTAACTTTATCTATTATAATATTATTAAACCAAGTACCTTTTGTCTCCTTCTCAACTCCATCAACCGGATGTCATTTGCTTATATATACTCTTGCATGGAAACATGCTAAGTATGCGAATAGATAGTTAAAAGCACTGAAATCTCATAAGTTGAGAATTAGAAGAGTTAGCATTTTACTTTCAGTGTAACAAACTTGTTCATGTGTTGAACATCTTAGACATTAGTTGTTTAAGATTAGCATTGTCTATGTGTTAGACAAATCTAGTTGCCACCTTTTATTGAACTTAGATTTTCCGCATCTAGTTCATGTAATTCTTGATTAACATCAATAAGAATGATATAAAAGTAAACCGTGTGTCACTTAAATTTTTATTTGCTAAAGTTTGTATTCAACCCTCCTGCTACAAACATTTGTTGTTGTAGTATCCATTCGGGACCAACACTATAACATATTGAACCTAGGGAGAATGATTCATTGGTAAATACATCTTTGTCATCTGACTTCAACTTTGTAAAAACTGTTTCCAAGTTTATTACTTTAATTCAATATTCAATACCTTCGCAGCGGTTAGCTGCTAGTTTCAGACACTCCCTTTTTATATTTTATGCAAATTAATTTAGCTAGTTTTTTAGTAGTAGTGCATTAAATTCCCGTTTCCCTGTAAATATGATCCTGGTCTTACCATGTTTACTGCCATAAGATCAGGTGCGCTTGCACCTTAGTGTGTTAGTCAAGTTTGATTAAATTAGTGCTAAAAGTTTAAGATTGATATTCACGTATCAACAAGTGTTTACACTTAGAACTCACAAGCATTGTAATCAAAGTGTGTATTAGAGAGAGACATGTGCACCAATTGGGCGTGCCTAGCCACTGGGCATGCCCGTACTTCCACTATGCACGGTCGTGCCTGGCCCACTAGAACCAATTTCTAGACTTTCTATCTCCTATGACCAATAGTGATGCCGGAACCAAACTTGGTGTGTGACCAAAAAGGCTCATGCTTTATCAGTAGTGGCACAAACTCGTGTGTGTCAGCGGTCATAATCCAACTCTTTAAACCGTTTGTGTCTTATCTCAACCCTTAGTACCAAATCTTACTTAAGAAATTTTTATAGCAAGGTAGATGATGGATTATTTGTAGGTTACTCCACTCAGGGTAAAGCATATAGGGTATTCAACAGTTCATCTAGGATCATTGAGAAACATTACCTTCAATGAAAATACACCAAATGCGATTGGTAGGTCCAAAATGGTTATTTGATATTGATGCTCTAATAAAAACTTTGAGTTTAAATGTTGAGTTGTCTAAAGGTACATGTATGCAGGTTGATTCAGTCAAGGAGAAGAAGAACACACCAGAGTTTGTATTATCTCCAATTCTATAGTAGATCCAATTGAGTTTACTCAACCTTTTGTGGATAAGGAAAAGGAAGATGACGGAACTATGAAATGACAATGGCAGTGGTAGTAGTGATGACAGTGGAAGTGATGACAGTGATAAGGCACAACTTAGAGGATCGGATAAGTCTAGTCATGCTATAAAGGAAGACCATGATTATTCTGCTATGATAGAATTGGAGGATGACTTTGAGTGTGGTGGTAAGGCTTTCTCACCATCCCTTGAAGATGAACAAGAGTGTAATGACACAAATCTAGATGCTAATATCCATAAAAAAAACTCCTAATCCTTCAAGAACTTAGAGGAAACACCCTCCTAGTTCGTGATTGGTGATCATAGTTCATTCATGCAAACACGTAGAATGACCAAGTCTGCACGACTTACAGATCTACAAAGAGGATAGCTTACTTGTTTATAGGAAAATAATTATTTAAATATAATGTTAGTGGGTGCGGAAATGTTATATTATTATAATTGGGTTCCCAATAAAATAACAATACTTTTTGAATAATACACCTCACTAACAATTTTTCCTCAGATTAAAGTTCTATCCTTTTGTCTCACTTCGTGATATAAAAAGTGCGTTTACTTTTACAAATAAAGATCAAAGGCTAGAACGAACAACACGTGTTCAACCTTTTGGCTTAAAAACTTTTAAATTAAGAAATAGATCGAGTAAATAGACAAATAGTACAAGTCAAAATCATGACTCAACTAATCAATTGTACTAGGATCACAAAAATGAAATTCAAGCCTAAGTGTTTGATCATATCAAGGCATTGCTCAACTTAGGACAAAATGCTCAGCTAATCAAGTTATGCTCAACCTGAGGTAGAAATAAACTTATCAACCTATATGATCAACTGAGCAAATTGTTCAACTCATCATTTAAAATGATGAGCTTCTTAGATAAGACTAAGGTAAAAAGATATCCTTAACTTACTTTGTTCCTCATCTGATAGTCTTGGCACTCAGCTAATAGATAGTTTCAGTTGATGGTCTTCTACTCTTGTTTTTTACTCAATTGATGGTCTCATGAAGGCTTCTGTTGATCCTTCCGATACTTAGATAATCTCAGCTGTTACTTCTATACTTAGAAAACTTCAAGTTAGATTCTTAAGAACACATGTTAAGATGGAATTCTTAGTCTTACTAAAATTCTGGTTTCGTTACCAACAAATCTCATTTCTTTCAATAGACGGATTGGTTATATTGGGTTGAAATGACTATCTCCCAAACATATATAAACTTGAGTTTTGTATGTGCACATGCACTAGTGCACATGTACATATCAACATCAAGATATATAGAGAAAAAATATAGAAAACAAACAATACACAAGTTCAATTATAATAGTTGAAGATAATAAATATTCAATTTATTGCCTATACTTTTTTCATGTACTTTTGAACCGACATCAGGATCAACATCTATAGCATCATCTAGTGTGTTAGTAAAATCACCTATTTTAGTAGATATATCTTTTCTCGCATTTCTTCGCCCTGTATTAAATCATACTATTAGAGTATTATATTATAAATAATAAAACAACAGAGAAACATATGCACATTTGTTCATATACAAAAAACAAATACTAATGACCTAATGTAGGCACAAGTGCATATGTTCTAAACACTAATATTGTGATTCAAACATAATCAAAATATATAATAAAGAATTCTATTATAGTTAAACGTCATTAAAATTAGATCTACAAATTTTGTGTTACCTGATACCATAGTTTCTAACTTTCTATATTTAGTGTACTTGAAGATCTGTAAAGCATAAACAAAAAGTAGATTCATTCATTAAAGATAAGCGTATGTGCACAATATATTTGAATTTTTAACATATTGTTCTATAATCAACCAATGTATTTGAATATTTGACAAAATTTTAAAATTTATTCACTGTAAGATGATTATTGATCACAAACATAAGCAAAATCTTGAAAAACAGAAAGTAATATTATGATTTTCTAGCGTTTTTTTAACGATTTCAAGTTTTATGTTTCTGTTAACATTTCTCTTTATAGATTTATACTGATTCCAACTAATTTTTCGGTTTTATTATGAATCAAAACAAAAAGATACTAAATCGCAACCGATTAATTCTAGGGTTTTTTTTAGTTTTTTTACAGCAATTTGAACAAGATGGCAACTAAAAATGCTTTAGTCTTACTGTGATTCGTATTTCGTTTCTCAATTAGAATCTACGAAGAGATTACATTGATTTTGTACTTGATTCGTGCGCAATCATTCCTCAAAGTTAGAAGAAAATGGAGAGACTTCATGACACAACTTCAGATTTTGTTTATGAAAATTGTGAAAGGCTGGTTAAACAAACTTGAACGAAGGGAGAACTTCAGTTTTTTTTTGTTTTTGCGGTTAATTACAAGTTTGCCACCTTAAATGTATACCATAGATCAATTGAATTAAAGGCCTAAAATAGTTCTCGTAGTTATGGTACGAAAAACAGTTTTCATTTGAATCATTTCCTATATAGTGCGAGTGTTCATCTAGAACTATATATCATTATTGTAAGTACCGCAAAAACCAATTTTGGTCATTTATTAAATAAATTAATTAATGGCCAATAGAAATTACGACTGATTAACAGCTAATTAATCGCTCATTAATAACGTATTAATGATTGGTATTTTGGAAAATCCAAGTCTCGCTTTTTAATGATGGTCCACTAGACGTAATTAATGGTTAGGAAAATATATAAAAGAGCAAAATACCCCTACCGATAAACATTAATTGTGGTTACAAATCATACTTGTACGTGGTACTCGTAATAAAGAATGAAAGAATGCTTGAAGGCTAAAGCATACAAGTACTTTTATTTTAAAAACACATGAATATATATCACACTAGATTAAAACCTAAGCACACATAATTGATATTACACATATGGTAATTTCTTTTAGCCATAACCAAACATTTGAAACTAGAAACGACACTTAAAACATGAAACTTTTATTCCGCGTTGAGACTCCATAATCAACCAAAGATGAAGCAACAACAATATTCCTTTATTCTGCATGCATGAAGTTTCGAAACTTAAATAGTACTCATGGGATGAACTAGTAATGATTTGATATGATCTATCATTTCTTTTCCAACACGAGTAAAGAGATCATCATGTTTGTACAGAGTATCCATTACTCGTGCGAGGTTGATCACACGTGTAATAAGAGGCATAGGAACGTTGTCTTTGCATTTAAATGATTCATTGTTCAGAACTTTCCATGCTTCTTCTACTTCTTGATTGAACAGATCATACACATACCGCTCATTTTTGATATCATATTCTTTCATGTAGCTTTCAATAATTGATGCCACATGCTCTCTCTTCTGATCCTCCTGCGATTCAATTGTGGGCCTCTTAAACCAATTTATAGGTAGAAAAGTGTAGTTATCGATAATATATATATATATATATATATATATATATATATATATATATAGAGAGAGAGAGAGAGAGAGAGAGAGAGAGATATCTTTTAGAATATATATCCAAGCTGTATATGTATATACCTTATGACCAACAATATCATCCATAAACCTACAAATTTCCATGGAAGCTTTGACAAGTGGGGGATCACTCAAAACCCATTCAAATGACTCATTTGTGACTATATCATCCATACCAACAAAACTTGATATTGTAAGCATTTTGTAACCACAACTCATTAATGTAATAGATTTGTGCTCCTCCACTGTTGGTACATACCCCTCCTTTCTCCATGTTGCTTCAGTCATGAAAAATCGTGACGTTTCTTTCATCTGTAAATAACAAATCAAGAAGATAGTCACTTCTATTATGTCTTTCAAAAATAAAATTTTTATGAATAGATATAAATAAATTCGTTTTGTGCGTGTCTGGTTATATTTTCAAACTAACGTACAGCCAGTTTGGAGTAGTTAACACGATATGCTTTTCCTTCCACAGCCATGATTTCCTCCATTTCTTCATAAGCATCCAAGATGATTTTGTAGGTTAGTTTCATGTAATCCGGAAGGGTATCAATGCAATCAATGGACCACCTGTAATATAAATAAAGCCATTATAAATCTGATCAACTAATCTTGTTATATATATATATATATAAAAGCAGATTATATATGAATGTTATTATGTACCTTTGAATCGCTTGGGTAAAGATATCAAGCTCCTCATAAGTACCATAAGCATCATAAGTGTCATCTAAAATTGTTGTAATTGCAGTAACTTTTGATAAGAAAAGTCTGGCACGAGAATATTGAGGCTCATGGTAGACACCTAGTATCCAAAAATAACACTCTACCAATCTATCTCTCATGAAATGTAGATTATTGGGAACATCAAAACTTTTCCACCATCTGCAACAATATATATATATATATATATATATATATATATATATATATATATATATATGATCCAATCACAGTCAAATCCATCTTAATTAGTCGATATTTGAGGGAGTAAAATAGGAAATTAAGAACTTAAAAAATTCAAGTTAATTGTGATAATTAACGAAACAAGTACAGGATTAAGAGGCTTATGCAAAGGTAATATGATTATACTTCGAAAGTTGACTAAGCTCCTTCTTGTGTAGGGATTGGAGGATGTTGTAACCCAACTTGGCAAGTCTTAGTAAAGACTTATTATGAGAAACTTGTTGCTCATAGAAAGGTATGTAAAGCAAAGCATCTAATCTTGGTAATCTTTTTCGTATAGGCCGCTCTAATGCTTCTTTTATGTGCTTAGAAAGAATATAATCGCTTCGAGGATCCTTAGCTATGATATCAAGATGTTTTTTTGCAAAAACAAGAGCCTCATCTAGCACGACTTCACCTTTAACCCTCATATATGTTGCCTCGTACAACTCAAGCAAGCCTTGGACATCGTCATACTTAAAGTTTCCCTTATCGTCCTTGTACTTTTTAAAAATATCTGCTTTAAATATTCATATACACACTCATTAACCAAATTAATTTGTATTAGTTTTAATCATAGAAAACAAGTTTATATGCACTAACCACTTGAACATAAAACCCTTGTTGTCGCAAGAGTCGAAACCAAAGGGATGCGTTACCAGCTTTCCAATCATCATGGTATTCATCATAAATATGTTGTAGGGCTTGATGAACCTCCTTCTCAAAATAGTAGGCGATGCCAAGACGTTGGATAACATCTATTAGTTTCAACAAATTCGTATATTCTTCTTCATTATCCAAAGCTACGAATATTTCTTTCCTCACTACTTCTTTCAAATCTTCGACTACCTTCTTCACATCACCTTGTTCTTCTTGCTATATTTTCTCAAGAATCATTGTGTTAAGTCATTGTAATCCTAAGTGTGTGTATTCATATATACATATAAACATAAAAGCATACATACTTTATGCTATTTAGAGACATGTTGCATATTAATTAGTTAAAAACATATCAAAAGGAAATGGCCTTATATATATACCTCATTGTAAACGAGAAATTGATCTCCCGAAAGGCTTGGATGAAAGTTGGCCATAGGTCGACTAACCTCATCTTGTTTTGAAGCCATGTGCTATGATGGTTTAAAAAGTGTATGGTGATGAATAACTTGGTTATAAAATGAAGAGAGTTTAAAGAGTAATTTATAGAGGAAGAAAAGAAATGTTCATCACATAAAGACATGATGTTAGTCCACAAAATACCTTAAAAGGGTATTAATTATCATAAATGCTCTCATGAAAAACATGTTATTAGTACAAATTACAATATTACATTGTCCTTTATTTTAATTTTCAACAAGTATAATATAAAATACTCATACCTACCGGACAAATTACATATTTTCTAAATGAAAAAGCTAAATAAACAATGTAACAAATTTAGTTGTATAAATATCATGAAAACTAAAATCGGGTTATATGCAGGGTACTATTCGGTCGAGTTACTTGGGTTTCTGGTAGTCAAGTGGACTTGGGTTTTAACATTTTAATATTTATTTAATACCCGAACTAAATAAGAAATCAAGTAATATATATATATATATATATATATATATATATATATATATATATATGTGTGTGTGTGTGTTGGTTCTATGTGCAGAAGACATAAATTATGACGATATTACTAATAATAAATAAACCCATATGGTGACACAATTACAGTCAATGGACACAATGTAAATATTTGAATATGATTTAAATGTGTTTATGACACATTGTGTGTATATATATACTAGCAGTGTACCCGCGCAATACTGCGAGGGTAAATAGTTTCTGTTTTGCATCATGTCGTTTTCAAGGATTTAATGATATGTTATTCGCGTAATTCAATGTCACGAAAAAAAATTCTTCAACATGCTCGTTTTTTCGTCAACTTTTTATATATTTGTATCAACTATTTTATTAATTTATAAAATAAATTCTAAAAACATTTAAAAAATAAAAAAAAGATTTATATTTATGAAATAAGTAAAGAGAAGTTAATAAGATTTTAAAATCATATTGATGTGGGTGGATAATTGTGTTTGTGTAAGAAAGTGTGTTAGTGAGAAAATATATTTTAAATAAATAAAAAGTTAAAGTTTATTAGGAGAGAGAAATAATTAAAAATTGAGTGGGTGAGATTAATTTAGATAAAAAGAAGGGTGAAGATGTATTGTTGGTTGAATTTTAAGAAGTTTTAAGATAAGAGGAGAGAAAATGTTAAATGTATTATATAGTAGTATAGATATAGTCAAATATATGATTATTTAGCGTAAATAATAATATTACGTTTATATATGTATATATAATTATATGCATTGTTCTATATTATTATTTGTGTAAAATAATAATATTACTTTACATATATATATATATATATATATATATATATATATATATATATATATATATATGTGTGTGTGTGTGTGTGTGAATAACACAGTTCATATAAAATACATAAATATAAATCTGAGTATATATATATATATATATATATATATATATATATATATATATATATATATATATATATATATTTGTTACAAGTAAATATGTTACTAGTAACAACAAATATGTATATTATATAACATACATATGAATGTATTTTATAAATTATGTGGCATTTCTAGTATCACCTTTTATTTACTTTAAAGAAAACTAGAAATCATGTTCCTACGGCCGCAGAAGAAATGCCCTACGGCCGTAGGACCTACCTGGTCAGTGGTTAGCTGATGTCAGCCGAAAGAAAACCTAATTGTGAAGAAACCTTCCCTACGGCCGCAGAGGATTGTTCCTACGGCCGCAGAAGAACCTTATCCACAACCGCCCACTCTGACATTTGCAGATGTCAAATAACTTCCGCCACCCACCCTACGGCCGCAGAAGGATGTTCCTACGGCCGTAAAAACTTCTGTTACAACACTTTAAATGACAGAATCTGCCATTTGCAAAAAAAGTTCCACTTTTCACCACGATTCGGACCAACACCTCCAAACACTCTCCCCAAGTACCCTAACACTCCAGGAGCTTTTCTTGGTGATTCTAAGGAGGAGAGATTGGATTTGAAGGCTTGGAACAACACTTGGAGCTTGGATTCATTAGTTTTATCATTGCTTAGCTTGGGTATACTCTTTCCATTTCTGATTTCAATCATGTACCCATGTGTTCCAGATGTTGTAGTACTAATCTTGATGTATATGGATAACTAAACTCATTTCACTTCGGCCAAGATGATTCTTGGCTAGTTATGGCAATATCTTTGACTTTTATGCTGACTTGATTCAATTATGCATGCTTGATCTTGAATACAATTGTGTTTAATCATATTTGTGTATATAATCTGACCATGTTCATGTGTGATAATATGTATAGGATAACTCGTTCATGTTTAAGCATATGTATATTTAATGATGATGTTTATATCTTCTTAATTCCATGATAAGCTTGTTATTAGAAATGATACATCTTGCATGGTTGTTATTAGAAATCATTGTTGGGATATGTTTTGAATCATTTCAGGTTCATCCGTTATTGGTCATTTTATTCATATTTTGGGTTTATGCATGCCTTATGATTTTAGATGAAAATCTAGTCATTTGGTGTATTTATGGGCCAAACATGCTACTAATGATTAAAGAATCACAAAGATGCTTGTTGGTATGTTTAGATGGTGAAATGACTCACATGTATGTCTTTGTTATGATGGTCTTGGTGTTCAATGTGCATATCACATAATTCATGTTTTAAGAAGTGTTGGCTATACTAGAAATGGTAGGTTTAACATGTTCATATCTTTAGTAATCATGTGGCTAAATATTAAAATCCCTTAATTGTGAGGTTTGAGTTTAGAGGAGTTTGTGACCCCATTGTACCAATTTGCATGTGTTTATGATCTGAGATTAAAGTCTAGATTGTAATTTGTTGTTGAATGTCTTTATGTTAGATATGACTGTTCTGTCGTACTGGTTTCTACGGCCGCAGGAAGAAATTCCTACAGCCGCAGGACAATACAACCTTCTACGGCCGTAGACTATATGTCCTACGGCCGTAGAAGGCATTTTCACCACAGTGTGCTGTTTTTGCTTGTTTTAACTTATTTGACTGCTTCAACACCTTTTTGGGTTCTGAGGACTACTGGACATATCATTTGAAAAGATGTTTGTCTTTGTAGTCTGATTTTGACGCGATCTGGTGGATCTGTACTTGAATTATGATATGCCGTTGCTTTCCTAATCATATTTGATTGTTGAGTCTGAGTCTTGATAACTCGAGTGATGATTCTTGCATGATAATGTGATTTTGTTGAGTATTAGAACAGCATGCTATGCGCTCAATCTATTCAAGTCTTTATATTAGGAATTGTATTGCAGTATTGCCATGATTAGTCTAGATGATTCGAAAGCCTGAGTGAATCTATTATCCTGCTATCTGCCTTTGGTGTTAGTCTGTTTTAGTTGCTTTGTGGATTAGTTTATTCTGTAACTTGCTTTTATATTAACTCTGCTGATCAAACAACAATGAGACTTAAGTATTGGTTAGCTTCCTGTCCTGGCGGAACGATATCCGGTCTTACCGAGTTTGTACTACTATTGACCAGGTTACACTTGCCTTAGTCGTGTGTAGTATCTGCTTAGTAACATCGTTTTTATAAATTTAAAACGAGGTTGTGTCACAAGATTTTATAACAAGAAAAACCCGCAGTCTTAACCCACACCAAGTGTTTGGCACCGCTGCCGGGGACAGGCAATACTGAGAAATAGTTTAATTATTGATTCGATCTTTTCCGTTACTTGTTACTTGTTACTTGAGTTAGGTGTGCCTGATTAGGTAGTCGCTTGCTTTTTCTACCTCTTTCTCGCACCCTCTGTCAATTTGTTCTCTTCTGAGCAAATTGAGCCTTTTTAAGAACCGGAGCATGAGTTTCGACGACGCCGACGCCGTCAACGCCAACGCCAAAGAGAACGTTTACTAAACATGACGGAAGAAGGACCACCACCACCTGTTAGGACACTCAATGACTATGTTCATCCGGATATTAACAACATCCAGGACAGCATCATTCGACCTAGGGTGGCAGCGAACAAATTTGAAATCAAACCAAACATAATTCAGACGGTTCAAAACTCCGTTCAATTTCATGGTTTACTCGACGAGGATGCAAACGCTCACATCCGCAGTTTTCTCGAAATCTGCGATACTTTCAAAATCAATGGTGTTACTGATGACGTCATTCGCTTGCGTTTATTCCCGTTTTCTCTCAAAGACAAAGCCAAATTGTGGCTTAATTCTCTCCAGGTGAATTCCGTTGCTACATGGAATGATCTTGTTGCCAAATTTCTAGCTAAATACTACCCGCCGGCCAAAACGGCTAAGCCGCGTAATGATATCTCATCGTTTTAGCATACTGACGGGGAAAGTCTTTATGATGCCTGGGAGAGATACAAGGATCTCATGAGGAGATGTCCTTCACACGGATACGAGCTATGGAATCAAATTTTCATATTTTATAATGGCTTATCCGTTGTCACTCTGCAGATGATAGATGCTACCGTAGGAGGCGCATTGGGTAGCAAAGACCCACAAGCGTGCTATGATCTTATCAAAGATATGGCAACCAATAGCTACCAATGGAACCCCTCCACGAGACTGAAATTGCCAAAGAACGGTGGAGTTTTCAATGTGGATGCTTTATTTGATCTCTCTGCACAGGTAGAGAAGTTGACGAAGAAAATGGATCAGATGTGTGCTCATCCTAACAGGTTACTTGTAATTTCTGCTCAGGGCCACTTCCTAGTGACCAATGCCAGGAGGAAACTCCTGCTCACGAGGAAGTCGATTTCATAACTAATCAGCCGAGGTCTCATTATAATCCCAATGCAACCAACTATAATCATGCATGGAGGGATCACGCGAACTTCAGTTATCATAACCAAACTACTAAACCCCCTCCAGGGATTCCGTACCCATAGAGACTACGTCAGCCTCAACATTACGATCGTCAATCTCAGCAATTTGATCGTCAACAGCAACCATATGAGCAACCACGTCAGTATAACACTCAACCACCGCTTCCAAATCAATCTGCATCATCATCTTCTTCAGTATCTTCCAATCTGGAGGATCTTGTTAGGCAATATCTGGCACAATCCGAGTTGCGTTTTAACCAAACAGATGTTAGACTCAATCAGATGGAAGCAACTCTGAGAAATCAACAAGCTTCACTTCAAAATATCAAAAATCAAGTTGACCAGATGTCTAAGCTCTTGTCAGAGCGACCACAGGGAGGTCTCCCGAGCAATACGGATGCAAATCCGAAAGCACACGTGAAGGAAATCACTTTGTGTAGGGGGACAACCATGGTACCACCACCTTATCCCTCTCAATCCAAAGAAACTGAAAAACAGGTCCAATCGGAGTACTTTGACGAGGCGCAAAACAGGCTAGACCCAGCAAGTACCGCGGAAGTCAAACCTTTGGTCAAAATATTTTAGCCTACCGTTCCTTTCCCCCAGAGATCGAGGAAAGGGAAAATAGAGGAACAGTATGGTAAGTTCCTAGAGCTATTCAAACAGCTCCATGTGAACATTCCATTTGTTGAGGTACTCGCACAAATGCCTAAGTATGCCAAATTTCTTAAGGATTTGCTCAGCAACAAAAAGAAATTGGAGGACCTGTCGTTGGTGACTTTAAACGAGGAGTGCTCAGCCATTCTTCAAAATAAGTTTCCAGCAAAGAAAACCGATCCTGGGAGCTTTACCATCCCATGCCTGATTGGTAATCTCACTGTCAACAACGCTCTAGCTGATCTAGGTGCCAGCATCAACTTGATGCTATACTCTGTATTTTCTAGACTGGGCCTAGGAGAACCAAAACCGACTCGTATGTCACTTCAGCTAGCCGATCGTTCTGTAAAATATATACGTGGGATAGTCGAAAACATCTTGGTTAAGGTTGAAAAATTTGTGTTTCCTGCAGATTTTGTCATCCTAGATATGGACGAGGACAAAAACGTCCCACTCATTCTTGGTCGTACATTCCAAGCCACTACTCGAGCATTAATTGATGTTTGCAACGGAAAGCTTACACTTCTAGTAGATGAAGATGAGGTGACTTTTGACATCCAAAAGTCAATGAAACATTCAGCTAGCCAGGATGACACTCTTTATTTCGTTGATATCTTTCATCGTTATCCCGTGGATCACATTGTTCCTACTCTATAAAAGGATGAGTTTGACACGCAAATCCTGGATGAGGTTGTCTTGGATGTAGAGCAGGTAAAGCTTGTCTCTGATGAGCTAACCAGCACTATTCCACCTGATACGACACCTATCTTAGATGTTTTTGAGGTCCTTGAAAAATCCGAGAGCTCAGCTTCTCGACCATCTATTGTGGACCCACCTTCTCTAGAACTCAAAGAACTTCCTTCCCATCTTGAATATGCATTCTTGGAGGAAGATTCTAAGCTGCCTGTGATAATAGCTTCTAACCTTACTGCTGATGAGAAAAGTAAGCTATTACAGGTTCTGAAAAATCACAAAACTGCCCTTGCATGGAAATTTTTTGACATCAAGGGGATTAGTCCATCCTTCTACACGCATAAGACAACTTTCACATGCCCCTACGGTACTTTCGCCTACCGGCGTATGCCTTTTGGGTTATGTAACGCTCCTACAACATTTCAGGGATGCATGCGGCTATATTTCATGACATGATTGAGGATTGTGTTGAGGTGTTTATGGATGACTTCTCAGTCTTTGTTAACTCCTTTGATACATGTCTTTAGAACTTAGAGAAAATGTTGTCTCGCTGTGAAGAAACTAACCTCGTGCTTAACTGGGAAAAATGCCATTTTATGGTACGCGAAGGTATAGTTTTGGGTCATAAAATTTCCAATGAGGGAATCGAGGTTGACAAAGATAAAATTGATGTTATTGCAAAGCTACCTCCACCCTCCAATGTCAAAGCCATTAGGAGGTTTCTCGGACACGCAGGGTTTTACCGGCGCTTCATAAAGAATTTTTCAAAAATCACTCGGCCGTTAACCCATCTCCTTGAGAAAGACGCTCCGTTCATATTTTCTCCTGAGTGCGGTCACGCATTTAAATTCTTGAAGGAGAAATTGACAAGTGCTCCCATCCTGACGAGCCCAGATTGGTCGCAACCATTTGAGCTTATGTGCGACGCTAGTGATTTCGCTGTTGGTGCTGTCTTGGGCCAACGGATAAATAATCACTTTCAGCCGATTTATTATGCCAGCAAGGTATTGACTGACGCTCAAGAAAATTATACAGTCACTGAGAAGGAGTTGTTAGCAGTAGTCTTTGCGTTCGAAAAATTCAGATCTTAATTGGTGTCATCAAAAACTGTGGTCTCCACTAACCACTCTGCTCTTCGTTACCTTTTTGCAAAGCAAGATGCAAAACCCCGTCTCATTCGGTGGATTTTACTCTTGCAGGAATTTGACATTGAGATCAAAGATAAGAAGGGAGAGCAGAAAATGTGGCTGCTGACCATCTCTCTCGTCTTGAAAGTCCAAATCTTGAGGTGCTAACTGAATCCGGCATAAAAGATAACTTCCCTGATGAGTTTTTATTCGCCGTGACTAGCACAGAAGAGATCCCCTGGTATGCTAACATAGCAAACTATATAGCAGCAAGGGTGATGATCAAAGGTCTCACACACCAACAGAGGAGAAAATTCATCTCCGAGCTTAAATACTACTTCTGGGAGGATCCTTATATGTTTCGGGTAGGAGCCGACCAAGTCGTCCGTAGATGTGTGAGTGATTTTGAAGCTGTTGACATTCTTCAGCACTGCCATGCAGGCCCAACAGGAGGCCATCGCGGACCTAGCTACACAGCTAAAAAGGTCCTTGATGCAGGTTTCTTTTGGCCTACCCTGTTTAAGGATGCTCATATTTTCGTAAAATTGTGTGACTCTTGCCAGAAATCTTGAAACATCACATCCCGAAATGAGATGCCCCAAAATCCAATTCAAGTTTGTGAAATATTTGACATTTGGGGAATAGATTTCATGGGTCCTTTTCCTGGTTCACACGGAAACAAATATATCCTTGTAGCAGTCGATTATCTATCAAAATGGGCTGAGGCGCAAGCCTTGCCTACAAATGACGCAAGGGTAGTTTGTAAATTTCTGAAAAGATTATTTTCACGATTCGGTACCCCCAGAGCACTAATAAGCGATAGGGGTACTCATTTCTGCAACGCACAGTTAGAGAAAGTTCTTAAACGATATGGTGTTACTCAAAGATTCTATACTGCGTATCATCCGCAAACCAGCGGACAAGTTGAAGTTACCAACCGTGGTCATAAACGAATTCTGGAAAGAACCGTTGGTAGCAGCCTAAAAGATTGGGCAGAGAAACTAGACGACGCACTTTGGGCGTTCCGCACTACTTTCAAGACACATGTCGGTACTACACCGTATAGGTTAGTTTATGGAAAAGGCTGTCGTCTACCTGTTGAACTTGAGCACAAAGCTTACTGGGCTTTGAAAGCCGCTAATTTTGACTCAAAAAGTTTAGCAGACAATCGTTTGTTTCAGCTAAGTGAGCTTGATGAACTACGGTTCCAAGCTTATGATAATTCTATGATGTACAAGGAAAAGAAGACAGCTTTCCATGACTCCCACCTGAAGGACAAAAAATTCCAGGCTGGAGATCATGTGCTCTTGTACAATTCTCGTCTATGTCTTTTCCCAGGTAAGTTGAAGTCCAGATGGACGGGTCCATATACTGTTCACAGTGTTTACCTACACGGTGCTGTTGACATCACAAACTCCGAGGGAGTAACTTTCAAGGTCAACGGTCACCGACTTAAGAAGTATATTGGTCTCCCGATCCAAGAGGAGCCCCGTGAAGTTCTGAAACTTCACCCCGCTGCACCTTAGCGGGGTGAGTTGGGTCTTTTACCGGTAGACCTAAAAGAACTGGATATGCTTTCTTCCGAATCTCGTGCTCTCCTTTCTTGTCTCTTTCCGTGTACTCAACTACCTTCTGACATTCAGCGAGATATAGTCTTGAGACTTGAGAAACATGTGAGGAGGAATCAAAATTCAGCCAAATTTCACAGAGGCACTTCTATCTATGCGGCTAAGAGGTGTGCAAAATATGTAGGGAAGTGCTGGAGGTGCCCCTGAGCAGGGTCCTCCTGAGTTCACGATTGAGGATTTATTTCCCATCTCGCCTCAGCAGCCAGCCCAGGTTTACACGAGAGATTATAGGGCTAGGCTAGGGAGGTTGGAGAGATCAGTCTCTGAGATCCGCGATATGCAGCGGGAGGCGAGAGAGATACAGCGGATTAAGCTTGCATATGCCGAGGCTCACCGCCAGTATATGATTAGCATGATGCAGCTCATTAGCGGTCAACACTTTGACTTCAGCAGATTCCACAGCCTCCAGCTTACCCGTAGAGGCTCCGGCACTTCACTGATGAAGCCGGACATTCACACCAGCACCCGCCTCCGCCGTAGTTATTATTCTGGGATAGTTTAGTAGTTATCTTTCTTTTGTATTATTCTAGATTAGTTTGGCTGTACAAATTTGGTTGTTAGCAGTACATGCCACTTTTTGTGTGTTTGATGTTCTTGTACTCATTTTTGTCTATTTGTATGACATCAAAACACTTGTACATATTCGGATATATATTTTAGCTGTTTAGTTCCTTTTGCTTGCCATAACTTGTGATATTTTTGTCCCTCTCTATATTTCACTTTTGGTTGAATTGTTGTTTTGCAAGATTATTCGTGATATCTTAGCAGCTCAGCTTAAGTGTGGGGAGGAAGCCAATGCCTTCAGAGTTTATCAATTGCAGACACAATTGCTGTTCAGGGAGTTTTTAAAGCTCTTTTCTCGCACTTTATTGCTTACTATTAGTACATTGGGGGCAATGTACACTTTTAAGTGTGGGGAGGGGATTAATATAACATGCCTGCTATTCTGTGTCATGTTGCAAATTCTTGTATGCTAACTATGCTTTAAACCATAGAATTGAATTTAGGCGTAAATTTTTCCAAAATTATATCATTTTGGACATGTTTAGATCTTCTCGCATGATATACTTTAAACAAGTGACATTTCAGCTTTTATGAAGTAGATTTTGCGCAAATACTTGAGTTTTAACAATTGTTTGACTTCAATTGCACAAGCCACACCTGATATGCATTCCTGAGCATTTGAGCCACTACACTTCATTTCTCACATGATTAGTGAAGGGTTTTGATCTGACCAAACCACCCTAAGATACATACTGGTCAATCCTGGGTTTGATTCTACTGGTTCAATCCTAAATCGGAACTGGATTGAACACAACCCTCTAAACCCCAAAAGGGTTAGGATCTTTAAACTAATGATCTATGTAGTTTCTTAGCAATCAACAAACAAAAGAAAAGGGTTACGAGAAATATACCTCTTTGTGATCTTGGGATTGCTAAAGTAGTCCACCACTACTGCACCTCCAACGAACTAGCTGCTAGACCGCTCCTGGATTTACCTTAGCTTTAACACTCAACATCGAGTGTGTGTATGTGTGCCTTGCGTCGACCACCAAATCGAAAAACACCCTTGGTGTTTTTCTTCCAAGTCGACGAGAGAGAGAGAGAGGAGCCGAGAGAGGGAGAGCGAGATCGACAAGGGAGGGAAAGAGAGTGGTGGCTAGGGTTATCTACTTCTTAAAATTACATAACCCTGAAGGCTTGAAGGTTATATATATAGACCTTTAAAAGGACATAAGCCCGTTTAATTAAAAGCCCACTTGTTTTAATTAAACTTTCATTCCCCTCACTTTGACCCCCTGGACTTTTACTTGTTAATTAACTATTAACTGGTCCGTTAAATATTAAACTTAATATTTAATTTCTCCATAAATAATAAATATATATTTATTATTTATTTCCTTTTAATAATTAATACAAACTGATTAATTATTTTTTCTCTCTTTAATAATTAATCCAACCTGATTAATTATTTCCACACACATTTATAGTGAAATCCAACTGTTCAAATTTGGGTGTGTAGCAGTGTGACCCTTTAGTCTCTTATAACATTGGATACAATGTGCCCATTAATTATCTCTGCACATAATCTAACAGACTCCCACTTGTGCAAGATAAGTAATAGTTACTGCACATTGTTGGCCTAAGGAGGTCCCTAGCCAGACACTTAGGGTTACCAGGTTATAAGAACTCTTATACCCCAGAGTAACTAGTGATAAAACTTCATAAGCAACCTGCTTAGGAGTAACCTGTTATAAACTAAGTGTTTATAAACTAAACTATCACTCTCTGTTTATGAATGGGTACGTTTTATATATATATATATATATATATATATATATATATATATATATATATATATATATATATATAGGTTTGTCTCTTGCAGCGCGATATTTCAATTTTGAGCATGAGCATTGAGAGTGTCAACTCAGAGACTCAAGAATTTTGTTTATGACATACTTGATTTCAAAACTGCGTGATAAATGACAAAGAACATATCAGTTCGTTTGGGCACGACCGTGCACTTACCAGTTTTTCTAATCAGTCAAGGGGCCCGGAAATATCTCTCCTAAAAAGGTGGTGCAATTACCATCTTGCATATTTGCATTTGGCAATACGGCTCCCACTGAATCTAGACACGCCCCTTATAACCACCCTGTTACGGCGTGGCGTCAGAACGCGCTATGAAGACAACAGTTACCGCATCCCAAACCAAAAAAGTCAGGCTTAAGGATAACCTATGTGATAAATACTTTTGACACGAATCCACGAAGTATTTTTCACAGTGGGTCAATCCAATATTCGTAACCCTATAGAATATCCGTCAATTTTGGTCCGCAAAATCCTTTTGCAGCTATATTCGACATACTTTCGAATCTACCCCAAAATTACGATGACTTTATAGCCCTATCATAGTTTCCACCAAGATAAGTAGTCACGGATAATGTTTTTTGAATAAACCCAGTTTATTCCTGGATGAACAAAAACATACAAAAATTGTGAAAAACAATGAAACTAATTTCTGCACCCTTCCATATTCCATCTTGGAATAAAGATGCATAATTTCTACCATTTCATTGACTCGATTCACGGTGTTTATCTGAATTACTTATTATTTTTTATTGTAACTTATCACGGATTACAAGGAAAATAATATGATTATAAACCTAACACTCAAGACTAGTACCTTGAAGTACTCCTTCTTGGTTTTGCTAGAAATCGTTTTTGCAACCTAGGAACAATTCTACACTTACTTATTTTGTAAATTCCTTAAACTTGGAGAACTGGAAATAACTCCTAAGTGTCTGATTTTATAAAATAACCTCCTTGTAATTAAAACTTTAATTACATTTGTAGATGCATTAAATCTTACTAGATTTTATATCCCTTTGAAATGATAAACCTTCTTACACCTACTTGTAAGAAACTTGAAACTAGATTCCCAGTGTATATCAATACTTATCTAATTTCATTACTAAGAATGTTAAAGAACATCCTATTTTATCATTTCTATCGTTGACCAATCAACAACATTTAATTAGGCTGACTTATTGAACCTTTTAAAAACGTGTATAATTTTATTTAAGTCATAACTTGTCTCAAAGTCTTGCAATGACATCTTTATTGAGTACCTCTCAATGAGTCACGCGTTCCTCGGATTAGTCCTTTCTCAAGAACTCACTATTTTAGATAACTTCAAAAATCATCCGATAATTATATACTCTAAAAGTTCAATCTTGTATTTATCATACTAGTTAAAAAAACAACTTTTATAACTTTGATAAATACATTAGTCAGGTGCTCCCACTATCTTTTATGAAAAAGTGCATTACTTTAAAATATCTTTTTAGGCTTAGTCAATCCTTGACTATCATGCTTAAAAACTGTGTTCTAAAAACACTTGTTTTAAAACTTAGTTTGTGTAAGAAATTTAATTGTTTTATGAAACCAAAAAACTTGGATCTCGATATATCCATCTTTCCAATTACGGAAAGTGGTTTCATTAAACTTACCATAAGTATAAAACACTTGTAAAGGTATTTTAAATTTCTTTTCCTTAAAACATTTAGTACAAAACTCCATTGATTATAATAACTACCATAATCACTTTTATACTAACTTAAATGTTTTATCAAAAACTATTTTAGAAATAATGACTATTATTTCCATTTGTTCAAGACTTTGAACATTCACTTTTCACAAAATTCTTAAACACTTGTTAAATGAGAAAAACTATCTAATTTTATAAACAAAACTTGTTTATTTAAGTATTTGAATAGTGGAGCCAGCATTTACGTAACTACAACAAATTATAACATAAGATCACTATGAATCACCAATCAAGCCAAGACTTGACTTATTGGTATCCTTTTAGTCACAACTGGACTAACCTGGTTCATCAATAACATACGTGCACGGATATGAACCAAATAATCCAAAATTTTAAAACAGAATGTCTGAAGCAAGAAGTTTTAAACAACCAAGATAGTTAAATCCAACAACTTAAAACAAGTTTAATAACTAGGAAATAGAATTATTAAAAAATATTCGTAAGCTGCACGTGGGATCTCTTTATGCTGGGCCGCATCACTTTCCATCTCCTCCTACAATAAACGATTGCAAGATATCAGAATACTCGTAAAAACTTTACAAGTGGAAAGTGATAAAGAAGCTATTCACACGATACCTGAGGGGCCAGCCTTGCCTCCTGCCTCGTGACCCTTCGGACTATCTCTTTTCCAATGTCCGATCTCACCGCACTTGAAGCACCGATTCTCGGTTCTTGCTTTGTTTGGCTTCGGCTTCTTGCCCTTGTTGTCATTACTAGCCCTGGGATTCTGGCTGGGCTGGGCCTTGCCTTTTCCCTTTCCGTTGCGCCCTTCCTCTTCTTATGTCCACCATGTCCCACCATGAGAACGTTCTTAGACTTGGTCCTGATGCTCTGCTCCGTTGTCTTAAGCATGGAGTGCAACTCAGCCACGGATTTCTCCATGTTGTTCATGTTGTAGTTGACTATAAAAGGCTTATAGTCGTCTGACAACGAGTTGAGTATCATATCCGTTGCTAGCTGCAACGGTACTTGGTGCCCAAGCCTCTCCAGGTGGTCCATGTAACCTTTCATTTTCATGACGTGGTTACTGACCGAAGTCCCCTTAGCCATCTTGCACGAGTTAAATGCCCTAGTGGCATCATAACGTTATGTACGGGCTTGCTCCTTGAACATATCCCTCATCTGGCGGATCATGTCATAAGCAGGAGTCTCCATCATGCTTGACTGCAACTCTAGACTCATTGTTGCAAGCATGAGGCAGCTAACATCTAGGGCGTCATTTGAGCGCTTCTGAAAAGCCTCCCTGACTTCTGCCCTAGCATTGCTGGCAGGAGGATTTCCTAGAGGTTGTTCTAGGATGTGCCACTTTCTCTCGTGCCTCAGCACAATTCGGAGATTTCTCTCCCACGTGAGAAAGTTTGGCCCGATGAGCTTATCCTTCTCAAGGATAGAGCGAAGAGAGAGGTTGTTAGTACTAGTATCGTTGGTTGCCATCTACAAATTAAAAACCCGGTTTAATTAGTAATTGCAGATAAACTTTTCTAACATATATCATCAAACCCATAAATAATATATATTAGACCTAGGACCCATATTTCACTTACTTGACGCAAGGTTTGGGCACTTCCCGCCAAATCATGTTATTTCTGGTAGGTAACACCCTCTACCAATCGTACCTAACTAATACGAATCCTAGAACCTCGTAGAGCACTTAGACATAGTCTAGTATGTTTAACTCTACTCTAGTGATTTTTGGGTCGGGACTCCCGATTATCACCAAAATAGATCGCACCACCTAAGACAACATGAATTCTGGCCGGGACTCCCGATTATCGCAGAATCTTTCATGCCCCTTCCCGCAATGGTTTGAACCCGGATGCCCAAGGTTTGGGTACTTCCGACACCCGAGTACCATTTAACAACAAGGGTGTACCATTAGGTGGGTAGCACACTGATCTAAGATTTTCTTGGGTTTTACTATTAAGTTTAAAAAACTTAATTTTCCAGTTTTTGAAAAAGAAAAACATTTTAAAACTATCTGTTTTAAAAATACGATTTACATGTGTACCTATACTAGGTGCACAAAACGGCTTGAACTTATAATCTTGACAAAACTTTAAATTTATAAAAATTTAACTAACACGACTAGCAACCTGTAGTCGTATTCTAGTTTGTCATAAAACGTGGTTTTTCTCTGTTTAATAATTAGTTATTATTAAACCTTTTTTATTTAGCATCATATAAACGTCATATATATGAAAAAGCAGTATATAAAAAACACAATCACTCAGGTAATAATAAGCAGATAAACTCCTATAGTTTTGCCAACTAATCCTAAGGTCAATCCTAAGGATGAACGGACTTGGATTCGCCTTCTTGATGTATTGCTCCCACTTGCCTTGACACCTCCTCCGAAGTATCTGAGCTCCATGCAAAACACCATCTTCTTGAATGCTTTCTTGAAAATCTGTTTTGGTAAGGGATAAAGCTACTACTACTCTAATACAATTACAATAATGAATGGAGTTGTAATTGGCACGCAGGCCTCCCCGAACCAGTACAATATTGCAATTTAAAAATTGGGATTGTAATTGGCATGCAGACATTCCCAAAAACAGTAAAATATTACAATTTAAAAAAATTAGGATTGTAATTGGCACGCAAGCCTTCCCAAAACCATAAAAAAAGAAATGAAAAAGACGAGTCCTAAGTCGGCAAAACTATAGCTATATATCACAACCACGCAATATATATATATATATATATATATATATATATATATATATATATATATATATATATATATATATAATCAAACACACACACACACACACATATATATATATATCAACCACGCAGTTAAAAGAATATATAAACAGTAAACTGTGCAGTAAAGCACAAACCTGATTTGTTTAACCATTCTCATTTACCCTTTTGATTAATAACTATCAACCAAAAATGAGAATTATGATCTTCTTAAAGTATTTAAAATTACTTGACCAAAAATAGTTTTCAAGAAACTTTGAAAACTTGATTTTATTCGAAAACTTGAATGAAATCCTATGTCGGATTTTTACTAGTTTTGCGAAAAACTTAAACACGACAAAATTTGGTCATTTAAATATCATCTTGTTTGTTTCTCCATTCTCTTATATAAACTTCCCTTTAGAATTTATTTAAAACGACTAAACTAGTCATAATAAATAAATATCTAAAATATATATTTTAACTAAAACTAATTAAAATATATAATACTAGTTTATATAAAATCTTATTAATTTTACGCTCAAAATTAATAATCTTGTACTTAACCAGAAAGCTAATTCGGACCGAGACACATTTAGGTTGTAACCCACCTGGGCCGAGAACCCCTTGGGTCGTAACCCACTTGGGCCGAGACCCCTCCTGGGCTGAATGCCCTCCTGGGCCGAAACCCCTCCTTGGGCCGTAGCCTACCTGGTCCGGAAAAACTTTTGGGCCGAAACCACGCCACTGCCCCAAGCCCACTTCATCGACTAACCATCGGCCGACGACCGCCGCTGACCACCTGGTCCGCCGTGGCCGCCTTGCACCGCCGCCGACCTTGAACGCCGCCGGCTACGGTGGTGGTTCCGGTCTCCTTTTTTCGATTACACAAAAAAAAATTTAATCCTTTTTAACCTATTAAAACTAACCTGTTTTAATATTCTGATTAAAATCTGGATTTAATCAAAACCCAAATCTATTAATTATTAATGTTAACAAAACTTGTTTTATTAATAACTAATTGTCCTAAAATTAGATTTTAACCTTTTTAAACAAAAACAGTTCAAAATTCTGGTCAAGATCAAGTTTTAGATAAAAAGGCTTATCCTTTTAACCGTTTAAACATAAACCTTGTTTAAACCAATCTGATTAAAATTAAACCTTTTATTATTTGGATAAAAACAAAAACTTGTTTTTATCACCTTTATGGTTTCGAAATTTATGAGAAGAAGAAACAAGATGAAGAAGATCATGCATCCTAAACAAAACTACTAACTAGATTATCCAGGTTTAACTGATTAAACAAACTGTTTAATTTTCTTGATCAAACTTATCATTATCCAAAAATCATAATCTTCTCAACCATTCAAACAAACTGTTTGAATTTTCTGATTAATAGGATTAAACCTGATAGCAAAAATCAACTGTTTTTGCTACCTATTGATTTTCGAAAAAACTAATAACAATATTAAGATCAAGAACAGAAAAACTTAAATCTAGAAACAGATAAAACTAGAAACTATAGATCATAGAGCCGAGGCTCTGATACCACTGAAGGGTTTTGATCTGACCAAACCACCCTAAGACACAAAATGGTCAATCCTGGGTTTGATTCTACTGGTTTAATCCTAAAGCGGAACTGGATTGAACACAACCTCTAAACCCCAAAAGGGTTAGGATCTTTAAACTAATGATCTATGTAGTTTCTTAACAATCAACAAACCACATAAAAGGGTTACAAGAAATTGTGATCTTGGGATTGCAAAAGTAGTCTACCACTACTGCACCTCTAACGAACTAGCTGCTAGACCGCTCCTGGATTCACCTTAGCTTTAACACTCAAAATTGAGTGTGTGTATGTGTGCCTTGCGTCGACCACCAAATCAAAAAACACACTTGGTGTTTTTCTTCCAAGTCGACGAGAGAGAGAGAGAGAGGAGCCGAGAGAGGGAGAGCGAGATCGACAAGGGAGGGAGAGAGAGTGGTGGCTAGGGTTATCTACTTCTTAAAATTACATAACCCTTAAGGCTTGAAGGTTATATATAGACCTTTAAAAGGACCCAAGCCCGTTTAATTAAAAGCCCACTAATTAAACTTTCATTCTCCTCACTTTGACCCCTGGACTTTTACTTGTTAATTAACAATTAACTGGTCCATTAAATATTAAACTTAATATTTAATTTCTCCTTAAATAATAAATAACTATTTATTATTTATTTCCTTTTAATAATTAATACAAAATGATTAATTATTTGTTTCTCTCTTTAATAATTAATCCAACCTGATTAATTATTTCCACACAGATTTATGGTGAAATCCAACTGTTCAAATTTGGGTGTGTAGCAGTGTGACCCTTTAGTCTCCTATAACATTGGATACAATGTGCCCACTAATTATCTCTGCACATAATCTAACAATTAGCTCATGGAATTACCCACTTATATGTTTATTGTTGCTTTGATTGTAGAACTTGCTTACTAGTATGCATGTCGACATCATGAACTAAAATGTTGCAGTTAAGTGATAGAAGCACTAGGAAACCCCAATTCAGCCTATATACTTTTGTTTTTAGCCAATTTTTATATTTTTACCCCTAGTTATCCAATTTGAGCCTAAGCCTTTCATTTCATTACCCATGTTTTTCCTGTTTTAGTCTATTTTTAATTTTAAGTTTTCAGAGTCAGTTTGACCCGTTTCATGCTGTTTAGTTCTGTTTGGTTGCATTATGTTCTTCAGTTGTTCATGCGCCTATTAGTGGGACATGAGAAGTTCATATGCTCCTTGATTTGTTCTGTTATTTCGCATGCAGCTGAGTTATCTGAGAAAATTCAAAAAAAAAAATCAGAAAATGGGAAAAATGAGAAATTCAGTTACTTGGCATGCTTTCCTTGGCTATTTTTTTAGCCTGTCATACATTAAGTAGTAGTTCTTTGCCAGTATTACCTGGTTGTTAGACATCATTCAAAGAATTCTGATTCCATTTCTACTTGATGAGCTGTATTCTCACCAAAAATACTGTGTAATTTCTGTGTACCTTCAATAATAGCATCTTAGACGATTTTGAACTTGATTTTTGCATTCTATTTTAGCCACTTTTATATATTCCCATTCCTACCCTTAGCCCTACCCACGTTACAACCCGAATAAAGTCTTCCTGATAACTGCATATGTTTATGTTAATTGGTGGAGATGTGATATGTGAGCAAGCTTATACTAATCTTTGCTTCAATCTAGCACACGTGCACTTATACACTTACCCAAATACGTATTGAGTGCTAGAGTGATCTCTGGTGAGGTATGAAGTCACATACTTGTCATAATTCATCTATGCGTGTCGAATCTGCTTTTCATGGAAGTTTGTTTTCGTTGCTGTGTTTAGCTGTCTGTTATGCTTTTAGATCTCTTCTATGTCGGAATAATATATGTTTGTACAGTTTTGCTGCCTTTAGAAATTCTTTGGTTTTAGCTTTTGCATTAGAGTTTGCTTGAGGACAAGCAAAGCTCAAGTGTGGGGAGTTTGATATATGTGTTTTTCTGCATGTTTTACATGCTAGAATACCCCGTACTTAGCCCAAATCCAAGGTGATTACTCCTATAATTGATCTAATATGCTTAACATTCACCATGCAAGTTAAAAAGAGCTTTAAGTGAGATAAATGGGCAAAACAAGGGAAGAATAGAAGAAAAATGGTCAGCTGATGAAAAACATGTTCCTACGGCAGCAGAAGAAATACCCTACGGCCGCAGGACCTACCTGATCAGTGGTTAGCTGATGTCAGCTGAAAGAAAACCCAATTGTGAATAAACCTTCCCTACGGCCGCAGAGGATTGTTCCTACGGCCGCAGAAGAACCTTATCCTCAACCGCCCACTCTGACATTTGCAGATATCAAATCACTTCCACCGCCCACCCTACGGCCGCAAAAGGATGTTCCTACAGCCGTAGGAACTTCTGTTACAGCACTTTAAATGACAGAATCTGCCAGTTGCAAAAAAAGTTCCACTTTTCACCACAATTTGGACCAATACCTCCAAACACTCTCCCCAAGCACCCTAACACTCCAGGAGCTTTTCTTGGTGATTCTAAGGAGGAGAGATTGGAATTGAAGGCTTGGAACAACATCTTGGAGCTTGGATTCATTAGTTTTATCATTGCTTAGCTTGGGTATACTCTTTCCATTTTTGATTTCAATCATGTACCCATGTGTTCCAGATGTTGTAGTACTAATCTTGATGTATATGGATAACTAAACTCATTTCATTTGGGCCAAGATGATTCTTGGCTAGTTATGTCAATATCTTTGACTATTATGTTGACTTGATTCAATTATACGTGCTTGATCTTGAATACAATTGTGTTTAATCATATTTGTGTGTATAATCTGACCATGTTCATGTGTGATAATATGTATAGGATAACTCTTTCATGTTTAAGCATATGGATATTCAATGATGATGTTTGTATCTTCTTAATTCCATGATAAGCTTGTTATTAGAAATGATACATCTTGCATGGTTTTTATTAGAAATCATTGTTGGGATATGTTTTGAATCATTTCAGGTTCATCCGTTATTGGTCATTTTATTCATATGTTGGTTTTATGCATGCCTTATGATTTTAGATGAAAATCTAGTCATTTGGTGTATTTATGGGTCAACATGCTACTAATGATTAAAGGATTCACAAAGATGCTTGTTGGTATGTTTAGATGGTGAAATGAACTCACATGTATGCCTTTGTTATGCTGGTCTTGGTGATCAATGTGCATATCACATGATTCATGTTTTAAGAAGTGTTGGCAATACTAGAAATGGTAGGTTTAACATGTTCATATCTTAAGTAATTATGTGGCTAAATATTAAAATCCCTTAATTGTGAGGTTTGAGTTTAGAGGAGTTTGTGACCCCATTGTACCAATTTGCATGTGTTTATGATCTAAGATTAAAGTCTAGATTGTAATTTGTTGTTGAATGCCTTTATGTTAGATATGACTGTCGTACTGGTTCCTACGGCCGCAGGAAGAAATTCCTACAGCCGCAGGACAGTACAACCTTCTACGGCCGTAGACTATATGTCCTACGGCCGTAGAAGGCATTTTCACCACAGTGTGCTGTTTTTGCTTGTTTTAACTTATTTGACTGCTTCAACACCATTTTGGGTTCTGAGGACTACTGGACATGTCATTTGAAAAGATGTTTGTCTTTGTAGTCTGATTTAGACGCGATCTGGTGGATCTGTAGTTGAATTCTGATATATCGTTGCTTGCCTAATCATGTTTGATTGTTGAGTCTGAGTCTTAATAACCCGAGTGATGATTCTTGCATGATAATGTGATTTTGTTGAGTATTAGAACAGCATGCTATGCGATCAATCTATTCAAGTCTTCATATTAGGAATTGTATTGCAGTATTGCCATGATTAGTCTAGATGATTCGAAAGCCTGAGTGAATCTATTATCCTGCTATCTGCCTTCGGTGATAGTCTGTTTTAGTTGCTTTATGGATTAGTTTATTCTGTAACTTGCTTTTATATTAACTCTGCTGATCAAACAACAATGAGGCTTAAGTATTGGTAGCTTCCTGCCCTACTGGAACGATATTCGGTCTTACCGAGTCTGTACTACTATTTACCAGGTTACACTTTCCTGAGTCGTGTGTAGTATCTGCTTAGTAACATCGTTTTTATAAATCTAAAACGAGGTTGTGTCACAAGATTTTATAACAAGAAAAACCCGCAGTCTTAATGCACACCACCACTTCTCTTGGCCAATGCATGTGGACTCAATGATGAGACTTTGGCCGGTTACGGGACAACTAAAGAGGCATCTGGAGGGTTATAAAAGCACCTCTCTTGCCTTCCCTTTTATCCTTTTGCCAATTCAAACATGTTAGAACCCAGAGGGGGGTGAATAGGTTATATGCCCACTTTTTGAAGTTTTTAATAAATTCTTGCAAGTAAGTAAAGAGGTTAAGAGAAGAAAGATATCACCGATTCAAGAAGCTATCAGCACAATGATTTATAGTTGTTCAAACAAGAGTTAACAACCTTGCTCTACATCAACTCCTTGGCATCACCCACCAAGAGTTGCTTCACTATCTTCTCTCTTTGAAAGTAGACATAACCCCTTTACAACTTCTCTCTTTTTTCTTACAAGAATTACACATCACCCTTGTAAACAAGGCTAAGATAAACCTTATTTCACTCTAATTAGACAAGGCTAGAGTTGATCCTCACTTCACTCTAATTTGAAAGGCTAGATTTGATCCTATCACCCTAATACAAGGTTTGATAGGAGATATAATATGGATGCTTCAAAGTATCACTCTTGCTTCTCTTGATCTTGATCTTGAAATTGTAATATCAAAATCAACACATGAATATATGAGCTCACAATAATAAATATCTATTATGTGTTTTTGCAGGTGCAAGAGGTGAATAACACAAGTCTTGGGTTTGTTTTAAATAAGAAAAGGTTTAAGCCACAAAATATGTCCAGGCATCTCACGGTCGGCATCGACTGTCGGCCTGCTGGACAACCTAGTGCTTTGTGAGTGCTGAAGGAATTTCTTGAGCAATGCATAAAAGTTTTCTTCAGCAATGAAATGTGGACATTCATGAGCATTGCAACATTTAAAATTAATTGTCTTCTTTTAATAAAAGCTTTGTGTTTAATTCAAGTTTTATAAAATGTTTCTCAATTTATATAAATGTTTGTATATAATTTATTTTATAAAAACTTAAATTTGTATCAGATATTTAATTTGTACGCCCATTGTATTCAAATATATATCAATGATATATTCTTGATTTGTATCGCATGTCGATATTTTTAATACCGGCGTTTGTTTGTGTGTGTATATATATATATATATATATATATATATATATATATATATATATATGTGTGTGTGTGTGTGTGTGTGTGTGTGTACATATGTTAATGTTAGTAAATACATTTATGTAAACAAATTGTATATTTTGTGTGTCAACAAAAGAGGATATATTTTATAAGCATTTTTATAAACCTATTTACACAACAATCTCCCCGTTTTTGTTGAATACAAAAATTAACAATTTGTATACTAATTGTATATACAACTTTAATATGTTAACATGTACATATATAAGTATATATAGATATATACCTTTCTTCTCCCACTTTTTTGTATTGACAAAAAGTAGCTTCCCCTTGACATATGTGTGTACATATGTTATATGCTCCCCCCCCCCCCCTGAGTGGAGCTCCCCCTAGATACAAGCTCCTCCTTGAATGTAGAGCTCCACTTCCTGAGGAGACTAATATAAATAAGATAAAAAAAATCTACCAAGGCTTTGCCAAGAAGATGTTAGTGCATGCAGTTTTATCTCAAGTGAAACACCAAACAAACCATTAAAAACTAAACATTAAATCATTGTTGCATCACCAAACATAGTTCATAACAATCTAGTGCAAAAATAAAATTATTCATCAACTATAAAGATTAAAAATAAATTGTTTTGAAAGACATCAAATAACCAAAATCATGAAATCATCGTTGAGATGGCTCCGCTCCATCCATCCCCATGTTTCATTTTATGGCGTTCATTATTTCTTTCAACATTCCTTTGATCCCTTTGACCTCTTTGCGCACCTCCTTCCGTAATTCATTCAGATTGCAATTTAAGGCCACAATCCGATCCTCGCTAGACCCCTCAACCATGCCGTAGTCCGGAGCTATGTCACTTTCCACCTCCACGTCGTCTTCATCCCCGCCAAAGAATTCCTTGATTTCCTCATCGGTATCATTGGATGAGGAGTGAGCACGTTTCTTCCCTTTACGGGAATGAGAGTCCATCTTGCGAAGAGTTGCAAGATCGACAGGCATGGATGAGCCCTGAGTTGGAGCAAGAGAAGGAAGGTCGGGAAGTTGTTGGAAGATTAGTGTGAGTAGTCTTCCATAGGGAAGATCTCTACGACTACTAGGAACGCCTTCCATTCTCTTAGCAATGATGTACATTAGATTTATTTCCATGCGGGTTTTAAGGGCATGAAGAAAAATGGCTTGGGTGACACTAATTTCTGAACAATGACCGGATTTGGGAAAGATATTGGCATCAACGACTTTATTCCAACATTGCAATCATCTTGGAGGTCCTTACCCAAGATGTGGAGTTTGGTTGTAGGGACATTTGATTTGCATATGGAGCTAACAATCTGGGAGACGGAAAAATCCATAGGAAGGTTGGCTAAGCTATGAGAGTCGCTATAGAAACTAAGGCCAGTTGAGGGAATACCTTGCATGTCTCTAAATTGGACAAGAGTGAAAACAAACTCAGTTGTTGCAATCTTGAATGTGATAAGACTTTTATCTTTATCGAATAGATAAGATGCATAAAACTCCCTAATACGTCTAGGGTAAAGAGTGTTTGGAAGATTGAAAAAAATGGACCATGAAGACAGTCAAATGTGGTTTGGGTGTTGTATCGATTAAGATAAGCTACATTAACCGTACGCCCTTCATTTATGGAACGTTTGTTAAGGTTGGTCATAATCTCACGTTGGGTGGGATTAGAGGATCTAAAAGCAGATATCTTTTGACACACAATTGTGATATAGTAGCAGAAACATAGGTTATACAGAAGCTGAATAAACATGTGTGAAACCTAGTGTGTGTCTATGGTGTAAACGATGTTCATGAAAGCTTTTCATGACACTTAGTTATAAAGGACTTTTTAGTTTTGCACAAATATGACAAGTGACATGATACTTTAATATATATGAAACATATTTGAGAGTATGATTAATGAATGTAACAAACTCTTAGATGATATGCTCATAATGTGTGTGTGTGTGTCCTAAATGTGAGAAAATTTTAAAAATAGATGAATCATGTGATTGCAAGTTTTGGTTATCATGTAACAAGCAATAATAAATAGGATTTGAAAATTAAAAAAACAAAAAATTTAAAAATTTAAATTTTTTGAAAATTCCAGCAAGCTGATGGTGATCCACGGTTCGATCGTGTATCGACCGTGGATGGTCTGTTTAGAAATCAAAGTTTTAAAATATTCCAGTGCGATGGAGGTCGATCCACGGTTTCAACCGTGTATCGACCGTGAAACACCTGACAATTTTTTTCGTTTTGCTTTTTGACATGATATCTATTTTTGAACACATTTTTGATTTCATATAACAAAAGCAGAATACACACTTCAACACATATAACAAAAACACACTTCAACCTATGAGACATTACACATATATTTTGCTTTTTAAAAAATGAACATGACATTTTAATCTAACAATTACATGATTTGTTGGTGCAAAATAGAATCCTAGTGAGGAGAACAGCACAAAAAAATGGTGAAGAGTATACCTTTGTGGAAGAAAGACACGGGAAGGAGATGAAACACGAGAGATGAAGTCTTCAATCGTGAATCATCCGTGGATCGACCGTGTCTTCAAGTGTATCAATAATCTTAGTTTTTGGAGTGATTTTTAAGGTTTGGAAGAAAAAAATTTGTTAATGGCGGCTAGGCTTTATGTGGGGAAGTTGATAGTGATAGGTAGTGGAGAGGAGAGAGAGAAAAGAACAAAATAAGGGTTAAAACCCGTCAGGCCATCGGCGGTCGATACACGGTCGACTGTGATATCGACCACGTGTTTCTTTTAACATTCCATCATGTATAGGCAGTAGACCCACGGTCAATCCACGGTTTCGACCGTGATTCGATTATGAACCCCCTGGAACAATTGTTTTACATATTTTCGTGCAGTCACTTAGAGTACATGTTCCAAGATGCCTAAACTATATCGTAGAGTGTCGAAAGTCTCCTTTTTAAGAGGCTTGGTGAATATATCAGCAATGTTTTTTTCTGATGTGACCTTTTCTAAGGATATATTTCCTTTTTGAACATTGTCACGTAGGAAATGATGACGGATTTCAATATGTTTAGTTCTAGAGTGTAGTACCATATTTTTGCTCAAGTCTATTGCACTTTTGCTATCACACATAATTGGAATATCAGAGAGATGTACCTCATAATCCAATAGAGATTGTTGCATCCATAAGGTTTGTGCACAAGCTTTTCCCACAGCGATATATTCAGCTTCAGTTGTAGATAGGGCAACAGATGTTTGCTTTTTTGAGAACCATGATGTAAGGGCCGATCCAATGAATTCACACACCACTCGTACTTTTCTTATCTAGGGATCACCCACCAAAATCTGAATCTGCGAAGCACATTATATCTAGCCCACTCCTCTTTGAGTACCGTAATCCCATATTTGTTGTTCTTTTAATGTACTGAAATATTCGTTTAACGGCCTCATAAAGTGATTTCTTTGGATTTTCTAGAAAGCGAGCACACACACGTACACTATACATAATATCGGGGCAACTTGCCGTTAGATAAAGCAAGCTCCCGATCATACCACGATACTTTGTACTATCAAATATTTCACTTTCTTCATCAAGTGTTAAGTGTGTGTTTGTGGCCATAGGTGTACTCATAGATTTCACATTCTCAAGATCAAATTTCTTTAGCATATCTTTCATATATTTTGATTGACAAATGAATGTACCATCCTCATATTGTTTTATTTAAAGTCCAAGAAAGTAGTTTAATTCACCCATCATACTCATTTCAAATTAATTGTGCATAAGAGTTGAAAATTCATCACACAACGATTTACATGTTGATCCAAATATGATATCATCCACATAAATTTGCACAAGTAACATATCATGTTTCTTTTTCTTTGTAAACAAAGTATTATCAACTTTCCCCATAACATAATCATTTTGCAACAAGAAGGATTTCAATCTATCCTACCATGCTCTAGGTGCTTGTTTAAGTTCATATAATGCCTTTCTAAGCTTGTATACATGTAATGGATGAATGGGGTCAATAAATCCTGGAGGTTGACATACATAGACTTCCTTATTTATAAAACCATTTAAAAAGGCACTTTTGACATCCATTTGGTATAATTTAAATTCATAGGAACAATCATAAGCAAGTAGAATCCGAATGGATTCTAATCTAGCAACCGGAGCAAAAGTTTCATCATAATCTATCCCTTCTTGTTGGTTGTATCCTTGGACAACTAATCTCGCTTTGTTTCTAGTAATATCTCCATTCTCATCAACTTTGTTTCTAAACACCCATTTGGTTCCAATAATTGTATGTCCACTAGGCAAAGGTACTAGGTCCCAAACTTGGTTTCTAGTGAATAGATTTAACTCTTCTTGCATTGCCATCACCCAACTTTCATCTTTGATTGCTTCTTTATAACACTTTTGGGTTCAATGTGAGATACAAATGCAAAGAAGGTGTTTAGGTTTTGGGCTTGGGATCTAGTGAGTCTTTGATTGAGGTCACCTATAATTGGGTTATTGGATGGTTCCTATTTTCCCTAATCTCGTTTTCTTCACTAGAGATGTTGGTTTCTACCACGGGATTTTGGGTAGATAGTAGTTCTAGGGCTTCTTCTTCTAATTTGTCACTATCTACAAGAGGTTGACTCTTAGGTGGTGGAGATTTATCAAATGTGACATTTAAGGATTTCTCCACAACCATAGTGGATTTTTTAAGACTCTATAGGCTTTACTATTAAGAGAGTATCCTAAGAAGACACCCTCATAGGCTTTGGGGTCAAACTTGGTTAAGTAATCTTTGGTATTAAGAATAAAGAATTTGCTACCAAAGACCCTAAGGTGGCCTAAGGAAGGTTTTCTACCTTTCATGATCTCATAGAGTGCTTTTGTTAGAAATATTAAAGTGAGGGGTGTAATATGTAATTACTCAAAGTTGGGGAAATGCTATATAAAGGCATTTCCCCCACATTATCAATTAAGCTTTGCATTCATTTATTTGTGTTGTGTGTTCTCTCTACTTTCTCTCTCGGCTCTCATCCTCCAAACCGAAAACACACTAACACACACTAGAAGGTTAACTTCTAAGCATTGCTTCATCCGTATATCATACGGGACCATCAATTGGTATCAGAGCCAAACTTGTTTTTGGTTCGTGATTGTTCGAATACATCAAAGGAAATCTCGAAAAGTTCAAGCTCATAGTGAAGAAAAGGCATTCGGGTCTAACAAGGTGTACATCAACAAGTTTTTCAAGAAAGATACAAGAACAAGCATTTCCAGAAGATTAAACACTTTCAAGGTATAAAAGTTCTACTGTTTTATAAAGATTCTCTTGACAAAACTTCAAAACCGAGTGTTATACTTGAAGGAAAAGTTTTAAAAGTTCATTAATTGCTTGATTCTATGGCATTAATTTTTCTGGAAAACTTGCATTTATGGTGTTCTTGAGATATAAATGCAGACTTGAAGAAGAAGAAGACTGTTTTTACTAAATATTTAATTATTTATTCTTCAAAATTCGAATTTTAGTCAAGGAAACTTGAGTACTACCCATCCAATCAAGGCACAAGTGGGTAGTCACCTTAAGAGGTAAGGCTATCATATTTGACAAGGACACATCAGAGTCTATCAGCTGGTCCCCTGGTCAATGCGATTGAATCTTGGGGCGGCTTATAGAATATTGTCAAAAGCTTGAACACCTAAGTGTTAATCAAATAGCTATAAGCCGGGTTCAGTGAATCGCATGTGATTGGGCTGTGCGGCTTATAGAAACAGTTAAGATAGCCTGAATTCCATACGATTAACACACACCTATCAGCCGTTACTATTGGAATCGCATTTGATTGGATCACGATTATTCATTCATCATATTGGCAATCGCATGCGATTGACAGGACTAACAGTTTATTTTCTAAGTGTTTGATAAAACAGGATTGATTTGCATTCGATTAACCATCAATACTAAGTTCTTACTCTGCTTGTTTTCAAGGACCTAATCGCATTCGTTTGACTTGTATTCGCACTCGATAAGATAAATTCCAATCCGTTATTCCTTATACTTGGACAAGTGATTGACTCGTTTGGACTTGACTTAAAGAACTCTAGACTATTTGAACTTAATAAAACAATCTAATTCATAATTGAATTTAATCTAAATCAGATCTAATTCAAAGGTGAATTAAACTACCTTAAGTCTATCTAGTTCAAAGTTGAATTTAATCTTCTTAAGATCTAATTGAAAATTGAAATTTAAAAGACTTAGTTCTTTAATAAATTTTCAAGTCACTCTATAATCAAGCTTGAACAGTCACACCTTTAAGTGAAGCTTTCGAACAATCAAACCATCTTACAAGTGAACGATCATTTCTCACAAATATCACTAATCATGTCAAGTACAAATGAAATGATGTCCATTGGCACCGACATGAAACCTCCTGTTTTGTTTCGGGGGGAATACAATGTCTGGAAAGGAAGGTTCATGGACTTCCTAGAGCACAACGAGTTCACAAGGATCGTTGAAGCTGACTCAACTAACAATCCCCCCATTCTCAGACATGAGAGAGAAAAGACCAATGACGAGCTGACTGCTACTAAGAAGGCAACAAAGAAAGCTGAGAGACTAGCAAAATACTATCTAAAACAGGGTCTCTCGTCTGAGATTTATCTGAAGATTGATAGCTTGGATACTGCCAAGGAAATCTGAGATTAAATCAAAAAACAGTTACAAGGCACTGAACAAGGAGAGTACATCAAACGCACTCAGCTGGTCAACAGTTACCATGAATTCAAAGCTCGTGAAAATGAGCTCCTGTCTGAAACATATGGCAGATTCTGCAAGCTACAAAATGAAATGAGATCCAATCAAATTGTCAGAACTGACCTTGATTTGAACTGTGTTTTTCTGAATTCATTAGGTACTGAGTGGAAGGGCTATGCCAGACTTTACAAACAGATCAACAAAGATCTTACATCAGTCACCTTCCACAGCATCTTCGAAGATCTCAATCAGTATCAAGATGAAATCTTACAGTCTAACCCGAAACAACCAGCTGCTGATCCTCTTGCCCTGGTGGTAGCTGACAAAATCCCTAGGGAAACATCATCCAGATCAATGAAACTTAAACATGTGGTTCTCAGTGATTCTGATCACGATGATGATGATGATGATTCAATAGAAGCTGCATTTCAAGCTCTCACAGTGGCCAACAAGAACTTCAAGAACCGTTTCCACAAGACTAACAATAGACAATGGTTCACATCTGGTTCAAGGAGACCCGAAAGAGCTGCTCCTGTTGACAAGCCAAGGTACCAGAGAGAAGAGAAGAAGGAGGAAAAGAAAACTGACTCCAAGTGCTACAACTGTGGAAGATCAGGGCATCTAATCCGGAACTGCCCCATGAAAAAGACCAAAGATGCAGAATACTATGGGCAGAAGTACCGTCTGTTCAAACTAAGACAGGCTGGGAATGCGCTGCTAGTAGAAGAAGATAAGTTCTTTGATGATACAGAATCGGACAGTGATCTGGATGGTGAAGATCATGCTCAGTTCTGTTT
Source organism: Pulicaria dysenterica (assembly GCA_947179395.2). Lineage (NCBI taxonomy): Eukaryota > Viridiplantae > Streptophyta > Magnoliopsida > Asterales > Asteraceae > Pulicaria > Pulicaria dysenterica. The sequence continues at coordinate 15,180,551 of OX359292.1, forward strand.
AATGGCTCACAATGGTAGAGGGAGTAGAGAGGATGATGATGGTGATGATCTCTCTGATTCAGATGAGGAAAGCTTGGAAAGCGGGAAGGTATCTTCTGACTCTAACTATAATATGGGTTTTAAACATGAACATACAAACCATATTAATCCGAATGAAAGAGTTAGAAAATCAGATAATAGAGTTAACTACTAGAAATCAAGTTCTAGAAGATTTTTCACACAACAAGGATATAGAGGCACAAACAATAATTAAGCAGTTAGATAACGACTCAATTCTCCTTAAGATCCAATTAGCTGCTAAAGAATCTGAATTCTTAGAGTTAACTAATAGCACGAATATCACCATATTAGATCTTAAAGCAGAATGTGCATGTGCTGAAAAGGATTCTGAAATTCTTAAAAATGAACTTAGGAATGAACTAAGTACTCTTTACACCAGAATCTATGAACTTGAATATCTTCAATCCAAACACGATCAAAGTGACAAGATCATCTCTCAATACAAAGAAAAGGAACGTCCTTTCTCCAGATGGAAATTCGATGGACTGGGCTTCAAACACCCAAATGCATTGAGCAAGGTTACGTCCAAACAATTGTACAATGTTGATCTGTTTGGCGAAGGGCTTACCCAACGGATGGTTTTTGTTGGTCAAGAAGAGGAAAGTATTGAAGAAGAAGTCAAACGAACTCTTAATCTCCGAACTGAAGTTCCATTTGACTACTCTGATCTTAATGACTCATACCTCACCTGTCTCACTTCATCGTCTGAGACTGATGTTTCATTTTCTGTCTATTCTGATGAAGAACTCTACTCTCCTGTCTCACCAAAGCCCACTGTTGAAAACATTCCTCACAAAGAATTACAAGACAGATTCAATACTCTGCAGAAATTTTGTTTTACCCACCTTATTCAACAGGACCTTGCCAAAGCCATTCAGGATGAATTGAAACCTCCTACCTCTGATAAATCTCCATTGGTGCAAGAAACCTACGCCCTCCAACAGCGCATTAAGACTTCTTTTGATCATGATGAAAAGATCATAGATAAACTTTGCAGGAAACAGTTTTTCCTGAAAGAAAGGATCAAGAAGCTCCAAGAAGAGATGCAACCTCCTACTCCCTTCACATATTCACTCTATGGTTCACAACTTGATGATTGCACTCATGCATCCACTAAGTCTTCAGTATGCAACACTCATATAAATTATGTTAATAAAACTGATGTAACAAAACTTAAACTTAAACAGATTTGCAAACCAACGCAACTTTCCACTTCCAATCACCTTTCTCGTGTGCACTTAGACGTACCTGAATCATCACGAGCTGCAGCTAGTCGACCACGACTTAATTCTAATCTTTTACCCTCTACTACAGATGTGAAGAAGTCTGAAAACAAGGAGCACCAGATAAATGCATCATGGCAAAGAGTCATTCCTAGATCTACTAGGAAGTGTTCAAATTTGAAACCTGTCTGTGAAAACATTTTGAAGTTTGATTCTGTTTGTAATCATTCCTATTCACAAGACAATACTGCTTCTACCATGTTTTATATGAGTAATGGTTGTACTCGTGGACACTGTGAATTTAATTGTTGTTATGATCAATTGAGAAAGTCTTTAGGTGTTAAACCATGTGCTGACTGGACTGATTTTTATGCTAATCAAGTCTGTATTTTATTTTTAAATTCAAAAGGCTGCATCATTAATCAATGGATCACCACTCGTCAATCTCATGCACTTAAACGCTTAAACAAATCAAAACGGTTATTGACGATCAAAGAACTGGAAGTCTACAGACGGCAAGGGTATGAAGCATTCAAAAAGGCATGGAGCACTCATGAACAATACCTGCATTCCACAAACAGCTCATGCAATCAATCGTTCAAAAATGCTAAATCTACCAAACCCAAGCAAAAACATCCACAACGAGTGGTACCATCTACTGCTGCAAGGAAACCAGTTCACCCTAAAAGAGTTGATGTCATTAAGTCAAAACCAATTCTTAGGAATTCTTCGCAAACATGGATTCGCAAACATAACGCTTCCGTAACTCTAACGAATCTAAAACCTTCAATTTCATCAACTGTCACACCAAAAGTGATAGCGAGACCTCCAAATGGGCAAACTCTTTCTACATCTATTTCTTCCCGACAAAAGCTTAAATCCATTTGGATACCAAAGAATAGATCATTAGAAGTTTCATCATCATCAGAACCCACAGTTGTTCCTCAACTCCACTTAGGAACTAACAATCAAGGACCCATTTATGTATGGGGACCTAAAAGTGCTTTATCCTTGTTTTGCAGACGCCTCACTTATGGTACCTGGACTCCGGGTGCTCCAAGCATATGACTGGCAACAAAAGTCTTCTCAAAAATTATGTTCCTAAGTACTCCGGGACTGTACGTTGACAATGTTGCACCAATAATGGGGTACGGAGACATTGAGAAGAAGCACATCAAGATCAAGAAAGTCTCCTATGTTGAAGGATTAAGTCATAATCTATTTAGCATCAGACAGTTCTGTGACAAAGATCTGGTAGTCGTATTCAAGAAAAACAAATGTTCTGTGATCACAGAAACTGGTGATGAACTACTTACAGCCTCTAGGAAATCTATCCTGTATTCCATAGATTTGGAGAAATATGATTCTCCTACTTCTGCGTGTCTTCTGTCTGAAGCATCAAATAATCTTACTTGGCATTGGCACCGTAAACTCTCTCATCTGAACTTTCAGAATCTTAACAAACTAGTCACTGGTGACTTGGTGAGAGGCAATCCCAAGCTAAGATTCAACAAGGACCATCTGTGTGCAGACTGTGAGAAGGGTAAAATGAAAAAGGCTTCTCATAAATCAAAGAAAGTGTTTAACACTACCAAGCTTTTAGATCTTCTGCATATGGATCTCTGTGGTCCTATGAGAATTCAGCCCAAGCATGGGAAGAAGTATATACTAGTCATGGTGGATGACTATTCTAGGTATACTTGGGTCAAGTTCCTGCGTGCTAAAGATGAAGCTACTCCAACAATTATAACATTCATCAAATAGCAGCAGAACAAGTACAGTCAGAGTGTTGTCTCAATCCGTACAGACAATGGAACGGAATTCAAAAACAACACTCTGAACAACTTTTGTAACCTAGTTGGGATCACCCATCAGTTCTCTATAGTATGCACTCCACAACAGAATGGTGTGGTTGAAAGACGAAACAGAACCTTGGTTGAAGTTGCCCGTACCATGCTGTCATACTCTGGGCTCCAACCTTCCTTTTGGGCTGAAGCCATCAACACTGCCTGCTATACGCAGAATCGCTCTTTCATTAATAAACGTTTTAATAAAACTCCCTATGAACTGGCAAATGGCATAGTGCCTAATATCAAATACTTTCATGTCTTTGGTAATATGTGCTTTGTTCTAAATGACAAGGATAATCTAGGAAAGTTTGCTCCTAAAGCTGATGAAGCTATTTTCTTAGGTTATTCCACTGAATCTAAAGCCTATAGAGTTTTTAACAAATGTACAAAGAGCATTGTTTAAAGTATCAACGTAACATTTGATGATGCAAAGAATCAGACATTTCTTCCAGTTCAAATTCTAATCTTGACTTTATGTTTGATTTCTTTCGTTCTGAATCTTCCCCTGTTGTGGCTGAAAACAGGGACAACACAGCTGCACAAACAAGTGTCACTATCACAGCTCCTATGGTCACTGAGACAAACCCATTTGCTGATCTATATGCTGAAGATTCTACATTTGTCTCCGTCACACAGCTCCCTGTGACTGCTCCTATAGCTGACCAAGATAGCTCACCTGTGTTTGATTCAGACCCAAATTTCTCCATAGAGGATGAAGAAGAGGCAAGACACATTCAAGATCTTATTCCTTCATCCTCTACCCCCCATGAAATAAAGTGGACCAGACATCACTCAGGAGAGAAAATAATTGGAGATCCCTCAGTTGGCATACAAACACGATCAACAACAGCCAATGAATGTCAATTCGCGGGTTTCTTGAGTATGATTGAACCCACCAAGACTTGTGAGGCATTAGATGATCCTGATTGGGTGATTGCAATGCAAGAAGAACTTCACTAATTTGATCGTCTCAAAGTCTGGAGATTATTTCCTCTGCCTTATGGGAAATCTATTGTTGGAACTAAATGGGTATTCAAGAACAAAAGGGATTCGGATGGAGTGGTTGTCCGAAACAAAGCTCAGTTGGTAGCTAAGGGTTACAATCAGCAAGAGGGCATTGACTATGATGAAACTTTTGCCCCCATTGCTCGCATTGAGGCTATACGACTCTTTCTTGCATATGCAGCCTCCCGCAGCTTTCGATTCTTTCAGATGGATGTGCAGACAGCTTTTCTCAACGGTGTACTTAAAGAAGAAGTCTATGTCTCACAACCAGAAGGTTTTATCAACCATAAATACCCTAACCATGTCTATATTCTTGATAAGGCCTTGTATGGTTTAAAACAAGCTCCACGTGCATGGTATGATGTCTTATCTGAGTACTTGATAGGTGAGGGTTATTCAAAGGGCAAGACCGATACCACTCTATTCACAAAGACTAAAGGTAGAGACAAAATACTTGTTCAGATCTATGTGGATGACATCATCTTTGGATCTACGAATCCAAAGTACAGTGAAGAGTTTGCCCAAACCATGGCGAACAGGTTTCAAATAAGTATGATGTGAGAGATGTCATTCTTTCTCGGACTTCAGGTAAAACAGTTGAGCCATGGCAGTTTCATCTGCCAGTCTAAGTATATCAAAGATCTTCTCACAATGTATGATATGCTCAACTGTAATCCTATCTCCACACCCATGGCTACGAAAGCACAACTTTCAGCAGATCCAGATGGCTCTCCAGTGGATCTCAAAACTTACCGTGGAATGATTGGATCTTTACTGTACCTAACTGCAAGTAGTCCAGATATCATGTTCTCTACCCGTCTCTGTGCCAGATATCAGGCAAACCCAAAGGAGTCTCATCTGTTAGCTGTTAAGCGTATTTTCATATATCTCAAGGGGTCTATGGATCTTGGTCTGTGGTATCCCAAGGACTCAAATCTGGATCTTCATGCTTACTCAGATGCTGACTATGCCGGATGCAAGTTTGATAGGAAAAGCACCTCTGGTAGTGCACACTTTCTGGGAGATCGATTAGTCTGCTGGGCATCAAAGAAGCAGAACTGTGTATCCACTTCTACAGCAGAAGCTGAGTATGTTTCTGCTGCAATGTGTTGTTCATAGAGTCTATGGATACGTACACAGTTATCAGACTTTGGTCTCAGGTATGACAAAATTCCACTTTTATGCGACTCTCAGTCTGCCATCGCCATCTCCTGCAATCCGGTACACCACTCTAAAACCAAGGATATTGATATACGTTATCACTTCATAAAAGATAACGTTGAGAAAGGATTAATTGAGCTACAGTATGTGCCTACTGAAAATCAGCTGGCTGACCTGTTTTCTAAATCATTAGACGAAAGTCGATTCACTGAGTTGGTATCCAAGTTAGGCATGCTCAATCTACAAATCTAGCATACTGTTACCTTCTTTTCTTTTCCTTTCTTTTCTTTTGTTTAGAGTAGGTGTTATACTGTTTGTTCTCTTAGCAGATATCCGCTACATCAATCGAGGGGGAGTTTGTTCCTGGTTCTACACATGTTACAAATATGTAGGGGGAGAACTTTGATACACATTGTGCACATGTGTAGGGGGAGAAGCTTACTACTACTGACACACTCCAAATTAAGGACTTGGTCTAAACTTAAAAACATATTCAAAGAGTTTGAGTCAACGGTTTTCTTATAAGATTCGCAAACCGGTTCGGGTCCGGGCTTAGACTTTGGTTCCAGTTTCGAGTGTTTCTCAGGTTTAGGGTAAACAAACACTCCAAACTTTCAAAAACAAAGCCTAAGTCTAGGGGGAGTGCGTCAAAATAAACAACTCAAATCAAAGTATCCTTGAATATAAATTTTTTCAACTCAAAATTCCAGATACTTTGAAATTTTCAGAAAATTTCTAAGTGTTGAGCTTTGTTCACTGCTAATCGCATTCTATGCTTCAAATAGCATGGGATTCCATGAAACAACAAATTTTCTAAGTTGGTTCAATCGCATTGGCATGTCTATCGCATGGAATCACTTACAGCTCAACACTGATAATTTTCTAAGTCTTGGTTCAATCGCATTGATAGTCTATCGCATGGGATTACAACACGAACCAAGTAAAATACTGAACTTCAATCGCATACGATTGAAGTGAAAAGGTGTGAATCGCATGCGATTAAGTTGATTTGATAGAATATGCTCACTTAGCCTTAATCGCATGTGATTAACGCACAACAGTGTGAATCGCATGCGATTGCAAAACTTCGATCAGCCGCATCCATTTACCTATCAGCCGCGTTTTTCACCATTGGGTCATCTAATCAACACGCGACACGTGTCCTTTCACTTTATAACCGTCCCATCCCCCCATCAGATCAGTTATGCGATCAAAATTCAAACATCACTTAAGTTTTCTCTCGTTTTAGGTACTTGAAATCACGAACTCTCTCTTTACGCTGCCAAAATTTACAAATTTTATCTCAAAATACTCGTGATCATATAGGTAACAACTTGTACGACTTACATTTCCAAAAGTTTGAGTTAAAATGGTGTTTTTGGCCCTAGAACAGTAACTTGCGATAGAAACTTTAAGGACTTTAGATGGATTTTTGGGACACGAAACAAACTTGTTTTCTCTATTCAAGTTTGTGATGGGACTATTGAGCACATGGGGAACACTTTGATGTAAAAATATTTCATAAATCTCAAAAAGTGTTCTTCGTGTTTTTGAGGGGTATGAACACACATCAACAATTTGGTTTTTGGATCAAAAAGAGGTGTTAAGATGATTTTTGGACTTTGCTCAAGTACTACAAAGTTGTTCTGTACTATCTAATTGACACTTACAAAGTATCAAAACAACTTTTTTATGCTTAAAATCATCCTATCCACAATGGGGTTTTTCAGAGTTAAGGTTTTTCACAAAATTTCAAACTCTAAAGTTTTGGTCAACTTGGTCAACTTTTACTCACTTATCATAGTTTGACCAAACATTCAAAGCTGAATGGTGTTTTCTTGCATATCTCTTTATTCTAAATTTAATTGTTTTATCTCTTTGACAGATAAGATGGCTCAAGCTATCCGTGACCCTGAGGAGATAATGCCTCAAGCTGAGTTCCATAACACCCGGAATCATCCTAATAACCACTATATCGACCTCACCAAATTCAAAACCCCTACTCATCCCATAATCCCAGAAATCCTCAAAATCCATCCACTAAATCACCTCTTAACCTACAACCCAGCAACCACAGGCACACATGCTCCTGAGTTATATGTCCAACAGTTTTGGAAAACATGTGATGTCAGACTTAACGAAAGAGGAAAGGAGGTCTTACATGCTGAGGTTGACGAATTCCAAGTCAATATACCACTTAACCGCCTCAGATCAATCTTTTCACTGCCAACTGCTTCCAGTAGACCTCCTGCCACTGAATTTGAGGAGATCCCGGATGAGGAAGCATGTCTTACAGCCATTTGGGAGATAGGCTATGATGGGAAGCTCACCCACAAGCATCAATTTAAACGTACCGGTCTACATCCAAAGTATAACACATTCATGACGGTGCTTCAGAGGTGTCTCACTCCTAAGCACTCAGGGTATGAGTTTCCGACAGAGAACCAACTCAAACTCTTTGTTGCTGCTGCCAACCACCTGCACGTAGATTATGCATTCTTGCTCTTTCAAGATATCAAGGCTACTATGCTGAGAAAGAACTCACAAAAGAAAAAGGATGCTAATTTGCTGCCCTACCACCGCTTCCTGCCAATGATTATCCAGTATGTAATGGATAGGAATGCTGACATCCCTCGCCGGGCAGGTTTACCTTCTCTAAACCCTAAACTGTTTATGTATATTAAACCTGCCACTCCAGCCAACTTTCCTGTCCCAAAACCATTTCCTGTCACTCTACTAGACCTTTGTGAGCAAACTGATATTGTTGTGAGTTATAGGTCGAGTGTAGGGATACCTCCTTGGGCTGTACCAGAGCCGGCCATGCCTACCCAAGGAGGAGTAGAACCAAGTGAGGATGTAGAGAATAGGCCTCAGCTATATACGGGAGATGCTGAGAGGGAAGAGGAGAGGGAAAATTCTGAGAGGGGTGGTGAAGAAGGTGAAGGTGTTGAGAGTAGAGAGGGAGGGGATACTTATGATCCCACCACCATTCAAGCCATTATACAAACTCTTTCTCAACCAACCCGCAACCAAGCCGTTTTGGAAGATCTTGGACTCATTTTCACCGAGTCTTCCAGTTCTGAATCTTCATCTGATGAGTCTGCATCTCATCTAGGAGGTGCCCCTGCCTTTGAACCTCTTATATCTCCCATGGGCACCCGTGAGCATCCCATCGACCAACCAGCTGAAAGTACCCCCTCTTTCATGAAAATTACCGATCCTCACTCTACCTCTCCTGACCAGACCCAACCCGTTCAAAAAATTCGCATTCCTCAATCTGGTGGTTTGGTCATCCCTTTGATCTCACCTACTCAAACAACTGTCCCTCCTATCATTCGCAATGTCATAATTTCTCCTGACCATGATAACCCAGCCGTCGCTCAATCTCCTGATGTATCTGTTGAGGTGGGCTCTGTTACTCCTGATTCCCTGTTAGATCCAAATCAGTATGCAGGTTATGGAGTTGGTAGTGGTAAAGAAGAAGTAGATAGAAGTATGAGTGAACGAGAGGAGGTGAGAAAAGAAAAGGAGAGTGCTGAGGATTCCCCACACTAAGAAACCCGGGAAGCCACATCCAATACGGGGCCTGACATTGTTGGGCCTCATATTGAACAAGTCGCGGTGACCCAACCCTTGCAAACTTCTGCCCCTCCTAGCTACTACGGTGTCTCTCAACAGGCACCGTCTTTATTGCACAGGGTAATAGCACATACACTAGATCAACCCCAATTGGGTGTTGGATCTATTGAACATAGAGGACCACCTCCCTCGTCCTCGACTCCTTTTCATGCACGATTTGACATGTCGCGGATTTCCGCATATCTTGACCAACACAGGGTAACAATCTATGCACTGAGCTTGTTGGTTCAACAAGTCTCCTCAACTTCCAGAGGTGGTACCTCTCAAGGTTCCATTCGAGGATTGGAAGGAAATCCTACTGGAGCCAACATCCATGCTACTCCAGTAGGTGGTCCTGCCTCCGTGGCTAGTCCCTCAACCGGAAATCTTCGTGATTCCGGGTTTGTTTCATGTGCAGAACTTCATGATCACATTCAACAAGCCGTGGCATCAATCCACCAACAACTGCACACGACAAATCAAAAGTTGGATCGGATAGAACAAGCCTCCCAGTCCCAGCAACAGCAACTCAACAGGATTGAGGCACTTCTTACTGCTAGGCCTCCAGTGCCAGAACCACAGCCACAACCTGATCCTGCTTCTATGTCAGTTGATGCTTTAAATAGTTTGCTGTATGTCAGACTTCTGGTACAACAGCCAGAATCAGCTCATGACCAAGACCTTCTGACTACTCTTCGCAACGAACAGCGTCCATCGGGAATCTCCATGGATGACTTACATGAGTTTCATGAAGATGTAAACAACAAGCTAGATGGGATCACCGAGGTTTCTATACTTCACTATCAAAGGTTACTGACCGGATGACACTACTTGAACAAACTTGTCAGGCCAGGCTCGGGCTCAGGGAAGCAAGAGGAGGCGGGATGATCAAGATCCTGATGATCAACCCGAGGGGGAGAAAAGAAGAAGACTATATATGACTTCTCCCTCTGCGGCTGCAAATGTAGCAGTTGTACCTGTTCCCCAACTCAGTTCATACTTATCTGCAGGTACAAGTTTAGCTGGGTCTGGGAGTCAACAACAACAACATATGGCCAATGAAGTTTATGAACGACAACAAAAGGAAAATGCTGACAAACAAATTGTACTTTACGTACCTCAGCAACAATCTGAACAGAGGCCAATTGATCTTGAAGAAGGTGAAATACCTTACGAGCAGTCACATGCCGAGATGTTTGAATGGTCTAGCGACTCAGAGGAAGAAATGGAGAATTTATATGAGTCCATATACACATCACCTGCAAGGCATATGGGAGAAAGCAGTTCTACTCAACCAGAGGAGGAACCTAAGGATCCTGAAATTCGAGATATGTTTAGAGATATTGATGAATATGTCGGGGTTGCTACATGTCCAGCCTCACCTAGAATTATTGACAGGTTTGATGACATCCCTAGTGAAAGGGAGCTTGCACGCAGAAGGAAAGAAAGGTTAGCAATGTCTAGGAGAAAGCCTAAAAAGAAGAAACCAACCTTTGACGTGTCCAGGGTTCTCAGTGGATTAAACTTTGAAGTTCATCAACAATTCCCTCCTCCTTCTGGTCAATTTCAACAATCAGCTGCTGATATTTTGGAGAGAAACAGACAGACAGAAGTAGCTGAAAATTTAGACAAGAATCAAAATGGCCCTTGCCACAAAGCTTCACAGTGCCACCTGCTCCTCCAGTGTATCGTGGGGATCCAGGACTTGATGCAGGTAACATGTTCACCAGGAATGCTGGCCAACAACTAATCTGGAAACCATATTTTATCAATGCTGCAAATCTTGAAGAAAGAATACCAGAAATATACAGCAGTGAACTGATAGAGGTTATTTCACCCGAGCTGAGGAACATGGATGACAAACAAAGAAGAAGATATGATCACATTCTTACTCGTTCCAAAACAAAACCAAATTCAATAGTTGAACTTCTCAGTGTTTATACCGAAACCAAATTCAACATAAAATATGCTATTTTCCATGTCAGAAGAGCCAACAACCTATCATACTTTCTCACAGAAGCAGATCTGAGGTTTGTTAATATTGAAGACATCAGCTTTATTTTTGACATTCTATCTCAGAAAAGAGGAAAATGGCCTGATGAAGAGTTTGGAAGGGTTACGTTAATGAGGTATATGAGGAATCTTATGGAATATTTTGAGGAACATGATATTCAGCTCGGAGCTAAAAACAACTATCGGAAAGTCAATCTTCTTAAGCCTAATCAAAGCCATCCAGAGCTTGAAGAGTTGACAGTTATCTATGATGGTCATACAAACTTCAAAGGTGATCGAGGGGTGGTCTCAAAGAGTACAAAAGGCGAAAAGATCTTCATCAGACTTGATGAACTCATGGCATATTCAGATGGCACTTTGAAAATTCTCCATCATAAGATACATCAGAAAATATGGAATAATCGTTCAGCATACACTGATGAAGAACATGCTCAAGCCTATCGTGCTATAGAAAGGATAATAACGACACTGGATAGCAGAAGGCAAATACGCAAATGGCAAGTGGCATTAGGCATTCGCAACAAATCGGCATACGAATAGATTAATGTATTTATTTGTTGTGAATGATTACACACCTCAATTAGGGGGAGATTATTAGAAATATTAAAGTGAGGGGTGTAATATGTAATTACTCAAAGTTGGGGAAATACTATATAAAGGCATTTCCCCCACATTATCAATTAAGCTTTTCATTCACTTACTTGTGTTGTATGTTCTCTCTACTTTCTCTCTCGGCTCTCATCCTCCAAACCAAAAACGCACTAACACACACTAGAAGGTTAACTTCTAAGCATTACTTCATCCGTATATCATACGGGACCATCAGCTTTACTTAACATTGGTTTAATCAAAACCCTATTTAGGATGTATATAGCTGTTGAGACCGCATCACACTAAAACTTTTGAGGTATGGATTGTTCATTAAGCATGGTTCTACTCATCTCTTGTAGGGTTATATTTTTCCTCTCAACAACCCCATTAGATTGGGGAGTACGAGGAGCCGAAAAGTTATGAGAAACTCCATGTTTATCACAAAATGCTCCAAATTGCGCTTCTTTATCAAATTCTCTTCCATGGTCGGTACGAATTGAAATAATCGTACAACCCAATTGGTTTTGAATTTTCTTTGCAAGAATTTTGAATTTGTCAAAAGCTTCATTTTTTGTTTTCAAAAAGGATGTCCATGTATATCTAGAAAAGTCATCTACAACAACTAGCGTGTAGAAGTTTCCCCCGTAACTTTGAATTGATGAAGGCCCAAAGAGAATCATATGCAAAAGTTCAAGACATCTCTTAGTAGATATGACATTCTTAGATTTATGAGATGAGTGCACTTGTTTTCCTATCTTACATGCAACACAAAAATGATTATCAAATCTCACATTAGGCAAGTCTTTAACAAGTTCATTAAAAATTAGTTTTTGCGATAATCTCATGTTAGCATGTCCTAATCTTCTATGCCATAAAGTTGAATTTTCAATAATAGATGCAAGACATACTTGAGTGTTGGGATTATCACCAAGTCTACGTGTATAGATTCCATTTCTCCTAACACCTTTGACTAGCACTTTGTCATTTTTACATATCACACTTTCATGTTTAGAGAATCTAACATTTAATTCTTTATCACATAGTTGACCAACACTTATCAAATTGTAGGCTAAACCATTAACATGCTCAACATTTGTGAATTGTATATTATCATATGTTACCTCTAACAATTACCTTTCCTCTTAGGTTACTTCCAAATACAAGATGTCCTCCATCATACTCTTTATATGAAGTGAAGAGTTCTTTATTTCCGGTCATGTGTTTTGAGCAACCACTATCAAGTATCCATTCATGAGACATAATCTCATTTTTGTTGCATGCCTTCACACATGTAATGATCATTCAAGCTTTTGGTACCCAATGTTTCATGTGTTCGGGATGGTTAGCATCAAAACTCCTACTCTAATCCACCTTTGAGTAATTTTATAACCTTTATGATACCATGTGTTCATAGAGTTAATATGTTTGATGGAAGAACTAGAGCCAATTGAAAAGTTTTGAACACTCGGAAAATTCAAGCTTTTGGTACCCAATGTTTCATGTGTGCGGGATGGTTAGCATCAAAACTCCTACTCTAATCCACCTTTGAGTAATTTTATAACCTTTATGATACAATGTGTTCATAGAGTTAATATGTTTGATGTAATACTTTGATCCTTGAATCACATTTGATTTAGGTTTCTTGAATCCAAGACCATACCTAATAGTTGGAGCATAAATCTTTTTCATTTGTTCATCACTAGCTACCTTTGGTATACGAGTGGAAGAACTAGAGCCAATTGAAAAGTTTTGAACACTCGGAAAATTCCAGTGGGTCGACGGTCGATCCACGGTTTCGACCATGAATCCCCTGGATTTTTTCTTTTCCTTTTTCTCTCACAAAATTGATGTTTGTCAAATGTCTCATAGGCATGGTGTTTGAATAATTTGAAAAACCAAGACCACCTTTATCATTTGATGATTTTTGAACACTTAGCATTTCATCTAACTTATTTGAGCTCTCTTCAAATCTTGAGAAGGTGGATTTGTCAAGATTTGTCTTTAGCTTGTTCTCCAAATTTATCACACTAGGAGAAGGATGAGGAATAGTCTTATTTTGTAAATCTTTGATTTTCAAGTTCAAATCATCATTTTCACTCATTAATCTTTGATTTTCTTTTTTCAAATCCTTGTTCTCACTTTTTAGTTCCTCATTATTTTCAAGTATTTTTGAGCTAAAGTCACACAATTTATCATATTGATTATCATCATTATCACTATAATAATTTGAATCAGAATGTATCTCACTTGTCTCAAAGGCCATGAGACATGTCACTTCTTTTGTTTCTTCTTGATTTTCATCACCACTATCACTCCATGCACCTCCTAGGAAAGCTTTGTGATTATCTCGTTTCTTTGACACCACCTTGGGTCAATCACCAATGAGATGTGAAGAGTCTCGACATCCTTAGCCTTCTCTAGATGTCTTTTTCTCTTTCTTGGCATCCATGGTTTGCTTGTACTTTTTAGGATCAAATGGAGCTTTCACATGTTTGCCTTTCCTCTTGAAGAACTTTTTTGAAGTTCCTCACCATCATTGCATATTCTTCATCATTTTCACTATTTGTTTCGTCTTCGTCATCACTTGAGGACTCTTTGACATGTTTGGCTTTGACTGCAATGGATTTGTTCTTTTCTTTCTTTAGTTTGGCAATCTCATCATCTTTTTGCATGATCATTTCATACACTTTGAGATTTCCAAGTAACTCATCCATTTGTAGTAGGTTTAAGTCCCTTGACTCCTCGATGGCCGTCACCTTTGCTTTCCATTTTGATGAAAGAGCCCTAAGAAACTTTCTTACAATTTTCTTGTTAGTGTATATAGTCCGAAGTGACTTGAGACTAGTAACAATAGTATTAAACTTGGCAAAGGCATCATTTTCATATCATCAAGTATATGAAATTGTTCATACTGTTGAACAAGAAATTCTATTTTGTTATCCAAGACTTGAGCATTTCCTTGATGGGAAGTGACAAGAGATTTCCAAATGGCATTTTCACTTTCATGCATAAAAATTCTTTCATACTCTTTTCTAGGTAAAGCATTGTATAGGAAGAGTTTTGCTTCAAAATTTATGGAAACTAATTTCTTATCATCTTTATCCCATTTGTCTTTCTGAATAGGAACATATGCATCAATCTTGGAATCGAATGTTTTTGGAGCAAGATCACCATTCTCAATAATATCCCATAAATCAACATCTTTGGCTTTAACATAAGTCATGAATCTATTCTTCCAATAGAAAAAGCCTTCTTATTCAAGAAGTGGAGGTCTAACCATAGAATTCCCCTCTAAGTAGTTTTGTCCCATTTTCTCAACTCAAAATTTTTGAAAACTATTTTTAGACGATATAAAATGATTTTTCAAAAATTATCAAAATCAACTTGCTCTGATACCAATTGTTAGAACCTAGAGGGGGGGGTGAATAGGTTATATGCCCATTTTTTGAAGTTTTTAATAAATTCTTGCAAGTAAATAAAGAGATTAAGAGAAGAAAGATATCACCGATTCAAAAAGCTATCAACACAATGATTTATAGTGGTTCAAACAAGGGTTAACAACATTGCGCTACAACCACTCCTTGGCATCACCCACCAAGAGTTGCTTCAATATCTTCTCTCTTTGAAGGTAGAGATAAACCCTTTACAACTTCTCTATTTTATCTTACAATAATTACACTTCACTCTTGTAAACAAGGTTAAGATAAACCTTACTTCACTCTAATTAAACAATGCTAGAGTTAATCGTCACTTCACTCTAATTTGAAAGGCTAGAGTTGATCCTAACACTCTAATACAAGGTTTGATATGAGATATAATATGGATGCTTCAAAGTATCACTCTTGCTTCTCTTGATCATGATCTTGAACTTGTAATATCAAAATCAATACATGTATATATGAGCTCACAATAATAAATATCTATTCTGTGTTTTTGCAGGTGCAAGAGGTATATAAACACAAGTCTTGGGTTTGTTTTAAATAAGAAAAGGTTTAAACACAAAAGATGTCTAGGCATCTCACGATCGATCTACGGTTGACCGTGGCATCGACCGTCGGCCTGCTGGACAGCCTAGTGCTTTGTGAGTGCTGAAGGAATTTCTTGAGCAATGCATAAAGGTTTTCTTGAGCAATGAAATGTGCACATTCTTGAGCATTGCAACACTTAAAATTAATTGTCTTCTTTTAATAAAAGCTTTGTGTTTAAATTCAAGTTTTATAAAATGTTTCTCAATTTATATAAATGTTTGTATATAATTTATTTTATAAAAACTTAAACTTGTTTTAGATATTTAATTTGTAAGCCCATTGTATTCAAATATATATCAATGATATATTCTTGATTTGTAGCGCATGTCGATATTTTTAATATCGACGTTTGTTTGTATATATATATATATATGTGTGTGTGTGTGTGTGTGTGTGTCATATATTAATGTTAGTAAATACATTTATGTAAACAAATTGTATATTTTTGTGTCAACAAAAGAGGATATATATTTTATAAGCATTTTTATAAACCTATTTTTCACAACAAAACACATAAACACTTAGAGCTAAGAAAGACTTCATTTGAGAGTATATTTATGTGATTCCAGAGAATACAGAGCTTGGTTGATGTTTCAAGGTGTTTCTATGTTAGGAGTTCATCTTGACAAAGCTAGTACTTGGAGGTTGTACAAACCCGGGATGGACTTTGATAGAGGAGAGCTCGATTTTGGCTTTCTTGTCATCACCATCAACACTAATCTACTCCAGGATTTTCAAAGAGGGTATAACTTCCTTATTCTTGCGTTGTTCATGTTGCATTTCATAGATATAGAGTTTGGTCCATTCTTGGGGTTTCTATGTTTTATGCTTTGTTTGGTTGTACCTTGTGCTTTATGTTTGTACATGCTTCCATTGTGATGTTCCTGAAACCCCAATAGTGGTACTAGAGCCACCTTTATACTAGAAATGCACATGGTGGTCGGAAAAACCTGAAACAAAATTTTTTCTTATCTGTCGTAGGGGATCGCGGCGCTAACTTTGAGTTAGCGGCGCGATTCTTGTCGTAGATCACGGCGCTATCCTATAGATAGCGGCACGATCTAAGGATAGTAACAGTTTTTTGTTTTTAAATAAATTATGTTTTAAATTTTGGGTTTTTGGCATAAAAAATGGTTTCTGGATTTTTAGTTCCAGAAATCATTTTTTGATTTATTAAGTTTCCTTGTATGTTGGTTGGTGTATTTATATGTATATTATCACTTTGGCATGAAAGTGGTAATTGTATATATAACTACAACAAAAATGGGTTTATAGGACGCTTAAATAGGACGCTTTTTCAATAAGCGTCTCAATAATATATATAATACGACCATTTACTTTATGTGTCCAATTATGGTATAGCTTAACAGGACACTTAATATTTACGTCATGTTAGATTAAGTTTATAGGACACTTATTTATAGGGGTTTTGTTATTATAGATTCTAATAGAACACATCACATAATGGTCCTAATAGTTAATGATTTACTGGACACTAATGAGTCGGTGTCTTATAAGAGTAGAATATATTAGGATACTTGATATTCGGGTCCTTTTAGATTAAGTTTTATAAGACATCTATTTGTAGAGTCTTAATATAATGGAATCTATTAGCACACATGATATTTGAGTCTTATTACATTAAGTTTTTATTCAACACTTATTACAAGGGACTCAATATGATAAAACTTAATAGGATATTTGAAACGTTGGTCCTAATAAGTGTTATGTACTTAATCAAGTTTATACATATGGTTGATGGTATTGAAAGGCAAAATTGCTCTGAATTTCAAAGCTAGGGTTCAATTGGTTGAACTTATAGTCTATATCAATGAAGGTAAACATATTCTCTTTTGATTTACTTGAGTATAGTCTTTTCTACATCATTCTTCAAGTAATTTTTAAATTCAAATTTTAGTTTGAGTATAAGCTAAGGTTCGACTGGTTTTGCTTTTTCTTTTCTACATCACCGGTTTGCTTTTTGTTTCTATAACCAGTTATAACCGGACCAATTTTGTTAATGATGGGTAGCGAAAGTAGCACTGCTTTTGGTAACAATAGCCAACAAGTTGAAGAAGATGTAATTGGTGTCACCCATTATGACAGGGAGTCAGGTATGTAATGTACATGTCTTTAATGAATTTTGCTAGTAGTATAGTATACTTTTTAGACTATTGGATAGTTTATAATAAGTAAGATGTGTTTACCTTTCGTAGTTGTAGGTTATAGGTAAAGATATATTCTCTAAGGTTTAGGGGTAAAGATCAGAATGGTCCTGCACGCATGTATGGACAAGGTTCGTGCTTGTGATGTTTGGCGTCCAATTCCAAGCCGTTGTGCTTATCGTAGGAAGAATCTCCATTGGAGTTCTATATGTGAAAAACTAAGTGCTCATGTGGTTGAGCTAGAATCCAGGATAGATAGAGGGTCAATTGAAAATGCATCTAATGGTTCAAGTCATGTCTTCGTGTCACCACAAGATTCCATTTTAGCAAATAATGATTTTTTGTTTATTTAGACAAATAAGTGAATATGAATAGAGCTCTCGTTTGTTTACTAATGTCTTGAATATTCCGTTATCTATTCGTTCATGTAAACTCATTTAAATCATTTACAAAATAGAAATTAAATTTTCATATACAATATTATTAAATTACTTACTTGAAATTTATCCCATGTAGACATGTAGTAGTAGTATGGTTAAATAGAAAATTCTCAAATTACTATTTTTTTAAAGCAACAAAATAAATATTTATATATTAGCTTTTAAATAATAATAATAATAATAATAATAATAATAATAATAATAATAATAATAATAATAATAATAATAATAATAATAATAATAATAATAATAATAAAATCTAAGTGGAGTATGGGCAGAGTATGGCAGTATGCGTATATGAGTTAGGCAGTATGCGTATACGTTTTCATTATATGCCGTTATAAATTCATCATTCCGTACCCTAAGGCTAATTTTTGGTTGATGGCCTGATTGTAGCAGCGACTTCATTCCCGACATTTGACACTCGCTCAGGTCCTACAGCGCTTGTCCCAGCCATTCTTAGTCTCTCTATCAATTTCAGGTATGAATGTCGATGATATTTATAAGTTTGCTGTTATGAATGTTGACAATTCCTTTGGAGAAGGAAAAAAACTTTAGATTTAGGGTTCATCTATTTGATTGGTGAGATGGAAAACAGAACTCTGGTCATGAATTTTCTGCAGATTGGTGTTATGGCTTTTACAAATAAACACAAATTGGGTTATTATTCTTGTTGTGTTGCTTTTTCTTTCACAAACAAAGGCATATTATTATTTAAGAATAAATTGTGTGTGAAAGGTGTAATGTGTTCTTACCTGTAATATGAATGAATGAATGTTCAGCTATATATCAAAGGTATAATAATGGTTGCTGATTAAAGATTCTTGTTTTTTTCATTCAAACCATTTTTCTTGTGCAATTATAACATTCTGTTTGTTATTTTCTAAAGCTTTTGTCTAGCTGCAGTAATTTGTAAGTGGCATGAAAGTCAATTCCAAGGGGGTGCTTTTTATTTTAACTAATTGTAATTATTTTCTATAGCTTTTGCCATAGCATTTGTTTGTTCTTTTTTGTAGCTTTTGTTTACTTCCTTTGGATAAAACCAACAGGGGCTGCTTCTTATTTTAACTAATTGTAATTATTTTCTATAGCTTTTGCCATAGCTTTTGCTTGTTAAAAACACATGTTAAGATGGAATTCTTAGTCTTACTAATATTATGGTTTTGTAACCAACAAATCTTATTTTTTTCAATAGACGGATTTAATTATTGAGTTGAAATGACTATCTCCCCGACATATATAAACTTGAGGTTTGTATGTGCACATTTACTGTTGGGTGTGACTTGATTAACGATTTGGTATTTGAAACTAGAATGAATACTTGGGATAAAAGGAATGATAAACGGTGAGCACGGCATGGAACCCGGTGCACGACGTATACTTGAATGGAATTAAATCAAGTATGACTTTGGAATTAATTCTGGATGGAACGCAAGTCGTGGGGGTTTGGAGTTGACGTGGAGATAAATGTTTGCATGAGATTAATTCATGCATGGATTTAATTGAGATTTATCATCGTGGCCTGGAATTAATCTAAAAGTGCATGGAGGTGATTAGGTACAAGACTTGGGATAATGTTTGAATTTCAAACATGATACTTATCTTCTACTGCGGCCGAATGGAGTTATTCAAATAATATATGTTTATATATTATGTATTATAGATAGAGTTGGTTTATAGTTTGTAGCCTATAAATACCAAGGCTAGGGTCAAGTCATATGTACATCGAAATATCTCTGGAGTCATAATAAAAAAGTCTATGTTCCTGCCCGTGGATGTAGGTCGTGTTTGGACCGAACCACGTTATATCTCGTGTTCGTTTATTTTCTGTTTTCGCATTATTCTAACGCTTGTATTAGGTGTCTCGATCCTAACAAGTGGTATCATAGCCACGGTTCTGTTCACCGGGCTCGCGTATTTGTTGATTGTGAAGATGTCATCTTTGAAGTTTGATTTGGAGAAATTCAATGGTTCAAACGATTTCACACTATGGAAGGTAAAGATGAAGGCTCTTCTGGTTCAGCAGGGTTGCGCGGTGGCGTTAGAAGGAGAAGATAAACTGCCGAAAGAGATGAAGGAGGATGTTAAGAGAGATGTTCTAGCAAAAGCGTATTCGGCAATTTTGCTGTGCTTGGCTGATGAGGTGTTGAGGGGGGTGGTGGATGAAACAACGGCTGCAGGTCTGTGGGAGAAGCTGTGTGAGAAGTATCAGAAAAGTACCCTCACGAATAGGCTTTATCAGAAGCAGAGGTTGTATACCCTCCGGATGTCAGAAGGTACCCAGGTAAAAGATCATCTTGATAATTTTAACCGTATTACCCTTGATTTGAAGGCTGTGGGTGTTAAAATTGATGATGAAGATCTTGCCCTGATCTTGATGTGTTCACTACCGCGTTCGTATGAGAATTTTGTGATACCATGATGTATGGTAGGTCAACAATTTCTGTTGTTGAAGTAAAGGATGCCTTGTTGTCGAAGGAACTCAAGCTTAAGGTTTGTTGTAATGAGGGGGAGTCCGGTTCAGGTTTATACGTGGGTCGGGGTAGATCACATGGTGGAATGGGTGGACTGGGGGAGTCGCGTTCGAAAATAAAATCCACGAGAAAGGTAATGTGTTATTACTGTAAGGAGTTTGGTCACATCAGGAGAGACTGTCCTAAGAGGAAGGGAGATGGTAATGTGGTTCAGGAAGATGAAGACATAGGCGATGCTTTGACTGTATGCACGGATAGTAGTCCTGCAGATACCTGGATCTTTGATACGGGGGCATCTCATCACATGGCGTTCTCACGTGATCTGTTTACTTCCTTTAAGAAGTGGAACGGTAAAGTGAAGCTGGGGGACGATGGGATTCGGAGTGTCAAAGGTAGTGGTACGGTGCAGATAAAGTTGCATGATGGAGCGGTCAAATGGTTTAATTGCTGGTATGTCCCGGATCTTCGGAAGAATCTGATTTCTCTTGGTACTTTGGCCAGGAATGGATATGTATATTCTGGTAAAGGGGATGGACTGAAGGTTTCTCGGGATGCTCGAGTGATAATGCATGGCAGACTGCGACGTGGTATTTACGTTCTGGAGGGCAGTTCTGCGAGTGGAACGACGGCTGTACCGAACTTGGAGCGGAAAATTGACCTGACGAAGTCGAGACGACACGGGTGGAGTTGGTCTCCGGTTAAGTCGCGCGACGCGGTGTCGGACTTCGTGGCTCGGACAAGGAGGTAGTCCCTTCGGGGAGGTTGGCAGATGAGAGACGGTTCTTTGATGATGACGGTTAACGGTTGAGGACTCGGGTCATGAGAGATTGTCGGATCTCGGTTGACTGGTGGAGGGTACTCAAGTCAAGGGGGAGATTGTTGGGTGTGACTTGATTAGCGACTTGGTATTTGAAACTAGAATGAATACTCGGTATAAAAGGAATGATAAACGGTTAGCACGGCATGGAACCCGGTGCACGACGTATACTTGAATGGAATTAAATCAAGTATGACTTTGGAATTAATTTTGGATGGAACGCAAGTCGTGGGGGTTTGGAGTTGACGTGGAGATAAATGTTTGCATGAGATTAATTCATGCATGGATTTAATTGAGATTTATCATCGTGGCCTGGAATTAATCTAAAAGTGCATGGAGGTGATTAGGTACAAGACTTGGGATAATGTTTGAATTTCAAACATGATACTTATCTTCTACTACGGCCGAATGGAGTTATTCAAATAATATATGTTTATATATTATGTATTATAGATAGAGTTGGTTTCTAGTTTGTAGCCTATAAATACCATGGCTAGGGTCAAGTCATCTATACATCGAAATATCTCTGGAGTCATAATAAAGAAGTCTCTGTTCCTGCCCGTGGATGTAGGTCGTGTTTGGACCGAACCACGTTATATCTCGTGTTCGTTTATTTTCTGTTTTCGCATTATTCTAACTCTTGTATTAGGTGTCTCGATCCTAACATTTGCATATCAACATCAAGATATATAGAGAAAAAATATATAGAAAACAAACAATACACAGGTGCAATTATAATAGTTTAAGATAATAAATATTCAATTTATTGCCTATACTTTTTTCATGTACTTTTGAACTGACATCAGGATCAACATCTATAGCATCATCAAGTATGTTAGTAAAATCAGCTATTTTAGTATATATATCTTTTCTCGCATTTCTTCGCCCTATATCAAATCATACTATACTATTAGAGTATTATTATTATTTTATAAATAATAAAACAGCAGAGAAACATATGCACATTTGTTCATATGTAGGCACAAGTGCATATGCTCTAAACACCAATATTGTGATTTAAACATAATCAAAATATATAATAAAGATTTCTATTATAGTTAAACATCATTAAAATTAGATCTACAGATTTTGTGTTACCTGATACCATAGTTTCTATATTTAGTGTACTTGAAGATCTGTAGAGCATAAACAATAAGTAGATTCAGTCATCAAAGATGATTATTTGAATTTTTTACATATTGTTCAATAATTAAGCAATGTATTTGAATAATTGACAAATTTTTAAAATCTATTCGCTGAAAGATGATTATTGATCACAAACATAAGCAAAATGTTGAAAAAAGAAAGTAATTTTAGGATTTTCTAGGGTTTTTTTTTAACTATTTCAAGTTTTATGTTTCTGTTAACATTTTTCTTTATTGATTTATACCGATTTCAACTAATTTTTGGTTTTATTATGAATCAAAACAAAAAGATACTAAATCGCAACTGATTAATTCTACGGGGTTTTTTAGTTTTTTTACAACGATTTGAACAAGGTGGCAACTAAAAATGCTTTAATCTTACTGTGAGTCGTATTTCGCTTCTCAATTAGAATCTATGAAGAGATTACGTCGATTCTGTACTTGATTCGTGCGCAATCGTTCCTCAAAGTTGGGAGAAAATGGAGAGACTACAACGACACAACTTCGGTTTTTGTTTATGAAAATTGTGAAAGGCGGGTTAAACAACTTGAACGAAGGGAGAACTTCAGTTTTTTTGTTTTTGCGGTTAAATACAAGTTCCCCACCTTAAATATATACCATGGATCAATTGAATTAAAGGTCTAAAATAGTTCTCGCAGTTATGGTACAAAAAACAGTTCTCATTTGAACATTTCCTATATAATGCGACGGTTCATCTAGAACAATCAACCAATTTTGGTCCTTTATTAAATAAATTAATTAATGACCAATAAAATTACGGCTCACTAACAGCTAATTAATTGCTCATTAATAACGTATTAATGATTGGTATTTTTGAAAAACCAAGTCTCACTTTTTAATGATGGTCCACTGGACGTAATTAATTGTTGGAAAAATATATTAAATACCAAAATACTCCACCGATAAACATAAATTGTGGTTACAAATAGTACTTGTGGTACTCGTAATAAAGAATGAAACAATGCTTGAAGGCTAAAGCATACAACTGCTTTTATTTTAAAAACACATTGATATATATCACACTATATTAGAACCTAAGAACACATAATTGATATTACACATATGGTAATTTCTTTTAGCCATAACCAAACATTTGAAACTAGAAACGACACTTCAAACATGAAACTTTTATTTGCGTTGAGACTCCATAATCAACCAAAGATGAAGCAACAACAATATTCCTTTATACTGCGCATGCATGAAGTTTCGAAACTTAAATAGTACTGATTGGATGAACTAGTAATGATTTGATATGATCTATCATTTCCTTTCCAACACGAGTAAAGAGATCATCATGTTTGTATAGAGTATCGATTACTCGTGTGAGGTTGATCACACGTGTAAGAGCCATAGGGAAGTTGTCTTTCACTACTACACATAAAGGAATGGGGACCGGTTAATCTATTCATGAAGACCGGTTTTAGTGGGGGTGCCTTTTAGGGGTGGTTCCCATGAAAAAAACACATAAAGACCGGTTATTAACCGGTTCCGATAAGTACACATAAAGACCGGTTATCATAAAGACCCGGTCCCCATAACAAACCATAAAGACCAGTTTTTCTATAAAAACCGGTCTCTTTTTAATAACAAATTTAAAAAAAAAAAAATTTCCAAAATACTAGTAGTGCCCATAGAATTACAAATTTCACATAATTTCACCAAAAAGATACTTAAATAATATATTACAACGTAACCATACAAAACTTAGTTGATTATCACAATTGAGATAAATACAAAACCAAGCTAATATCTTATCATAAATCTTCCTTAGTTGCGACAATCTTCCTAAAAAATCTTTCATTCTTCTACACATATAGTTACTATATCTGCAAGACCACAAACATTTATGTTAGATTCAAAAACTTTATGACAAACATTTTTCACAAGCTAGAAAAAGTTGTCATAATCCACATATAATCAAATATAATAAACACAATGTTGACTTTACCCGATCGAATTTGACACATTTTGTGCCATGTAGTTCTTTTTGGGAAAATGGATGACGACTCCACTGCACCTATTTAAATAACAAGTATATTAAATGGGTGTCATATATATATATATATATATATATGTGTGTGTGTGTGTGTGTGTGTGTGTGTGTGTGTGTGTGTGTGTGTGTGTGTGAGTGAGTGTGTGTAAAACACAAGTCAATGTAAAATTTAATGTCACAAGTATATGTATCCATAGGAGACCTACAGCCAAGTCTTAGATGTGTTTGGGATTGTATTTAAGTTGGTGTGCTTGTATGTGGCCTTTTTGTTATATTTGTGTTTACAGTAAATAGTAATCCTTGAGAAATATAAGAAAACAAAAGTAAAATCAACAGAGGCATGCAATCATGTACTTTTGAATGACATTTATTTTCTACTTCTGGTGGTACTCTATATATCATGGTCTGAGTAATTTTTTTTCTTGGCTTTTGGTTTTCTTTTCCTGATCAAGTATACACATTAGCATATATTACGGTTAATTCATTTGCTTAATTTGTTATAGCTAGTCTCATCCTTTGATCAGACTTGGTTAATAACAGTAGGATTAAGAACACAAGGATCCAAATACCAGAGTTAAATACTGTTGATGTTACTAAACAAAGCCAAAACATCTAAACAAGAAATCAGTTCCAAAACAGCATGTACTAATGTTCTCTATACATCTAAACAAATCCAAAACATAAAACACACACACTCACAGCACACAACACACACTCACTGCACACATAAAACACACACACACACACACACACTCACAACACACACTAACATACACTCACAGCACACAACACACACACAGAGCTCACATAAAACAGCAGAACAACAAAAATTATCAACAAATTAACATACAAAAACCAAAAACAGTTCCTATGCCCCATAATTTATCAAGAAATTAACAAGAATAACAAGAATAACAAAATTTTAACATAAAACAGCAAAAATTAACTACAAAATAACAAAAAATAACATAAATAAGTTGAAATTAGAAGACTAACCTCTTGAATTAGGGCAAATGCGGCGGCAGGGGTGGGGGAACGTCGGCTGTGGGTGGGAACCGAACACACAAAAACAAAACACAGTACCTATAACCCATCATTTATCAAGAAATTAACAAGAATGATAAGAATAACAAGAAATAAACATAAAACAGCAAAAATTAACAAGAAAATAACATAAAGAAGTTGAAATTAGAAGGCTAACCTCGTGAATTAGGGCATATGCGGCGGCGGCTGTGGGTGGAGGAACGGCGGCAGTGGCTGGGAATAGATGTGTGTCGCCTAAGCGGAAGAGGGAGAGACGCGAGCTGCAAGGGATGGCCGGCGAGTGGAGGGGCTGCGACCGGAGAACGGACTCACGACCGGCGAGGGGTCGGAAGGGATTGCGAAGTCGTGAGGTATCGAGAGCAAATGAGTCGTGTGATGCAAATGGGGGAATGGGGGAATGTTTGGTGTTTAACCTAGGTTAAATTTTTTGATAAACTCAAGGGGACCGGTTCCTTTAATAGATACCCGGTTTATATGAAGAAAACTTATGGGGACCGGTTGATAACTTAAAAACCGGTCTTTATATGTAACATAAGGACCGGTTTTTTACTTAGCAATCGGTTCCCATGTCTTTTACTCTTAAAAACCGGGTCTTTATTTACGAACCGGTTCCCATACATATAAAAACCGGTTTTTTGTTGAACTGGTTCCCATAGAGTGATCTTTATTGTCTTTTGTGTAGTAGTGTTTGCATTTAAATGATTCATTGTTCAGAACTTTCCATGCTGCATCTACTTTTTGATTGAACAGATCATACACATACCGCTCTTTTTTTATATCATGTTCTTTCATGTAGCTTTCAATAATTGATGCCACATGCTAAAGTATTAATATAATAGACTTTATATAGACTTTAGAGGAAGAAAAGCCTATATAAAGTGTGGTTATCGCTAAAGTATATAGACTTTATATAATCACGTGTGTAACTACAATCACGTGTAATTGTAAAAACATCAACATGTTAATTACGGAAGAGCTACTCCGCCTAAAATTTTAAAATTCAATCTATATCATTGATAGAGCTGATCTAAAGGCTAAAATTAGTTACTTAAGACTAAAAAAATATATATATACTATATTGAACATTAACTTTTGGTTTTTAGGTAAAATGAAAATATTATAACTTATAAATATATAATCGAATCAATTTTAGTAGATAATATATCAAATTTTGCATAATATTCATTTTTTAATAAATGAGCCTATTATATTAATACCTTAAAAATATTTATTTATCATATACTTTCTATAGAATGTTTTAATTTAGTATTTCGTTATCAAATACTTATGTATAAGATTATTAAATATAAGTAAAAAGCATGAAAGTTTTACAAATGTGAAAACTATTATGAGTCATCGATTAATTTAGATGTAATGGTTTAAATTACGATTATTTATTTTTTTAAACGGTTAAGATTGGTTATCGTGGAACTCGCAAT
The DNA here is from genome assembly GCA_947179395.2 of Pulicaria dysenterica. NCBI lineage: Eukaryota > Viridiplantae > Streptophyta > Magnoliopsida > Asterales > Asteraceae > Pulicaria > Pulicaria dysenterica. The sequence goes on from OX359292.1 coordinate 15,207,638, forward strand.
AAAGATGGTTCTCAAATGATCTTTTCAATATATATATATATATATATATATATATATATATATATATATATATATATATATATATAGGGTGCGGTTCAAACGAGAACTGTTATTCGTACGAGAACTACGAGAAACATTTCTGGCCAATCATTTAATGTCTTGTCTTATTTATTTAATTTAAATAGAAAATGGTAGTATGGACATTTGTACATTTCCCCCACATTTTTAAAACTAATATATCCATCAAACGAAAAGGTGTTAAGTTGCGAAAATTATACCAAATTAACGAGAAAATTATATTCTTTAATTTAAGACCGGTATTAATATATTTTTTCAAAAAAAAAATTACACTTGTTGGGTTTTTTTTCCTGCTACAGCTCGACATGTGCACTGGTGCATATCGGGTAAGGTTATATAAAAATCTCTCTTAAACATAGAACCTAAAGAACCCCCTTGTATTGACACGTGACATATTGTTTAAGGGCAAAAAAAGAAAATTAAAAAAAATAAGCCTCAGCGTCGCTTCACAAATAAACCCAGCAACTAAAAAATTAACCCCCACTTACAAAATGCAAATTTTGCATTTTGAGCTGTGTTCATACAAGACCGGGCTTGATATATTTCAGAAATTTTTTTTTGAAATGCAAAATTTGCATTTTGAGCTGTGTTCATACTAAATGCAAAATGCAAAAAATCGTAATAATGCATAATATGAACATGCAAGTCATCCATATACTTTTAAAATGCAAAATTGTGAAATGCAAAATGCAAACTCAAAAATGATTCAATGAAAAAATGCAACCCAAAATACAAAAATACACATTTAAACCCAAAAATGCAAAACCAGTAGAACGTAAATGCAAAATGCAAAAAACGAAAAACATGAATTATAAACATGCGTGTCATCTAGATGCTTCCAAAATGCAAAAATTATGAAAATGCAAAATGCAAATCTAAAACGATTCAATGAAAAATGAGCCCAAAATACAAAATTACACATTCAACCCATCCTCACATAAATATATATTTTAATAATAACTCTTTCGTGTGTGTGTGTATATATATATATATATAGAGAGAGAGAGAGAGATATCTTTTAGAATATATATCCAAGATGTATATGTATATACCTTATGACCAACAATATCATCCATAAAACCTGCAAATTTCCATTGAAGCTTTGACAAGTGAGGGATCACTCAAAACCCATTCAAATGACTCATTTGTGACTATATCATCCATACCAACAAAACTTGATATTGTAAGCATTTTGTAGCCAGAACTCATGAATGTAATAGATTTGTGCTCCTCCACGGTTGGTACATACCTCTCCTTTCTCCATGTTGCTTCAGTCATGAAAAATCGTGACGTTTCTTTCATCTGTATATAATAACTTATGGAGATAGTCACTTCTATTATGTCTTTTAAAAATAAAATTTTAATGCAAAGATATAAAATAAATTCGTTTCGTGCGTGTCTGTTTATATATTTTCAAACTAACGTACAGCCTCTATGGAGTAGTTAACATGATGTGCTTTTCCTTCCACAGCCATTATTTCCTCCATTTCTTCATAAGCATCCAAGATGATTTTGTAGGTTAGTTTCATGTAATCCGGAAGTGTATCAATGCAATCAATGGACCACCGGTAAATAAAGCCATTATAAATCTGATCAGCTAATCTTGTTATATATAAGGGCAGATCGATTATAAACACGAGCAGATTATATATATGCATGTTATGTTGTTGGAGTTAATCTTGATAGGTTATTCGTTTTAGTATTTTGGAGTTGTGTTTAATACAGTCTATAAAAAACATAGTCATGAAATTTTAATATCCAATCACATGTGATTGTAAAATCATCCCATATTTTTTATGAACATGTCACTTCCTTCAAAATTTTAAAAATTCAATCTGGATCATTGATGAGGCTGATACAAAGGCTAAAATTAGTCTCTTATGACTATTTATGACTATGGATTAAGTATAGACTATATTGAACATCTCCGATAACGAAAAAAATGATTCTGTTTTATATGGGACGGTAGTTAATCTTGACTTATTCAAGAAAGTACAAGCAAGTGGGAGAATGGGGAGGTACACGTTGGAGGTAGTTACCTATGGATTAAATTTAGAATTAGAAAGTTGGGTTGTTGCTTCTAAATAGAGGACACGTGGGTGTTTGTTTTTCCAATTGAGCATGCACTAAATGGCTATATATATAGCCCCTCTATTTTGTTTAAAGGTGAATACACGCAGTAGTTCTTTTCTCTACTTTCTGAGTTTTTTTTTTTTTTTTACTTGTGATCTTTTTCATCTCAAAATACAAATACATAAATACATATTTGAGAGGCTTGATATCCAACATATGTACCTTTGAATCGCTTGGGTGAAGATATCAAGCTCTTCATAAGTACCATAAGTGTCATCTAAAATTGTTGTAATTGCAGTAACTTTTGATAAGAAAAGTCTGGCACGAGAATATTGAGGCTCATAGTAGACACCTAGTATCCAAATATAACACTCTACCAATCTATCTCTCATGAAATGTAGATTATTGGCAACATCAAAACTTTTCCACCATCTGCAACTATATATATAGTATCAATAAAGAACCATGTCTTAAACAAAGAACCTACAGAACCAATCCTGACCTTTAGATTAACTTGATCAATGGCTCATATTAATTTGTGGCAAAATTGTAATAATCATATATTAATTAAGAATGAAAAGAGTAAACATGAAAAATCCCTTTCTCCCACCCCATAACTCACGAATGCTACAGCACTTCCCAAATTCAAGTTAAAAAAAATTCCCTCAAATCTTTAAATAATCATAACTATTTAAGTTTTGTGAATTTAAGTAAAAAAAATTATACCAATCTTTTAGTTTTTTAATCCTCTTTCAATCAAGACCACTCTTCCCATATTTTTCTAAATTTTTTTTGAAATACAAAATTTGTTTGCATTTTGGGCTGTATTGTAGTGTTGTGTATGTATTTTGCATTTTGGTTTTAAATATGTAATTTACATTTTGGGCTACAAAACACAAGTTTTGTCAACTGTAAAAACCTTGTGTTTCAATATATAATTTGCATTTTGGGCTGTATTTTCATTAAATGATCGTGAAAATGCAAATGTTATAGGGAGGGTTCTTGAAACAAAAACATATCAACAAAGGGGTTAAAAAACAGTTAGGAAAAATGTTGATTAATTTATTTTAATTTTTAATGAAAATCGATCTTGAAATTCCGTTTTACGGGGTAGCCTCTGATCTAATATGAATATATGATTATTACTTGACGAGTTAAACTTACAGTCTACAAAAAACGTTTTGTTTTGGTAACCTAAATTAAATGGAAAAATGAGTGATAGAAGATATTTTTGAGATGGCCGTGAGTCGTTCCATTCAATTATTTTATATAGCTCATAGATATTTTGGCAAGCACTTTCGAGAACATGATGTATGGCTATATTTATGATCGTGAAAATGCAAAGATTAAGTTGTGGGTTTGTATTTTGCATTTTAAAAGCTTGCATGACCTGTAACTTTGATTTTTTGTATTTTTGTCTTTTTGTATTTTGCATTTTTGAATGAAAACACAGTTCAGTAAAGGTGGTGATTTTGATTATGTAAATTTGCATTTTGGGTTTCAGTATATATTTTGCATTTTTTGCTGTATTTCATTGAATCAAATTTTGAAAATGCAACTTGGCTAGTCAAAGAAAATATATATAGGGTAGGGTTATTGTACAAAAAAGATTATGGTACTTAATGTAAGGAGAGATCTCAACCATAGGATCTCTCCCAAAGTCAAAGAAAAAACAGTCAACAAAGCCTTTAAATTCGGATTTAAAAATAAAGAAAAAGGGTAAATTTGTCAATTTCAAAAAGAGGAAAGAGAACTGTTTTTTTATTCCGTCTGCCAAACTCAAAGTCGCCGGCCAAAAAATGGAAGTCGACGGCGGCCTAAGCCACAATCACAGTCACAGGACAAATTCAAAGACGCCGACGTCGGTTTTCTCTATTCCCGTCGGCCAGATGCACAAGATACAAACTTCGATTCATAGATTACAAACATTTTGATGCATAAATATACATCTACCGATTCACATATCACATTTAAAACACAAATTACACCCATTTGATGTATAGAAATAAAAAATTACATACTTAAGGGTAAATATGATGCACAAGACACAGATAGACAAATGAACAGCGGCGGCGGTGGTCGTCGGTGATGCACAACTCAGGTGAGAGTAGAAAATGTACAAACCGAAATTGATGATGGATGCACAACACGGCGGCGACGGTGGTCAGTGGCGGCGACGGTGGTCAGCAGCGGCGATGGTGGTGCAGATGCGGTGGTAGACGGCGACGACTGTGTGCATCAACGACCCTTCAGATCTGGGTACAGAGAAGGAAGAAATGACCGGAGAACAGACAACGGTTGTGCATCAACTGGATCTCGAAGATTTTCAGGTGTTGGCGTTGGCGTCATACCAAAACCAGCGGCGGCGTAGAAAATCCTGTGGCGGCGTCGTAGCACAACCAGCGGCATTAGGCTTCGCATCAATGAATGGTTGAATCGATTTGGGTTTGGCGACAACCAGGGAGTCGCTCGGGAAGAAGATGGCGGTGGTTCAATCGATTAGGGTTTGGTGAGGCTGCATATTCACGGCGACAAGGAGAAGACCTGCAAAGTGGAGGCGTCAGAATGAAGGAGGCGGATATTAGGGTAACGTGGGGAGGTGGATAGTTATTGGGGAGAGAGAAAAATTCTCATTTTTCAAAATGTTCCACTTTTACCCTTAATGATTAAAAGACACGTGTCAAGCCATAATTTCTCCTTACATTAAGTACCTTAAGTTTTTTTTTTACTTGAACCTGATTATATATATATTTATGATCCAATCACAGTCAAATCCATCTTAATTAGTCGATATTTGAGGGAGTAAAATAGGAAATTAAGAACTTATAAAATTCAAGTTAATTGTGATAATTAACGAAACAAGTACAGGATTAAGAGGCTTATGCAAAGGTAATATGATATATATATATATATATATATATATATATATATATATATATATATATATATATATATATATATGATCCAATCACCGTCAAATCCATCTTAATTAGTCGATATTTGAGGGAGTAAAATAGGAAATTAAGAACTTATAAAATTCAAGTTAATTGTGATAATTAACGAAACAAGTACAGAATTAAGAGGCTTATGCAAAGGTAATATGATTATACTTCGAAAGTTGACTAAGCTCCTTCTTGTGTAGGGATTGGAGGATGTTGTAACCCAACTTGGCTAGTCTTAGTAAAGACTTATTATGAGAAACTTGTTGCTCATAGAATGGTATGTAACGCAAAGCATCTAATCTTGGTAATCTTTTTCGTATAGGCCGCTCTAATTCTTCCTTTATGTGCTTAGAAAGAATATAATCGCTTCGAGGATCCTTAGCTATGATATCAAGATGTTTTTTTGCAAAAACAAGAGCCTCATCTAGCACGACTTCACCTTTAAACCTCATATATGTTGCCTCGTACAACTCAAGCAAGCCTTGGACATCGTCATACTTAAAGTTTCTCTTGTCGTCCTTGCACTTACTAAAAATATCTGCTTTAAATATTCATTTACACAATTATTAACCATAGTAGTTTTTATTAGTTTTAATCTTAGAAAACTAGTTTATATGCACTAACCACTTGAAACATAAAACCCTTGTTGTCGCAAGAGTCGAAACCAAAGGGATGTGTTACGACCTTTCCAATCATCATGGTATTCATCATAAATATGTTGCAGGGCTTGATGAACCTCCTTCTCAAAGTAGTAGGTGATGCCATCACGTTGGATAGCATCTATTAGTTTCAACAAGTTCGTTTGTTCTTCATGATTATCCAAAGCTACGAATATTTCTTTCCTCACTACTTCTTTCAAATCTTCGACTACCTTCTTCACATCACCTTGTTCTTCTTGCTATATTTGCTCAAGAATCATTGTGTTAAGTCATTGTAATCCTAAGTGTGTGTGTGTAAGCATACATACTTTATATTTCTATTTAGTGACGTTTTGCATATTAATTAGTTAAAAACACATCAAAAGACATATATATATACCTCATTGTAAACGAGAAATTGATCTCCCCAAAGGCTTGGATGAAAGTTGTCCATAGGTCGACTAACCTCATCTTGTTTTGAAGCCATGTTATGAGGGTTTTTAATAAGTGTAGGGTGATGAACAAGTTGGTTATAAAACGATGAGAGTTTAAAGAGTATTTTATAGAGGGAGAAAAGAAATGTTCATCACACAAAGACATGTTAGTCCACAGAGTACTATAAAAGGGTATTAATTATCATATATGCTCTCATGAAAAAAATGTTATTAATACAAATTACAATATTACATTGTCCTTTATTTTATTTTTCGTGAACAATATAAAATACTCATATCTACCGGACAAATTACATATTTTGTAAATGAAAAAGTTAGATAATTAATAAATGTAACAAATCTAGTTGTATAAATATCATGAAAACTAAAATCGGGTTATATCTAGGGTACTATTCGGTCGAGCTAATTGGGTTTCTAGTATTCAAGTTGGCTTGGGTTTTAACATATTAATATTTATTTAATACCCTAACTAAATAAGAATTCGCATTATATATGTTGGTTTTATGTGCAGAATACACAAATTATAACAATATTACTAATAATAAATAAACTAATATGGTCACACATTGCAGTCAATGAACACCAAGTAAATATTTGAATATGATTTAAATATGTTTCTGACACATTGCATATATATATATATATATATATATATATATATATATAGGGAAGTTCCATCGAGAACAAAAAAAATGCGAAAACTGCGAGAACCGATCTAAACCGTAAAATATCTACCAAGCGACAAGATATTAAATTATAAAAATTATACCAAATATGCTCTTTAACATGACATTCATATTGCTATTTTTTTTCAACAAAAAAAATCGTTTTTGCCGGGTTTTTTTTCTATCACTATAAGGTATGTTACATATATGTAATCAGTACTTAATATATTTGTAATCAGTACTATAAGGTATGTTACATATATGTAACGAATTTTTTTTGTTGAAAAAATATAAGAATATGGATGTTATATTAAAGAGCATATTTTTGTCGTTAATTTGGTATAATTTTCATAATTTAATATCTTGGCGTTTGGTAGATATTTTAGTTTTTAAAAAGATGGGGATCAGTTCCCGTAGTTCTCGCATTTTTTTTGGTTCTCGATGGAACTATCCCCTCTCACTCTCTCTCTCTCTCTCTCTCTATATATATATATATATATATATATATATATATATATATATATATATATATATATATATATATATATATATATATATTCAAAGATATAGTTATTTAGCGTAAATAATAATATTACATTTATATATGTATATATAATTAAATGAATTGTTCTATATTATTAATTATGTGAAATAATAATATGACTTTATATATATATATATATATATATATGAAAAAGTTCATGCGAGAACCGCAAGAACCAATCTGAGCCGTCCAATTCCCCCTCCTTCAATGTCATTGTCCACCAATGAATTCCTCACATGCACACTGCCACACTCTAGAAACCTTTTACACCATCTCCGTTCGACACCGTCCCCGTCAAATATTAAAGGAGAAGTTAAATATTAACAGGACAAATTAATTAATAGTTTTTAATTAATTAGAATGGTCAAAGGGTATTTTCTGTAATTACTTAATAGTTTAATTAAAGCTGGGCTTTAATTAAACGGGCTTGGACTTTAATAAGGATATATATATATATATATATATATATATATATATATATATACCTTATTAAACATTAGGATTAGTAAAAAGAGAATTACAAGCTACAAAAAAACCCTAATCCTCCCTCTCCCTCTCCCTCTCCCTCTCGATCGGCGCAAAAAGCCGAGAACCCCAAGGGGTCGGCGACGTGATACACACACACGAGATCAAGTTTTGATCATCGGTAAAATCCTTGGCGGTCTAGCAGCCTGTTCGAGGTGCTGCAGTAGCGGTGTTCTACCTTTAGCATTCTAGGATTGAAGTTTCAAGTTGAACTGCAAAGGTATAACTTTTAATCCTCTACTTCTCTTTTAGTTTCTGTACGAGTTAGATGAGATCACTGGAGGGGTTTTGCTTTATTCCGCTGTGTATGTTATTCTGATATGTTTTTATACCCTACAAAACCCTTCAGTGGTATCAGAGCCACTTCTAACCTCGTAGGGAACTAGGTATGATTCTTTTTATCATGATGAATAGGTTTCTTTTTATCAGGGTTAACTTTTCTTTTGTTTATCCAAGTAATTTAAAAATCAAGTTTTGAATTTTAAATGGATAACAAAATTTTGTTATGATAAAAGGATAAGGTTTATATTTTAAATTCTTAGATTTAAAGTTGTTATTTTTTATTTATTATTTATTGTTTATTCGATATGGTTGCCGGCGGCGGTAACGCCACCGAGTTAGGCGGCGGTTTCACGACGGAGCACCACGGCCGGCGTCGGGGGTCGGTTTCGGCCGGCTGTTTCGGCATCGATAGCCTCGTTGCCACTCGTTTTTGGTCGGCGGCGAGGTGGTTGTCATCGGCCTGTAGGTCGGTGGTGGCCAGGGTGGTAGTCGGAGGCAGGTCGGTAGCAGGCGGCGGCGTGGCGTGGCTTAGGCCCAGCAGCCACGGCCCAACCGAGAGCTGCGGTTTTTCGGCCAAAACTATTTTGGGTGGTTCGGTTCACCATATTTGCGGCCCAGTTGTGTGGTTTGCCCATGGTCTGTCTTTTGGCCCAGTTTTGAGGCCCATAGGTTATTTTAGTTTTAGTTTAGGGTAACACCTAACGGGATAAAACTAAAAGGTTACTATAAGTTTTTATTTTGTAAAAACTTATGTTTAAAATTTCTTAATTTTAATCATGATTATTATTGCAATAATCAAGTGTTGATTGAAATTAATTAATTTTAGTGTTTTTTAGACGCATAATAATAATTAATACATAATGTGACAATTATTAAACCAGGTGATTTTAACCGTTAGTTAAAGTCAAGATAATTTGTTAGGATATGATAATTAGAATAAGTTGTTGAATGTATTCGTTTTAATACATGTTTGGGATGCCATAGCCGAGCCCTAGACCTTGTGGATTGTTTACTTTTTGCACTTGTGGTTGTGATTGGTTTATTCTATTCTATGGTGTGGGGAGGCCTGCGTGCCACTTACAACCCCTATTCTATTATGTAAAAGTACTAGATTAGCGGTCCTGCGTGCCTTTGATTATTTTGTAATTAATCGATTTCTAGTTTTTAGAATAGAATAGTGTATTTGTTTAGAATAGATTTGAAAACAATACAAAGGAGCAAGGAGCAGGGAGCAGGATTGGATGCTGGAGCCAGTGGGAGCTTCAGAGTGCCATGCTATGTGTGTTGTGTTTTTCCACTTAGGTTTTGACCGTCGGGTTTTTTGTGTGGCTCACGAAACCGACATTAGCTAAGGGCAAGGCTAAGGCATAGTTGTTTGTGGTTGTTTTATTTCTTTACATATTATATATGTGTGGTTGTGATTCTCACGATAAAATAAAACAAGGGTTTTAATAATAGTTAATTATTAAACAGTGTTTTAAAAGAAAACTGGCAAAAGTTTTTCTCGTTAAAAACTTTGAAATCCTTTTTAGAAAAATCTTAGATCAGTGTGCTAGCCACCTAATGGTACACCTTTCCTGTTAAATGGTACTCGGGTGTCGGAAGTGACCAAACCTTGGGCATTCAGGTTCAAACTATTGCGGGGAAGGGTGTGAAAGACTCTGCGATAATTGGGAGTCCCGGCCAGAGTTCACACTTTCTTAGGTGCTGTGATCTATTTTGGTGATAATCGGGAGTCCCGGCCCAAAAAGCACTACAGGGACTAAACATGCACGGTTCTTGTAACTGATGTCCCGCGGATCTAGGAGTCGTGTCCAGGTTGGATACGATTGGTATAGGTTTACCTACCAGAAATAGCATTATCCCGGTAGGAAGTGCCCAAACCTTGCATCGGAAAATGTGAAATATGGATCCTAGTCTAATAATTTATTTTTTAAAAGGTATTAATTATTGGAAGATATAATCAATACTGAATCGGTTTTTTATCTTTTCTTTTTTTTAGATGTCTTTTATATATGTTATTACGTTCTATTCACCAAAGGAATCTCTAAGCCTCATCATCGGCAAGTGGAAGCTTTCAGGTCCAAACTTTGCTGTTTGGAAGATGCATCTAAAGAATGTTTTGGATGCACAGGGAAAGCTTCACATCATAGAGACATTACCTCCAGAACGAACAGGGGTAGATGCCCAGGATAGTGAGTATGACGCTTACTATCAGTATCTGGCTGACGAGTCTGACGTTATGTCGATTCTCGTTCTCACAGTGTCATCCGAGTTTACCGATGATCTCCGTGAGAAGTCATCTTATGAGGTTGTTCAGGGACTGGAGCGTAAGTTCAAGTATAGTGAACGGATATGTCGCATCCTGCTGATGAAGGAAATTCTTTCAGCAAAGATGAAAGAAAACCAGCCGATTAGCAATCATCTCATTAATATGAGAAGGATCTTGGATTGCTATGAAAGTTTTGGGTCAAAGTCAAAACCACATGAGTTAATTATGCTCTTGTTCGGTTCTTTATCGGACTATTACTAGAGGAGGGTAATGTATGTCCTCGGTGATTTTAAGATGACTGTCGCAGGGTTACACGAAATCCTTATGTGCATCAGCGATGAGTTGAATCCAAAACAGCTAGAGTCAATAGTTGTGGACCCTATGCAGGAAAATGGCTGGCTGGAAGAGCTTGGAGAAATTTGTTGCCCAGACTGTGGCAGTAAGGATTCATGCGAGCACTCACTCGACATAGATCAGCTGGACATTGGTTCGCCCAATGACTCAGGTATCGTTATGATAGATTGTCTTATTACTTCTTATGAATCATGGGTATTGGATACCGGATGTGGTCATCACATATGCAATCAATTGCAGGGATTCAAGAGAAGTAAGAAGCTGAGACAAGGAGATATGGACCTGCGGGTAGGCGAAGGCTCCATGATTGGTGCTGAAGCTGTAGGAACATATTGTCTTAGTTTGCCTTCGGGCATGGTCTTAGAACTAGAACCTTGTTACTATGTTCCTAGAATTATTAAAAATGTTATCTCGTTTGATTTGCTTATAGACTATGGATTTAATTATGTTTTGAATGAAAAGGTTATTTCATTTTTCAAAAATGATATTTTCTATTTTAAAGCTATTTCAGAAAATGGTTTATACACGCTAAATTTAGATAACAATGACATCTATCATATAAGTAAGAGATCCAAGAGTAACTTGAATCAAACTTACCTCTGGCATTGTCGTTTAGGATATATAAATGAGAAACGCATAGAGAAACTCCGAGATGACGGAATTCTAGAACCATTTGACTTAGAGTCATATGATATTTGCGAATCTTGTTTGTCTGTTAAAATAACAAAGCAGCCTTTCAACAAAGAAAATGAAAGGGCTAGTGAGTTATTAGGGATTATACACACAGATGTGTGTGAACCCTTTACTCGAGAAGCTAGAGGAGGATACCGGTATTTCATAACCTTTACTGACGACTTCAGTAGGTTCGGTTATGTCTACCTCATGAGATTCAAATATGAAAGTTTTGACAAGTTCAAAAAGTTTCAGAATGAGGTACAAAATCAGCTGGACAAGAAGATAAAGTCTCTTCGGTCGGATCGAGGTGGCGAATATCTGAGTCAGGAATTCGACGATCATTTGAAGGAATGTGTGATTGTTTCACAACTCACACATCCGTATACACCTCAGATGAATGGTGTATCAGAAAGGAGGAATCGTACACTGCTTGACATGGTACGATCAATGATGAGTCGAAGTTAACTGCCATTGCCGTTTTGGGGGCACACACTCGAGACAGCGGCGTTCATGCTTAACCGGGTTCCGACCAAATCGGTTGAAAAGACACCGTTCGAGGTATGGACGGGGAAAAAACCCAAAATGTCTTTTCTCAAGGTTTGGGGATGTGAGGTGTATGTTAAGCGAACATTCATAGATAAACTCAATCCCAAATCAGATAATTGTATCTTCGTGGGCTATCCCAAGGAACCCATGGGATACTATTTCTATAACCCAGATGAGAACAAAGTCTTTGTTGCTCGTATAGACTATATTGAACATCTCTGATAGCGAAGAAAATGATTATGTTTTATATGGGACGGTAGTTAATCTTGACTTATTCAAGAAAGTACAAGCAAGTGGGAGAATGGGGTGGCTATATATATTGAGCATGTTTTCTTTATTCCGTCTGCCAAACTCAAAGTCGCCGGTCAAAAAATGGAAGTCGACGGCGGCCTAAGCCACAATCACAGTCACAGGACAAATTCAAAGATGCCGACGTCGGTTTTCTCTATTTCCGTCGGCCAGATGCACAAGATACAAACTTCGATTCATATATTACAAACATTTTGATGCATAAATATACATCTACCGATTCACATATCACATTTAAGACACAAAATACACCCATTTGATGTATAGAAATAAAAAATTACATACTTTAGGGTATATATGATGCACAAGACACAAATAGACAGGTGAACAGCGGCGTCGGTGGTCGTCGGTGATGCACAACTCAGGTGAGAGTAGAAAATGTACAAACCGAAATTGATGATGGATGCACAACACAGAGGCGACGGTGGTCAGCGGCGGCGATGGTGGTGCAGATGCGGTGGTGGACGGCGACGACTGTGTGCATCAACGACCCTTCAGATCTGGGTATAGAGAAGGAAGAAATGACGGGAGAACAGACAACGGTTGTGCATCAACTGGATCTCGAAGATTTTCAGGCGTCGGCTTTGGCGTCATACCAAAACCAGCGGCGGCGTCGTAGCACAACCAACACCTTTAGGCTTCGCATCAATGAATGGTTGAATCGATTTGGGTTTGGCGACAACCAGGGAGTCGCTCGGGAAGAAGATGGCGGTGGTTCAATCGATTAGGGTTTGGTGAGGCTGCATATTCACGACGACAAGGAGAAGACCTGCAAAGTGGAGGCGGCAGAATGAAGGAGGCGGATATTAGGATAACATGGGGAGGTGGATAGTTATTGGGGAGAGAGAAAAATTCTTATTTTTCAAAATGTTCCACTTTTACCCTTAATGATTAAAAGACACGTGTCAAGCCATAATTTCTCCTTACATTAAGTACCTTAAGTTTTTTTTACTTGAACCTGATTATATATATATATATATATATATATATATATATATATATATATATATATATATATATATATATATATATATATGATCCAATCACAGTCAAATCCATCTTAATTAGTCGATATTTGAGGGAGTAAACTAGGAAATTAAGAACTTATAAAATTCAAGTTAATTGTGATAATTAACGAAACAAGTACAGGATTAAGAGGCTTATGCAAAGGTAATATGATATATATATATATATAGTCGATATTTGAGGGAGTAAAATAGGAAATTAAGAACTTATAAAATTCAAGTTAATTGTGATAATTAACGAAACAAGTACAGGATTAAGAGGCTTATGCAAAGGTAATATGATTATACTTCGAAAGTTGACTAAGCTCCTTCTTGTGTAGGGATTGGAGGATGTTGTAACCCAACTTGGCTAGTCTTAGTAAAGACTTATTATGAGAAACTTGTTGCTCATAGAATGGTATGTAACGCAAAGCATCTAATCTTGGTAATCTTTTTCGTATAGGCCGCTCTAATGCTTCCTTTATGTGCTTAGAAAGAATATAATCGCTTCGAGGATCCTTAACTATGATATCAAGATGTTTTTTTCCAAAAACAAGAGCCTCATCTAGCACGACTTCACCTTTAACCCTCATATATGTTGCCTCGTACAACTCAAGCAAGCCTTGGACATCGTCATACTTAAAGTTTGTCTTGTCGTCCTTGTACTTATTAAAAATATCTGCTTTAAATATTCATATACACAATTATTAACCATAGTAGTTTTTATTAGTTTTAATCATAGAAAACTAGTTTATATGCACTAACCACTTGAAACATAAAACCCTTGTTGTCGCAAGAGTCGAAACCAAAGGGATGTGTTACGACCTTTCCAATCATCATGGTATTCATCATAAATATGTTGCAGGGCTTGATGAACCTCCTTCTCAAAGTAGTAGGTGATGCCATCACGTTGGATAGCATCTATTAGTTTCAACAAGTTCGTATGTTCTTCATCATTATCCAAAGCTACGAATATTTCTTTCCTCACTACTTCTTTCAAATCTTCGACTACCTTCTTCACATCACCTTGTTCTTCTTGCTATATTTGCTCAAGAATCATTGTGTTAAGTCATTGTAATCCTAAGTGTGTGTGTGTAAGCATACATACTTTATATTGCTAATTAGTGACATTTTGCATATTAATTAGTTAAAAACACATCAAAAGACATATATATATACCTCATTGTAAACGAGAAATTGATCTCCCCAAAGGCTTGGATGAAAGTTGGCCATAGGTCGACTAACCTCATCTTGTTTTGAAGCCATGTTATGATGGTTTTTAATAAGTGTAGGGTGATGAACAAGCTGGTTATAAAACGATGAGAGTTTAAAGAGTATTTTATAGAGGGAGAAAAGAAATGTTCATCACACAAAGACATGTTAGTCCACAGAGTACTTTAAAAGGGTATTAATTATCATTCATGAAAACAATGTTATTAATACAAATTACAATATTACATTGTCCTTTATTTTATTTTTCATGAACAATATGAAATACTCATATCTACAGGACAAATTACATATTTTGTAAATGAAAAAGTTAGATAATTAATAAATGTAACAAATCTAGTTGTATAAATATCATGAAAACTAAAATCGGGTTATATCTAGGGTACTATTCGGTCGAGCTAATTGGGTTTCTAGTATTCAAGTCGGCTTGGGTTTTAACATATTAATATTTATTTAATACCCTAACTAAATAAGAATTCGCGTTATATATGTTGGCTTTATGTGCAGAATACACAAATTATAACAATATTACTAATAATAAATAAACTAATATGGTCACACATTGCAGTCAATGAACACCAAGTAAATATTTGAATATGTTTTAAATATGTTTCAGACACATTGCATATATATATATATATATATATATATAGAGGGAAGTTCCATCGAGAACCAAAAAAAATGCGAAAACTGCGAGAACCGATCTAAACCGTAAAATATCTACCAAACGACAAGATATTAAATTATGAAAATTATACCAAATATGCTCTTTAACTTGACATTCATATTGCTATATTTTTTTTCAACAAAAAAAATCGTTTTTGTCGGGTTTTTTTCTATCACTATAAGGTATGTCACATATATGTAATCATTACTTAACATATTTTTAATCAGTACTATAAGGTATGTTACATATATGTAACGAATTTTTTTTTGTTGAAAAAATATAAGAATATGGATGTCATATTAAAGAGCATATTTTTATCGTGAATTTGGTATAATTTTCATAATTTAATATCTTGGCGTTTGGTAGATATTTTAGTTTTTAAAAAGATGGGGATCAGTTCTCGCAGTTTATTGCATTTTTTTTGGTTCTCGATGGAACCCTCCCCTATATATTTATATATATATATATATTTATATATATATATATATATATATATATATATATATATATATATATATGTTCAAAGATATAATTATTTAGCGTAAATAATAATATTACATTTATATATGTATATATAATTATATGCATTGTTCTATATTATTAAAAAGTTCATGCGAGAACCGCAAGAACCAATTTGAGCCGTCCAATTCCCCCTCCTTCAATGTCATTGCCCACCCATGAATTCCTCACATGCACCCTGCCACACTGTAGAAACCTTTTACACCATCTCCGTTCGACACCGTCCCCGTCAAATATTAAAGGAGAAGTTAAATATTAACAGGACAAATTAATTAATAGTTATTAATTAATTAGAATGGTCAAAGGGTATTTTCTGTAATTACTTAATAGTTTAATTAAAGCTGAGATTTAATTAACGGGCTTGAGCTTTAATAAGGATATATATATATATATATATATATATATATATATATATATATATATATATATATACCTTATTAAACCTTAGGATTAGTAAAAAGAGAATTACAAGCTACAAAAAACCCTAATCCTCCCTCTCCCTCTCTCTCTCGATCGGCGCAAAAAGCCGAGAACCCCAAGGGGTTGGCGACGTGATACACACACACGGGATGAAGTTTTGATCATCGGTAAAATCCTTGGCGGTCTAGCAGCCTGTTCGAGGTGCTGCAGTAGGGGTGTTCTACCTTTAGCATTTTAGGATTGAAGTTTCAAGTTGAACTGCAAAGGTATAACTTTTAATCCTCTACTTCTCTTTTAGTTTCTGTACGAGTTAGATGATATCACTGGAGGGGGTTTTGCTTTATTCCGCTGTGCATGTTATTCTTATATGTTTTTATACCCTACAAAACCTTCAGTGGTATCATTCTAACCTCGTAGGGAACTAGGTAGGATTGTTTTTATCATGATGAATAGGTTTCTTTTTATCAATGTTAACTTTTCTTTTTTTTTATCCAAGTAATTTAAAAATCAAGTTTTTAATTTAAAATGGATAACAAAAATTAGTTATGATAAAAGGATAAGGTTTAAATTTTAAATTCTTAGATTTAAAGTTGTTATTTTTTATTTATTATTTATTGCTTATGCGATATGGTTGCCGGCGGCGGTAACGCCACCGAGTTCGGCGGCGGTTTCACGACGGAGCACCACGGCCGGCGTCGGGGGTCGGTTTCGGCCGGCTGTTTCGGCATCGGCAGCCTCGTTGCCACTCATTTGGGTGGTTCGGTCCACCATATTTGTGGCCCAGTTGTGTGGTTTGCCCATGGTCTGTCTTTTGGCTCAGTTTTGAGGCCCAAAGATTATTTTAGTTTTAGTTTAGGGTAACACCTAACAGGATAAAACTAAAAGGTTACTATAAGTTTTTATTTTGTAAAAACTTATGTTTAAAATTTCTTAATTTTAATCATGATTATTATTGCAATAATCAAGTGTTGATTGAAATTAATTAATTTTAGTGTTTTTTAGACGCATAATAATAATTAATACATAATGTGACAATTATTAAACCAGGTGATTTTAACCGTTAGTTAAAGTCAAGATAATTTGTTAGGATATGATAATTAGAATCAGTTGTTGAATGTATTCGTTTTAATACATGTTTGGGATGTCATAGCCGAGCCCTAGACCTTGTGGATTGTTTACTTTTTGCACTTGTGGTTGTGATTGGTTTATTCTATTCTACGGTGTGGGGAGGCCTGCGTGCCACTTACAACCCGTATTTTATTATGTAAAAGTACTAGATTAGCGGTCCTGCGTGCCTTTGATTATTTTGTAATTAATCGATTTCTAGTTTTTAGAATAGAATAATGTATTTTTTTAGAATAGATTTGAAAACAATACAAAGGAGCAAGAAGCAGGGAGCAGGATTGGATGCTGGAGCCAGTGGGAGCTTCAGAGTGCCATGCCATGTGTATTGTGTTTTTCCACTTAGGTTTTGACCGTCGGGGTTTTTGCGTGGCTCACGAAACCGACATTAGCTAAGGGCAACTCTAAGGCATAGTTGTTTGTGGTATTTTTATTTCTTTACATATTATATATACGTGGTTGTGATTCTCACGATAAAATAAAACAAGAGTTTTAATAATAGTTAATTATTAAACAATGTTTTAAAAGAAAACTGGCAAAAGTTTTTCTCGTTAAAAACTTTGAAATCCTTTTTAGAAAAATCTTAGATCAGTGTGCTAGCCACCTAATGGTACACCTTTCCTGTTAAATGGTACTCGGGTGTCGGAAGTGACCAAACCTTGGGCATTTGGGTTCAAACTATTGCGGGGAAGAGTGTGAAAGACTCTGCGATAATCGGGAGTCCCGGCCAGGGTTCACACTTTCTTAGGTGCTGTGATCTATTTTGGTGATAATCGGGAGTCCCTGCCCAAAAAGCACTAGAGGGACTAAACATGCACGGTTCTTGTAACTGATGTCCCGCGGATCTAGGAGTCGTGTCCATGTTGGATACGATTGGTATAGGTTTACCTACCAGAAATAGCATTATCCCGGTGGGAAGTGTCCAAACCTTGCATCGGGAAATGTGAAATATTGATCCTAGTCTAATAATTTATTGTTTAAAAGGTATTAATTATTGGAAGATATAATCAATACTAAATCGGTTTTTTATCTTTTCTTTTCTGTAGATGTCTTTTATATCTGTTATTACGTTCTATTCACCAAAGGAATCTCTAAGCCTCATCATCGGCAAGTGGAAGCTTTCAGGTCCAAACTTTGCTGTTTGGAAGATGCATCTAAAGAATGTTTTGGATGCACAGGGAAAGCTTCACATCATAGAGACATTACCTCCAGAGCGACCAGGGGTAGATGCCCAGGATAGTAAGTATGACGCTTACTATCAGTATCAGGCTGACGAGTCTGACGTTATGTTGATTCTCGTTCTCACAGCGTCATCCGAGTTTACCGGTGATCTCCGTGAGAAGTCATCTTATGAGGTTGTTCAGGGACTGGAGCGTAAGTTCAAGTATAGTGAACGGATATGTCGCATCCTGCTGATGAAGGAAATTCTTTCAGCAAAGATGAAAGAAAACCAGGCGATTAGCGATCATCTCATTAATATGAGAAGACTCTTGGATTGCTATGAAACTTTTGGGTCAAAATCAAAACCACATGAGCTATTTATGCTCTTGTTCGGTTCTTTATCGGACTATTACCAGAGGAGGGTAATGTATGTCCTCGGTGATTTTGAGATGACTGTCGCAGGGTTGCACGAAATCCTTATGTGCATCAGCGATGAGTTGAATCCAAAACAGCTAGAGTCAACAGTTATGGACCCTATGCAGGAAGATGACTGGCTGGAAGAGCTTGGAGAAATTTGTTGCCCAGACTGTGGCAGCAAGGATTCATGCGAGCACTCACTCGACATAGATCAGCTGGACATTGGTTCGCCCAATGACTCATGTATCGTTATGATAGATTGTCTTATTACTTCTTATGAATCATGGGAATTGGATGCCGGATGTAGTAATCACATATGCAATCAATTGTAGGGATTCAAGAGAAGTAAGAAGCTGAGACAAGGAGATATGGACCTGCTGGTAGGCGAATACTCTATGATTGGTGCTGAAGCTGTAGGAACATAATGTCTTAGTTTGCCTTCGGGCATGGTCTTAGAACTAGAACCTTGTTACTAAGTTCCTAGAATTATTAAAAATGTTATCTCGTTTGATTTGCTTTTAGACTATGGATTTAATTATGTTTTGAATGAAAAGGTTATTTCATTTTTCAAAAATGATATTTTCTATTTTAAAGCTATTCCAGAAAATGGTTTATACACGCTAAATTTAGATAACAATGACATCTATCATATAAGTAAGAGATCCAAGAGTAACTTGAATCAAACTTACCTCTGGCATTGTCGTTTAGGACATATAAATGAGAAACGCATAGAGAAACTCCGAGATGACGGAATTCTAGAACCATTTGACTTAGAGTCATATGATATTTGCGAATCTTGTTTGTCTGGTAAAATAACAAAGCAGCCTTTCAACAGTGAAATGAAAGGGCTAGTGAGTTATTAGGGATTATACACACAGATGTGTGTGGACCCTTTACTCGAGAAGCTAGAGGAGGATACCAGTATTTCATAACCTTTATTGACGACTTCAGTAGGTTCGGTTATGTCTACCTCATGAGTTTCAAATCTGAAAGTTTTGACAAGTTCAAAAAGTTTCAGAATGAGGTACAAAATCAGCTGGACAAGAAGATAAAGTCTCTTCGGTCGGATCGAGGTGGCAAATATCTGAGTCAGGAATTCGACAATCATTTGAAGGAATGTGGGATTGTTTCACAACTCACACCTCCGTATACACATCAGATGAATGGTGTATCAGAAAGGAGGAATCGTACACTGCTTGACATGGTACGATCAATGATGAGTCGAAGTTCACTGCCATTGCCGTTTTGGGGGCACACACTCGAGACAGCGGCGTTCATGCTGAACCAGGTTCCAACCAAATCGGTTGAAAAGACACCGTTCGAGGTATGGACGGGGAAAAAGCCCAAAATGTCTTTTCTCAAGGTTTGGGGATGTGAGGTGTATGTTAAGCGAACATTCAAAGATAAACTCAATCTCAAATCAGATAAGTGTATCTTCGTGGGTTATCCCAAGGAAACTATGGGATACTATTTCTATAACCCAGATGAGAACAAAGTATTTGTTGCTCGTAAAAGGGGTGTTCTTGGAGGAGAAATTTCATAACTCAGAAACTCCAAGAAATGAAATAGAGCTTCAAGAAATTGAAGAGGAAGAGATAACACCACCACCGATAATTGAACCCGTGGTTCAACAAAGAATTGTTGAATCTCAACCCGAGTCTATGGTTAAGGAAGAGGTGCAAACACAAGACCTTCGCAGGTCTAGTAGGCCTCGTCATGAGCTAGATAGGTATCTGGGATTCCTAGTTGCTCAAGACGAAAGGGATGTTTTAGAACCCACTACCTACCAAGATGCTGCCTCAGGTTTAGAATCTCAGAAATGGCTAGAAACCATGAAGGCAGAGATGCAATCCATGTATGACAACCAGGTCTGGGAGTTAGTAGATTTGCCTCAACACAGTAAAGCTGTTGGGTACAAATGGGTCTTCAAGAAGAAGACCGACATGGATGGAAAAGTGCATACTTTTAAAGCAAGGCCGGTGGCAAAAGGTTTCACGCAAACTCATGGCGTTGACTATGATGAAACTTTTTTCCCAGTGGCAATGCTTAAGACTATTAGGATTCGTATGGCCATATCAGCATATTTTGACTATGACATATGGCAGATGGATGTCACAACCGCCTTCCTTAAAGGGAAGCTGACAAAGGACGTATATATGATACAGCTGGATGGTTTTGCAGATCAAAAGAATCCTAATAAAGTATGCAAGTTGCTCAAATCCATTTATGGATTAAAACAAGCATCTAGGAGCTGGAACTTACACTTTGATGAGTGTATCAAAGAATTTGGTTTCACCAAAAGTGAGTTCGAGTCGTGTGTTTACACTAAATTCAGTGGGAGCACAATAACCTTCCTAGTCTTGTATGTAGATGACATACTGCTAATAGTAACAGTATACCAGTGTTACAAGGAGTAAAATCCTCGTTAGGTAAATGTTTCAAGATGAAAGACTTGGGAGAAGCTGCTTTTATACTAGGTATAATGATATATAGGAATAGATCTAAGCGGCTTATCGGACTTAGTCAAGGTACATATATTGACAAAGTCGTGAAAAGATTCAAGATGGATGAATCCAAGAAAGGATTTATTCCTATGCAATCTGGAGCGATTTTGAGTAAGGCTCAGTGTCCTGTGTCAAATCAAGATCAGGACAAGATGAAATTGATACCATATGCTTCGGCAGTTGGTTCAATCATGTATGCGATGCTATGTACTAGGCCCGATGTTGCCTATTCTATCAGTGTCACGAGTAGATATCAGCAAAATCCTGGTGAAGCCCATTGGGTAGCCGTAAAAAATATTCTCAAGTATCTGAGAAGGACGAAAGACATATTCCTAGTTTATGGAGGTTCGATGGATGAGCTCAGTGTAACTGGTTACACTGATGCTAGTTTCCAGACCGACAGGGACGACTTTAGGTCGCAGTCAGGATTTGTCTTTACCCTAAACGGAGGAGCCATATCTTGGAAAAGTCAGAAGCAAGATACGATAGCAGATTCTACTACAGAAGCAGAGTATATTGCGGCAAGTGATGCGGCAAAGGAAGCTGTCTGGCTGAAGAATTTTATCTCGGATCTTAGAGTTGTTGCCAGTATCTCTAGACCGATCGATATATTCTGTGACAACTCAGGGGCTGTGGCGCAAGCTAAAGAGCCTAGAGATCATCAGCGGACTAGGCACGTACTCAGGAAATATCACCTCATCCGAGAGATCATTGGAAGAGATGATATTAGATTGCAAAAGATACCGACGGACGACAATGTTGTTGACCCGTTGACGAAGCCGCTAGCTAGGGCTAAGCATGAGAGACATGCGAGTTCTATAGGAATACAGTACTTAGAACATAGCAGCTAGTTCATGTTTTTTGATTATTACTATAGATGTAACTTGAAACTCTTTTATTATGTATTTACATTTCATGGGATTGAAATATGAGGTATTTGCATAATTGTTTCTAGTTGTCTATTTTTAGCATGTTTAAACCTATCCATGACAACTCAAGTGATGAAATGTCTTAATACCCGTAGCTACTTAATGTAGTGGGAGCTACATTAGGGAGGTAACACTATTATGAATATTTGATGATTTATTCGGGGATGAATAAAAGCACAAGTTTGTGACCAAATATTCATAGATATTTATCAGGGGATAAGTATTGGGGTGATCCGCATCGAGTTTACTTCATGGAGCGTCAACATAAGTAAACTTGATAGGTTGTCCTTAGACCTGAGATATTTGGTTTGAGGCATGGTAACTTATGTACTTTAGAGTGTTCTAACGTCAGCCGTAACAGGGTGATCATAAGGGGCATGTCTAGGTGCAGCGGAAGCCATGTGCTTAAATTGCAAATAGTGATGGGATTTGCACCTTCTTTTTAGGAGAGATATTTTCTGAGCTCCTCGAAGATTAAGACTACTGAAAATGGGTGGCTGCGCTCGGTTAGAATGATAGGTTTCATTCGGTAAACCGTAACTGCAGAGTGTCGAGAGAGTCGAGAAAATCTGAGTATTTAGAATAAGATCCCTGCTCCATGTCTAATACTCACATTACGGAATATCGAAATGCAAAAGGAAAATCCTATATAATCCAAGGGGTGGATTATGTCTCTAGATATAAGAGATCTCATAGTCTGGTTAACCTAAGCATCTGGCTAGGGACCTCCTTAGGCCAACGATATACAAGAAGTGATACATATCTTGCACAAGTGGGAGTCTGTTAGATTGTGTGCAGAGATAGATAACATGTACCATCATATCCAATGCTATGTGACACTAAAGGATCACACTGCTACACACCCAATTAGAACCATCTGGATTTTACAGTGTGTAAGAATAATTAATTAGTTAATTAATTATTAAGAGAAAAGGAAATAATAATTATTTATTATTTAAAAGAGAAGTTAAATATTAACCGGACCAATTAATTAATAGTTATTAATTAATTAGAAAGGTCAAAGGGTATTTTCTGTAATTACTTAATAGTTTAATTAAAGCTGAGCTTTAATTAAACGGGCTTGGGCTTTAATAAGGATATATATATATATATATACACACCTTATTAAACCTTAGGATTAGTAAAAAGAGAATTACAAGCTACAAAAAAACCCTAATCCTCCATCTCCCTCTCTTTCTCGATCGGCGCAAAAAGCCGAGAACCCCAAGGGGTTGGCGACGTGATACACACACATGGGATCAAGTTTTGATCATCGGGGTAAAATCCTTGGCGGTCTAGCAGCCTGTTCGAGGTGGTGCAGTAGCGGTGTTCTACCTTTAGCATTCTAGGATTGAAGTTTCAAGTTGAACCGCAAAGGTATAACTTTTAAGCCTCTACTTCTCTTTTAGTTTCTGTACGAGTTAGATGAGATCACTGGAGGGGGTTTTGCTTTATTCCGCCGTGCATGTTATTCTGATATGTTTTTATACCCTACAAAACCCTTCCGTTCTAAATATTGTCTCTACATATTGTCCTACATATCATTGTTTTCCTTTTTTTCTTGGTTTTATTTTTATTTTTTTTTGTATTAGCTGAAGATGTATTCAACAGTGTTTGTGAACACATTTTACTGGAAAACTAATTGTTTGTTTTTGTAAGGGATTATTATTTGTAATAATAGGTTTACGGATGAATTTTTCACTTGTTGTTATTGTTTAAACATAAGGTTGGAAACTTACATTTCATTAGATTGTTCATTGGTTAATGTGATGTTTATTGGTTTTTGATTAGACGTTCGATGGTGAACAAGACGAGTTGAACGTTCTATTCAGTTCGTTTGTAATAGCTTTTTTACGGCTGGTATACATTGTTTATTACTGAATTGTGAAAGATGTATAGATTGGTGATATTTATAGCTGTGTTTAGTGTTGTATATTGTAAAATCATCATAAAAGTCATAAACTTTTGGATGCATTCATTATCGAACAAAGTAATGTTGAAAAGCTGTTAAATATTTTAAGGTGTGTTCAAATTTACTAGAAAATTATTTTAATTAATTTTGTTTTTTATTTTAAGTTTAGGAAAGAGAAATTAATATATACTGGAGAGAGAAAAGTTATGTTTACTATTTTACCCTTTAAATTAAAAAAATATTATAATAAATAAATACAAATGAGTGGTTGAGATTGCTTCTCGCGTTTATCGCAAATAAGACACTTTTCGCATGACCCATCCCCTATGTATGTATATATATTTGTTACAAGTAAATGTGTTACTAGTAACAAACAAGTATGTATATTATATAAAATAGACGTGAATTTATTTATATATAGTGTGGCATTTCTAATATCACCTTTTATTTATTTTAAAGAAAACTAGAAATCACCATATCCTTCAAAGGGGGACTTATTGAGGTTCATAGTAGAAGGACTTAGCTAAAGCATATACTAGATGAACAAGAGAAAAAGCAAGGCAAGTGGGACCCTCCTCCCTCACCCAATTTTTGCAAATATTAGGCCTTGGGAGGGGTCCCTCTTCTTGTGTTTGTTGCTTGGTTCGTTTAAGAGTAATGCATTGCTCATTTGCTACCACAACACACCACTCCCTTTCCTAGTTGATTTTAAGTGGTATTGCAAGACTTGCATGCATTCTTACAATCTTGTATTGGTGCATCAAGTTAGTAAAGTGTGGTGACAAATACATACTCATAGATATATACATTAATCTAAGAAGAAGATAAAGTGTTGTCTTACTTGCTTGTGAACTACATTGTTGAAGAGATGTAACACCCCGATTTTGAAAGCCAGATTTTTTTAAAACAATAGTAAATCAAGAATCCAAACTGCGTGGATCCGTTTGTAAACACAACTTAAACCAAACCTGTTTTTCTAAAATTTACATAAGCAGCGGAATATTAAAGTGACTATTAATTGTAATCAAAATTAGCCACAACATACAAAAGAAACCGTTGGTGTTACCATGATTACGTCCGACCATCACAAAAGAAAATATATACAGGCATAAGTATCATGCAAAGTGTTCCTCCAAAACATAAAAACATCCACAAGGCACCAAAGCTCACATGCCTAAGTATCACCTGTATCATGGGGAGAGTATCTGTTAGCTATTTAAAGCTAGTGAGCATAAGATAGCATAATCATTAACATGAGCATATAACATATCACATAATAATAACAATCATCACTATACCAGACACATCAACCGCGTGGGTGGATGAGCATACAGCGGTCCACCGTTGCGTTATGAGGCCAAAGCCTCCATTGGGTACAACAATCAGCCGATCCCCATACTGCTCAAGGAACATCGGGTTTGCAAAACCCTAAATACCTATCTAAGTATCATTGATGCTATCATCGACCCGTAGGCCTCAAGGCATGCCTGACCGTATGCTAGCCTCGTTCAAGGACTATAAATAGCCCCCGTGTCTCTAATCCGATCACAAACACATATCTGACCCATTCCGGGCCTCACAGCGCGCATACATATTCATATCATAATCATGATCAAGCTTGTACATGTTTCATGCATCATATATATAATTCATTTGGTATCTCATACATGCAATGACAATAATTCCCTTTCGTTGAATTACTGGCACATACTGATAATATGTAATATAGTTTATTAATTCTTATGTTATCCGACACTCACATGAGGGGCTAAAGCAAACAGATATAATGCTCAGGTTCTTCACGGTCGTCTGATTCACCTATAAGAGAATACTTACGTTTATATATAATTCACCCAAGGTGCAACAACTAGGACACTAGCAGTAAACCCCTAACTATGCCCTTAATCTATTTATTAGCCTATTTACATGGTTTATAAACCGTAGAAATCAACTTGACATGCCTATGGTTCGTTAAAGTCAACTTCATGCTTTAAAGTGTGTAATTTAATACATAAATGTACATATATAGCATCTAACATGAAGCAACCTCTTTTATATCATATAATCATAACTCAATCTTTAAGAATGTAAGTTTTCTTCTAAAAATTCTGCTCAAAACATAAAACTAGGTACAAAGCTCATTTTCGACCAAACGGTTCAAATAACCATAACTTGACTCTAACGGATCGACACCAAAATGACAATTTTTGCAAAAACTTTATAAAGACAGCTTGTTCCCCTTATGATAAGGAGTTGATCTGAAAAATTTGAGGTCCTAACTCGGAAAGACGACCAAAGTCAACAAAAGTCAACTTTACTGAAATTTCGGTAATTTTTAGCAATTCAAGCCCGAATCACTTATACTCATTTTTAGTGTTTACTAACATCATTTAAAACTTGTAGGAGCTATCTAACATCCATATTATTCACTCAATTAATTCAAACAAAAATCCAACTTAAATTAACAATGAAATGTCCAATTTAAGCCATTTCTTGAATTTCATCAAAACTAACAATCCTAATCCACAATTTTTACACTTTTAGTTTATAAACATTCTTAGAGTCATTGGCTAATCCAAATGCCCATATTTTGTTGAATTAATGCATTCTTTGCGTTTACACCTAACGGGTCGTTTTTACCCGTTTCAAGTAAACTCATCTACACATATGCTTTTCATCTTTCATGTACTTTCATAATTTACAAAATCTCATCTAGTAACCTTATAACCATGCTCAAAGTTAAATAGAATAGCTATAAACTTCACATGACCACTTTATGCTTTCTAATTCTTTTCTTTTTTTTCTTATTTCTTAATCAAATATGACTTGATGTAACAAAACAGACTTTTGATCCATTTATCAACTTAATTAGCTGATGGTCTCTAAATATAAAATAAAATAGAGTCTTCAAGCTTCGAAACGACGTATGGCACAACTTCTAACGATCTAGCATTGATTTTATATGTTTTTTCTAAGTCAGCACATACAAGCTGCCAGAAAAAAAACGATTATTGACTATATACAACCCCTTTTTAGCCAATTCAACCAAACTAAGTCCAAATCAATTTTTAGTAATTTTATATGATTATTTAGCATCAATTAACATAAACCAACACTAAGATTACTACTTTTATCATTCAAACATCAATTTTACCCTAATCCCCTTTTTAACAATTCAAATGGGTCTTACAAACAATTGAATGCAATTCACAATAAAACTTACTGATTTGAGCTTAAATCATCTACTAAGAGTTGTAGGAACAGATTAGAACACATAAATTCATCTCTTGATTTCAATTTCGGGTTTGACCCATTTGACCTAAATACCCAAAACTCAAGAACAAGGAGAAGAACTTACAACGATGAAGCTAGATGAAGATAAAGAACATATTGTTGAACTTAATTTGCAGCTAAGATTGAAGCTTGTTGAATTTCTACAAGGAATCAAGAACCAAAGGGATGAAGTGTGTGTGTTCTATGTATGCGTATGTGTGTGTCTGAGTAAATAAAGAGATAGAACCGACCCTGGTTCTATTATTATCCTTAAGGGGTATTTTGTTCACCCTTTTAACTTACAACTTAATACCCGCTTGCCCGTTTCAACTAACGGGAATATTTCCGGAATCCTTATTCAAAACCGTTTACTAATATACTAATTTTATTCATTTTCATTATTATTTTAATATCACCAATTCTTAATTGTTTTCATAATAATTCTATCATAACTTAATTGAATAAATTCTAATATCCATTATTAAACTCGATATTCGATCGTGTCGAACGCATATACAACTAGGCCCTTATGAGGATGTTACATGAGACTAGCATCTTGAAGGTGATTTAAGAGTCATTCTTAAGCAAGAAAATGAATTGTACCTTCTTGATGAACCCATCCCTCACGAACCCCCATCTACTGCAGCCAAAGCCGGTAGGGATGCTTAGGTAAAGCATTTCGATGACTCGGTCGATATAGCATGCCTCATGCTAGCCACCATCACTCTGGATCTTCAAAAGAACCTAGGGGAGCATATGGCACATGAGATGCTTCGCAATCTTAAGGAAATGTTCCAAAAGCAGGCAAAGCAAGAACGCTACGAGGTCACTTGAGCCTTCCATGCATGCAAGATGATGGAAGATCAATCTGTAAGCGAGTATGTGCTAAAGATGAAAGGATACATTGAACCTTATATGTGTGTGTAGAGAGAGATCTCATCACAATGAGTTTACACATGATATGATTTTTAACTCATTGGCCAAAGCATATGACCAGTTCGTAATAAACTATAATATAAACAATTGGGAGAAATATGTCTCAGAGTTGCATGTGATGCTTAAAATAGCTGACATCAAGATTTCAAGCAAGGTACCTCAGGTCTTGATGATTCAAGAGGGTAGAATGATGATGATGATGATGATGATGATGATGATGAAGAAGAAGAAGAAGAAGAAGAAGAAGAAGAAGAAGAAGAAGAAGCAGCAGCAGCAAACCAACTCCCTTATGTGTGTTTAGAGAGATATCACATCTTGATCTTGCATAAAACTTATATTTCATCGTTAATTTGTGTTGTTTCGGACATTCAATTGGTATCAGAGCTAATCCTTCATTGAATCGGTTCCATAACAGGTTGTTTGATCCTTTTTTTTTATCAAAAACTCAAGTGTGTGTTAGTGTGTGAAAAACTGAGTTCATCAGAAATCATTTTGTTTGTGTTTGAAATGGATTGATTTGTGGTCAAAAATCAATTTCGCATCATTAGCAATTGGTTTCATTCGATTTGTTTAACGTTTGTTTAAATACATCTGAATTTTTTAGGGTTTTTGTGTTCTTCAACAAAAGCATCAATAGTCATTGATTTTGTGTTGGTTTAACTAGATAATGGATTAGGAGTTGTTTATTTATCTTGTGGAACAAATTGGGATCAATTTTACTTGATTTAAATACCTTTTGATTGGGTCTTAATTTGTTGTTCTTCGAACGTAAGATCAACCGAGAAAGGAAACTACTTTTCGAATTTTTTTGACAATTGCATACTTTCTTGACTCAACCGATATCGGATCACCACCGATCTCGGTCATTAAATTTGATTCAACCGAGTTAGAGAGAACTTTGAGTGTTTGAAACAGTTTATCCTAAGTCCTAGTTAACCTACATCTGATTTCACGGATATCATTAACAACGGATATCCCAATCCCACTGTAACCGAATTCCATCAACAATTTCCAATCAATCAATCTTTTAAACACTAAATCCAACTGAACTAGAGTCCATCTAGCGGAACTGAAATCAAACTTGAAAATCCAAACCATATATTAGAAACTTATATACGGTTGCATCAAGCATCAAACCCACACCCGATATACATAACGGACATCCGATTATCTCTTGCACACTTGAACAACCGAAATTCGGTCAAATCAGTCAACCAAATTTTTTCCAATAGATTTTCACCAAGTCCAATTCTACCGAAGGTCCATCCTTACAACAAATTCAAAGATGTCAAACGAGATTTTAGCTTTTGAAGCTGACACCAAGTTCCTAGTACTCTATGGAGGAGAATACAATTTTTGGAAAGGAAGAGTTACAGATTTCATCCAGCACAACAAGAAGTATGGTGGCCTCATGAAGCAAAGTATTCTCGAAGGGGATGGTAAGTTCTACAGAATCATTGAAGTTGATTCAAACAATAACCATGTTGAGTATAATGATGTTGTGAAAGAAAGAGCTAAGGATGATAAATTAGCTTGTTATTATCTGAGTCAAGGATTATCAAGAGAGATTTATGCTCACGTGGACAGTCTAATGACTGTAGAAGAAATATGGGATGAGGTAAAGAAGCAAATGCAAGGAGCCGAACAGGGAATCTTGACTATGGAAACCATGCTCATTAATGCTTTCGATGGTTTCAAAGCAAAAGAATGTGAATTGCTGATAGACACGTATGGGCATTTCTGGAAGCTTCTAAATGAGGTAAGGAATAATCAGATCATCAAGCCTGAGCAAGAGAAGAATGTGAGGTTCCTAAACAGTCTAGGATTAGAATGGAGGACAAATGTTAGACTTTACAAACAAATGAAAAAAAATTCTGAAGTCTTTAACCTATCACGAAAGTTATAAAGAGCTAAGGAATCATTGTTGGGTTTTAATACACATAGCAATTCATAAAAACTTGAGTTATACTGATTCATAACCTAACTGGTTTGAACCAACTCAGTATTGCAAACAAAAAATAGTTATTATTTATAAAGTGGAACTAAAATAATAACTAACCCTTAAAACCCCAAAGGGTTATGATCTTTTCTTTACCACTAGTGTGTATGGATATACAATATATATATATATATATATATAAATCGATACATACATATAATCATGTGATAATCAAGATTAAGTAGAAGCATATTATAACATAACAGTGAAGATCACCATTTAAACCATGTATGCATACATACATTCAATCGATCATATATATATATATATATATATATATATATATATAAAGCTTATACCTTTTTACCATTTCTTAGGGTTGCTCAAGTTGTAGTCCACCCATAATGAGGCACCACAAGAATCCGCTAGAAGGATTGATCACGAAGCTTGTTTTTGATTCCTTGATGTTACAAACACCAAAATAGAAACCACCCTTGGTCTTGGGGTGTTAACCTAATCAAGGCTCCTTAATCCCCTATTTATAGATAACATTTTCATAGAGTTTAAATAGGAAACCTTGATTAATTAACTTTACTAATTATTATTAAAATACAAAATATATATTATCTAATATATATACTCGGCCGTGTATATATATATATATATATATATATATATATATATATATTTACATATTTTGTTTTTCCCTTTTAATAATTAATTAGCAATAACCTTTAAGATAATATTTACAGTATTAATATTAAATATTATAATTAACAATATATATTTCTTTACTAATAAATATATATCTTCTTATTAATTAATCAACTTGGTAATTACAACTCTTTATAGTGGTTTATGACTGACTGTCATAAAACCTTCCTCTTAAACTGTGATTGTAAAACTTTTTGAACTACGTGCCCTCGCAGGTGTGACCCTTGAGTGTCTTATAGAATTGGGCGTATCATCAGGGTTCGACGGTTATGCACACAAATCCTATCAGCCTCCCACTTGTGCTTACCGTCAACCAAGTATCTTGATGATACTAGCCTAAGGGTACCTCTAGACAAGTCCTTAGGTTAGCCAAGCAATAAGAATTCTTATACCCAGGTGTGATAATTAAATCTTATTAAACAAATTGTTTTATAAATTATATAACCAATTTTTTTATAGTAGGAGCTTCATAAGAACTCTCTGTCTTATGATTGGGTATATTTTAGGCTTTTCCCTCTGCATCTCGATGTTTTGATTGTGAGTGTGAGCATGGTTTGAGTCAACTTTAAACTCTCAGAACCATTTATTGACTATCCGATTTTGACTAAGTGATAAACGACAAAGAACAAATTAGTTCGTTTGGGCATAACCATGCACTTTCACAATCTAGATCAGTCAAGGGGCCCAGAAACATCTCTCCTTAAGAGGAGTTGCAAAATGCCTCTCGCATACTTACATTTGGCAATACGCTTTTCGCTGACACCAGATACGCCCGTTATGACTACCTAGTTACGACGTAGCGTTATGTGCGTTCCAAATGCGAGAAGTCCCCCGCATCCCAAACCAAATATCTTATGCTTTAAGACAACCTATGTGATGAATAACTTTGACTCGAAGACCACGCGGTATTCTTCACGATGTCACTATTCAATATTCACACCCCTTGTGAATATCCGTACCTCCTTGGCCTACACTCCTGGTAGCTATCTTCAATCACTATGAATCTCCACCAAGGATTACGATGACGTTATTATCTCCCTAATTGAGGTTCCCACTAGGATAGGTAGTCACGAACAAGATTTTGAATAATAAACTTTTATTCATGGATATTTTACCAAAACATACAAAATCTGTGAAGAGTAATGGATTAATAATGTACTATCCATATTCACCCTTCTGGAATAAAGTACAGTATTAATATTAATCCATCATCTCAATTCACAATGTCTATTTGTGTTACTATGTTAGTTCAAGTGGATTTATCACGGATCACGACTTGAAACTACAACGTTACTATGAACCAAAACAAGTATACACTAACTAGTGCTCTCACGTGCTTTGCTAGATAAATTGTTTTCCGCAAACTTTTGAAAAACAACTTTAGTCTTTCTAATTTTATCATTTTCTCTAAACTCGGAGAACTGAATTAACTCGTTGCTCCTGAATATATAAAATTATCCCGTAACTATACTTAGTTACATTGTAGATGTTTAAAAAACTATTCTATCCCAAGAAATAGATAATAATAAACCTTTTTGTTTACATTATCCCGTAAACAATATTAGATACATAGTGTGTAAACACTTATCTTAATGTGTTGTTTATCCTTTTCAACACTTAATTCTTTTAATATATTAATATTTGTGACATTGAATTATAATATATAATTATGACCTCCTAGGACTAGTCCTGTTACTTGAACTTATTTTGAAACCTCAAAATTCCCGTCATTAGAATTATATATGTACTTAAAATTCAACAAGCTAATAACTACTGTGTTTATCCACAACATTTACTAGTTTCTATGCAGGTATATTTTATCAAAAACTTTGATAAATATCTTGGCGTAGGTCAATTGCTCCCACTGACCATTATTGAAACATAGCATTATTTAAAATTCCTATTGACTTGGTCAAAATTGACACATGAGTCAAAAAACTGATTTTAAGTATAAATCTAAGAGTTAGATTTAATAAGAATCTCAAAGTAGATGAAACCTTTATCTTGGATTTTTCACATATCCACTATTTCCTATTACGGAAATTGGTTTCTCGAGACTTTACATTATTACAAGTATAATACACTTGTTTAATTCTCATTTTAAAACATGTGAGTGTCCTCGATTACAATATCCATTATAATCATAATCATAAATATTTTTATCCTTAAACATGTTCCCTGAAATAATAACTATTATTTCAAGTGTTTAATGCTTGTTCAAGCCTTGAACTTGTTTTCATATATGCATATAATTACTAAGATAAACCTTATAACACCAACTGTGTTGCTTTAAGTAATTACATAAATTTAGTCGAGCAATTACTATATTAATATACAACTTAAATGACAATCAATGCATAAGGATACTAATAAGTCAAAAACTTTGACTTGTTAGTTAACCTCTAGTCATACTTGACCAGATATAATTACGAACCACGTGCAAGGATATATCAACTAATAATTCATTAATATTTTAATAAATAATCGTTACATTTTGAAATAAAATATTTAAAAATATGTAATAAGTTATAAATTATAAATATCCTTGTCTTTTGCACGTAGTATCCTCTTGCGTTTCCTTGGCATCGTTTGCTTCTACTGACCTATTTGCAATAAATGATCGCAAAAAGTCAAACACCACTTATATATTAAGTTGAAAGAAAAAATACTGAAGTTAGTCATCGAAGTAACTTGTGGCGTTTCCACTAACTTCGTGATGCTTCGGGCAGTTGACCTTATAGTGGCCAAACTCACCACACTTAAGCACCGGTTCTCGGCTCTTGCTTTGTTTGGTTTAAATTTCTTGCCTTGCCCTTGCCTTTGGCATTCTCCTTGGCCTTGGTTTGTTTGGTTTAAATTTCTGGCTCGGTTTTACCCTTGCCTCTTCCGTTGCGCCCCTTCCTCTTTTTAGCACCGCCATTATCCATCATAAGGATGTCCTTGGACTTGTGACCCATATTCGACTCCTCTGTCTTCAGCATTAAATGAATCTTAGCTATGGATTTCTCCATATTGTCATGTTATAGTTGACTATAAAAGGCTTATAGTCGTCAGACAGCGAGGTGAGTATCATATCCATTGCCAGCTGCAATGATACCGGGTATCCAAGCCTTTGAAGGTGGTTCATGTACCCTTTCATTTTCATGATGTGGGTACTAACCGAAGTGCCTTTGGAAATCTTGCAAGTATTAAAAGCCTTTGTGACATCGTAGCGTTCTGAACGAACCTGCTCTTGAAACATGTCCCTCAGCTGACGGATCATGTCATAGGCCGATGTTTCTATCATGCTTGTTTGCAACTCTGGACTCATCGTTGCAAGCATGAGGCAGCTTACATCTAGCGCATAATTGACACGCTTATAGTAAACTTCCCTAACATTAGCCCTTGCATTGTTGGATGAGGCATTTCCCACCGGTTCCTCTAAGACCTACCACTTTCTCTCATGCCTGAGCACAATCCGAAGATTGCGCTCCCAGTTGAGAAAGTTAGGTCCAGTGAGTTTATCCTTTTCTAGGATAGAACAGAGTGAGAGGTTGTTAGTGTTGGATACGTTTGCCATCTAAAATTTCAATTAAAATAGTTCAATTAGTAACACATGATAGACGTTGCTAATACAAATTGATAAAAACCCTTAAATGATAAGTATTAGCCCTAGGATCATTCTTTCACACGTGTTGGTGCATGCTTTGGGCAAGATAACACCAACCCCGTGCTATTTTTGGTAGGTAGGTTCCTTTACCAATCCTATCTAACTTGATACGACTCCTAGACTTTGTAGAGATTTTTAGACAAAAATATCTAAGTATGTTTATCTTTACACTAAGTGCATTTTTTGTCTGTCATATTAGGGAATCACCAAAGTAGACCGCACCACCTAGGACGGGCTGAACTCTGGACCATCACATGAGGGAATCGCAAAGTCTTTCACCCCCTCCCCACATCGTTTTGAACCCCGGTGTGCACAGTTTGCACACGGCAACACACCAAGGTACCGGGAGCAGGAAAGGTGTACTACTACTCTAAGATTTCAGCGGATTTTGTCCAAGTTTGTAAAACTCGATTTCTAGTGTTGTAAAACCATTTTTAAAACAAACTATTTTAAAATACGTATATCTAGTATACCTTGAACTAGGTACACAACACCTCTTATGATAAATTCATTTAAAAAACAAACTGTTTTAAAATACTAATACGACAATCATAAAATATTTAATTTTATAAAACTGTTGTCGTATACCAATTTTATCACATTCCGTGGTTTTACCCCTAGTTAATAATATCCATCATAACCTATTATTTTTAATTTTATAGACGCATAATATCAATAAAATTAAGTACAACCACACAGTTAATAAATTGTTTTAGTTTTGTCAACTTTGTCCTAAGGGGTCAACTAAGGACAAAATAGAGTAAGATAGATTCCTTGGCTGGATCTTGTAAATAGTCTCCTTGCTCCCACTGGCCTTGACACCTCCGGTCTAGACTCGAGTACCTCTGTCTTGTTCCTCCGTATTGGAAAGATCCTTGTCTTTGGTTTTGGTTACAACAAACTAAACTAAAATAAATAAAAGACTATTCTATTACTTTTACATTATAGAAAGGGGTTGTAAGTGGCACGCAGGCCTCCCCAAAATACTTTTATATTGTAAAAGGGATTGTAAGTCGCACGCAGGCCTCCCCAAAACCAAAAAGAAAAAACAGAAAGAAAAAACACAACCACATGTCTAAGTCGGCAAAATTACAACCTACATGTCCAACCACAGCAAGAATAAACTGTTGACTTGTTTAAGTCAAGCATTTGTAGTTGACATGTAAAAACTACAAATGCGACTTAATGATACTAATGTGACTTAGTATACAAGTCAAACTCATTTATATATAATCCAATATATAAATAAACAACCACACATTAAATATAAACAATAATGAAAACAACATACATACAAATGAGTTTTGCATTATTCTCATCTCTTGTTTGTGTTTTACTTTCTAGTTCTCGGCTCTCTCTCTCTAGAAACCGACTCACACACACAAACAAGTTAATCTTTAGCATTGCTTCATCCTTACATTAAACGACCATCAATTGGTATCAGAGCCAAACTTGTTTTTGGCTCGTGATTGTTCGAAGACTACAAACTACATCTCGAAGATTTGAAGCTCAAGGTGAAGAACAAGCATTCGGTTTCTTCAAAGCAATCAAACCTACGGTTTCTTCAAGAAAGGTTCGAGTTCTAGTGATTGCCAAGGGTATAACACATTTAAGGTATAAACAATACTTTTTCTACAGTTATTTCAAAGGTTACTACTGTTTTATAGAGCTTTCTTGAGGAAAAAGATCAAACCGAGTAGTGTTTTACAAGCAAAAAGTCAAATGGTTCATTAAATGCCCACTTTTCGGCATTTTAATTTTCTGGGTATTTAAGCATTTATGGTGTTCTTGTTTCTGGAAGTACACACTTGAAGAAGAAGAAAACTGATTTTTAATTTAAATAATTATAAATTCTTCAAAGGTTAATTGTTGTACAAGGAAAATCAAGTACAACCCATACCAATCAAGGTACAAGTGGGTAGACACCATAAGGAGTAAGGCCAACATATCTGATAGTGACATTTCAGATCCTATAAGCCGGATCTAAGAGGTATGCGATAGGTGGGGTATGCGGCTTATAGAAATTACAAGCTAAAACTCCAAGTGTTACTTCGTGTGCTATCAGCCGCACTAAAACTCAATCGGATGCGATTGGGTGAGTTCTAAGTATTCTATCAATCGCAGTCCTAATCCATGCAATTCAAGGGTTATTGGTTACTTTGTTCTTTCACACCAAAGGCAATCGCATTTGAATCACTGACTTGTTCAGTATTCGATTGGCATTACTAACTGAATTGTTTCTAAGTGTTTTGTGCTACAGGGATCATCAATCGCATTCTATTGGTTACTCAATAACTCATAATCAAGTCGTTACTCTACCCATATGTCTTCAAGGGATATTACCAATTGCACAGAACCATTCGCACTCCTTGAATCTATTGGACAAGTATTGAACTATTGGGACTTGACTTATTAAATAAGATGACAATCGAACTTTAAACTTCAACAATCTAATTCAAAATTGAATTTAATCTAAACCGGATATAATTCAAAGTTGAATTAAATTAACTTAATTCTATCTAATTCAAAGTTGAATTTAATCTTTATAAGATCTAATTCAAAGTTGAATTAAATTGACTTAATTCCTCAATCATCACCTTGAAGTTTTTAAAACAAGCCTGAAAAGAATCTTATTCTTTATTGTTAGTAAAGTTTTCGAACAATCAAATCATCTAACAAGTGAACGATCATTTCTTACTAAAATATTCATTATGTCAAGCTCAAATGAAATGATGTTCATTGGTACCGACAAAAAACCTTCTGTATTGTTTGAGGAGAATATAATGTCTGGAAAGGAAGGTTTATGGACTTCCTGGAGCACAATGAGATATACGGAGAGATGATGATCGACTGCATCCTAAACGGGAACAAAAATTTCATAACAATTGTTGAAGCTGACCCGAACAACAATCCCGCCATTCTCCGTCATGAGAGGGAAAAGACTACAGAAGAGCTTACAACACAAGAAAAGGAAAGTAGAAAGGCTGAACGGCTTGCTAAGTACTATCTAAAGCAGGGACTCTCCTCAAAAATCTATACTAAGATAGATAGCTTAGCCACTACCAAGGAGATATGGGATGAGATCAAGAAGCAGCTGCAGGGTACTGAACAAGGGGAGTATATCAAGCGTACTCAACTAGTCAACAGCTATCATGACTTCAGTGTTATAGAGAATAAACTTATTTCTAAAACATATGGTAGATTTTGCAAAATGCAAAATGAGATGAGGTCTAATCAAATCATCAGGACTGACTTAGATCTGAACTACGTTTTTCTAAAGTCACTGGGTCCTGAATGGAAGGAGTATGCCAGACTATACAAGCAAATCAATATGGATCTTACCACAGTCACCTTCCACAACATATTCGAAGATCTCAATCAGTACCTGGATGAAGTTCTGAAATCTCTCCCAAAACAGCCAGCTGTAGACCCTCTAGCCCTAGTAACAGAAGAAAGGATTCCAAGAGAATCATCATCAAGATCAATGAAATACAAGCAAGTGATTCTCAGTGAATCAGAACCGGATGATGATGATGAAGACTCAGTTGAAGCTGCTATCCATGCTCTCTCAGTTGTTGGCAAGACTTTCAGAAATCGCTTCAACAAAACCAACAACAAACAACGATTTACATCAG
Source organism: Pulicaria dysenterica (assembly GCA_947179395.2). Taxonomy (NCBI): domain Eukaryota; kingdom Viridiplantae; phylum Streptophyta; class Magnoliopsida; order Asterales; family Asteraceae; genus Pulicaria; species Pulicaria dysenterica. The sequence continues at coordinate 15,246,027 of OX359292.1, forward strand.
GCTTCAGGAGACCAGAAAGGCTTGCCCCTGTTGACAAGCCTAGATTTCAAAGGAAAGAGAGGAAGGAGGAAAAGAAGACAAACTCTAAATGTTACAACTGTAGGAGGTCTGGACACATGATCAGGAACTGTCCACAAAAGAAGATCAAGGATGCTGAATACTACAGAAAAAAGTACCGTCTGTTAAAACAAAAGCAGGCTGAGAATGCACTTATCATGCACAGTTCTGTCTGATGGCTACTGGTAGGTAATAGGGATGAAGATGGTGGTGATGATCTCTCCGATGTTGAGGAGGAGATTATGGAAATCGGAAACGTACCTTCTATCTCTAACTCTAATGTGGGATTTAATTTTGAATATATCCAAACCATATTAAACCACATGAAAAAGTTAGAACATAAGATGACCAAACTAACAAGTAAAAAATCAAGTGTTAAAAGAGGTCATACGCAAGATAAAGAAGCACAAACTGCAATTGAACAATTAGAAAAGAATATAAATGAATCAAAGGTTCAATTAGCGGTGAAAGAATCTGAATTTCTAGAATTAACCGATAAGAAAAACATCATTATGCACGATCTCAAAGCAGAGCGTATTAGTGCAAAAAAGGATTCAGAAATTCTTAAAAATGAACAACGTGCTCTTTGTTCAAAAATCAAAGAACTTGAAGACCTTCTAATCAAAAGAGGGCAAAGTGAGCAAACCATTTTTCTGTATAAAGAAAAGGAACAACCTTTTTCAAGATGGACATTCGAAGGACTTGGTTTTGAAAACCCAAGTGTTCTGAGTAAGGTAACTACCAAACAGTTATATAATGCAAATTTATTTGGTGAATGACTAACTCACCGAATGGTATTTGTTGGTCAAGAGGAAGAAAGACTTGAAGAGGATATCAAGCGAACCCTTCATTTCAAAACTGAAATTCCGTTCAACTACTATAACCCCATTGACTCATACTTCACTTACCCCCCTCCAACACTGAACTCTACTGTCACCTCTCCAATATACACATATGAGAAACTTTATGCTCCTGAAGTACCAAAACCCAAATTTCAATATATTCCTCACAAGGAATTGCAAAGAAGGTGTCACACCTTGCAAGAGTTTTGCTACACACATCTCATGTTGGGAGACATTGCCAAAGCTTTCCACTCAGAAACCACACCTCAAACCATCTTTGTTTCTGACCAATCACCCGAGATTGCACAATTAGCTCAAGAAAATGCAGTCCTTCACAAGCGTATCAAAACCATTTTTAATCATGATGAAAAGATCATAGACAACTTGTGCAAGGAAAATACAGCATTGAAAGAACACATCATCCAAGTCAAGCAAGAGATGCAGGCTCCTACTCCATTCACCTTTTCTCCATACGCAAAACAAGTTGAAGATTCTAAGAATATGTCTACATCTTCCCAAGATGTCCAACCCAAAATAAAATCTGTTAACAATGCTCCTTTGGTAATTTTAAAAGAAAAACAGATTTTCAAACAGACACACACTTCCACTTCTAATCACATTTCTCGTATGCCCACTAACATGCCTGAATCTTCAAAAGCAGCTGCAAGTAGATCACGACTCACTTCTAACACTTTAACTTCTGCTGCAGATGTGAAGGAGCTCGGGAGTGAAGAGCGTAAAATAAATACAACTTGGAAGAGACTAATTCCTATGTTATCTAGGAAATCTTCTAATATTAGACAAACATGTGAACAACTTTTGATGTTTGATAGAGTTTGTAATCATTCAAGTTTACAGGATACAATTGCCTCTTCAATGTTTTGTATTAGTGATGGTTGTCTCCATGGTCACTGTGAATTTAAATGTGAGTATGATCAATTAAGAAAACAAATTGGAATTAAACCATGTGAGGACTGGACAGATTTTTACGCTAATCAAATCAAATCAAAGTTCCATTTATAAACTCTAAAGGGTTTATCATTCATCAATGGATCACTACTCGTCAGTCACATGCACTCAAACGTTTAAACAAATCAATACGATTACTGAAGATTAAAGAACTGGAGGTCTACAGAAGACAGGGTTATGATGCTTTCAAAAAGGCATGGACTGCTCAAGAAAAACACTTGCACTCACAAAAACGATCTCGCAATCCTCCTTCTAAACGTGCACAATTTTCTACACCCAAGCCTTTAGCCCATCAACGAGTAGTAAAACCTACTGCACCCAAGGCTCCAGTTCAGCAAAAGCAGGTTGATATGTCGAGGTCTCAAAGGATTCCTAAGCATTCCTCGAAAACATGGATTCACAAACATAACGCTTTCGCAACTCTACCGAATCCTAAACCTCCAACCCCATGAACTGTCAAACCAACGGTGGTAGCAAAACTTCCTTCTAAGCCAACTCTTTCTCAATCTATTCCTTCTCGACAAAATATAAAACCCATATGGGTACCTAAGGATAGATCATTTGAAGTTTCACCACCACACATAGAAACAATCAATACTCAACCAATTATAGGAACTAACAATCAGGGACCTATTCATATATGGGGACCTAAACGTGCTTTAGTCTCTTTTTGCAGGTGGCTAACCTCTGGTACCTGGACTCCGGTTGTACCAAGCACATTACCGGAAGCAAAAGTCTTCTAAAAAATTATGTTCCTAAGTACTCCGGGAATGTACGTTTTGGGAACGACAATGTTGCACCAATAATGGGTTACAGAGACATAGAGAAGAAGCATATCAAAATCAAGAAAGTCTCCTATGTAGAAGGGTTGGGTCATAATCTGTTTAGTATCAGACAGTTCTATGATAAAGACCTTGAGGTAGTGTTCAAGAAGAACAAATGCTCAGTTCTAACTGAGAATGGAGATGAACTACTGGCAGGTTCGAGGAAATGTAACCTGTATTCCATTTCTTTGGAAAATTACAACTCCTCTACCTTCGTGTGTCTACTGTCTAAAGCCTTATCAGATCTTACTTGGCAATGGCATAGAAAACTCTCTCATCTGAACCTTCAAAATATAAACAAACAAGTCACTGGTGACTTTGTGAGAGGCATTCCCAAGTTAAGATTCAAGAAGGACCATCTATGTGCAGACTGCGAGAAGGGTAAGATGAAGAAGGCTTCCCATAAATTAAAAAAAGTTTTTGGCACTACCAAGCCTTTGGAACTTCTGCACATGGATCTTTGTGGTCCTATGAGGATTCAATCGAAGAGTGGGAAGAAGTATATTCTAGTCATGGTGGATGACTACTCTAGATATACTCGGGTCAAGTTTCTACTATCAAAAGATGAAGCTACACCGATGATTATTTCCTTCATCAAACAATAGCAGAACAAGTACAGTCAGAGTGTTGTTTCCATACGTACAAACAATGGAACTGAATTCAAGAACAGTACTCTGAAGAGCTTTTGTGACCTTGTTGGGATCAACCATCAGTTCTCAGCTGCGTACACTCCACAAAAAAATGGTATCATTGAAAGACGAAATAGAACATTGGTTGAAGCAGCCTACACCATGCTATCATACTCCGGGATCCTACCTTCCTATTGGGCTGAAGCCATCAGCAGTGCCTGCTATACGCAGAACCGCTCTTTTATTAATAAACACTTTAATAAAACTCCCTATGAACTGGCCAATGGCATAGTGCCTAATATCAAATACTTTCATGTCTTTCGTAATAGGTGCTTTGTGTTAAATGACAAGGATATTCTAGGAAAGTTTGCTCCAAAAGCTGATGAAGCTATTTTCCTAGGTTATTCTACTGAGTCAAAAGCCTATAGAGATTTAAACAAAAGGACAAAGAGCATTGTTGAAAGTATCAATGTAACATTTGATGATGCATTAAATGTTACATATTTTCCACTCAAATCAACAGCAAACGCTTCTGAACATACCAATTCAGGACCGGTGCTTCAAAAAATCAAACAATCCGTCCAGTTCAAATACTAATCTTGATTTTATGTTTGATTTCTTTAGATCTGAATCGTCTCCTGTTTTAACTAAAAATAGGAACAACACAGAAGCCCAAGCAAGTGTTACTCTAATGGCTCCTACGGTCACTGAGACGAATCCATTTGCAGATATCTATGCTGAGGATTCTACATCTGTCTCTATCACTCGTCCCCCTTTGACTTCTCAGATTCCTGACCCAGAGAGCTCCCATGTGTTTGATTCAGATCCAAATTTCTCCCTAGAAGATGAAGAGGAAGCACGAGACTTACAAAATCTTATTCCATCATCTTCTACTTCCCACGAGACAAAGTGGACCAGATGTAACACTATACTTTTTAAACATATAATTAAATCGCATGCGGAAGCTAAATACATATAATTAACTTAATTACATAATAGATACAAAAGATTGTCTTGTGTTATACATCAAAACTTTTACAGTGTTAATCCAAAAACAGGCTCTTATCAAAAACTTGACATCAGAGTACGGTCTGTCCATATTTCCAGTCCAAGCTTTAAAGCTCACCGGAGTTAATCTGCAAAACAGTCTAGCGGAGAATTAGCACAAAGCTAAGTGAGGGAACCAATATCTAATCAAATACAAGGCAAACATGCCTAAACCAAATAGCTCATGAATCCCAGGAGAACCGGCGGTGTTGCAAGCACCTACAACCAAGGTCGGCCAAAACCAAGGTTTACCGATAACCTTGCTAAAATGGATAACAATACTAACATTCTTGGATACAACAGATGCACCACAAGATCTAGTACGGTAAATCCCCCAAGCAATGGTTCAGACTAAACTAATCTCTAAATAACATGTATATACAATCCAAACAAGAGCATTCCAAATAGGATATCAAATCATGTATATCAAAAGATAAAAACCCACTCACCAAAGTCTTCAAAGCTTTGGAGCACACTCGAGTGACTAATTCACTGAGTCTTCTCAGTCCCTGAGATTGAAGTAACCCAAGTCAGTATTCAATTTATAATACTGATCCAAAATAGATATCATATCTAATCATGTTAATCATGTATGTGTGCATATGCATATATATTCATCATACATAAACCCAATAGATAAAAAATTCATATTTATCTTTAAATTACCAAATCCGAGTAAATCCCAATTCTGTTTGAATTGAATCCCGAGTATAGGCCAAATACCGATAGAACCAAATCCAATTCCGAATATATCCAAATCCGATAGTACCAATTCCGATAGAATCAAATCCCGAGCAAAGGCACAATCCGAGAAAAATTAAAATCCGATAAAGTCACAATCCGATAACTGAATTCCGATATAAATGTTAGGGCATAGTTCAAACACCAAGAAATATCCAATACCGAGAAAATGTCCAATCCCGATAATATCAAATCCGAGAAATATATTAAGGCATTTCATAGAGGTTTAGTCGGATTCCGACACATCCCAAATCCGATAAAAGTGTTAGGGAAATCCGTGAATAATGTGTCAGATTCTAATCCAATTCCGAGACTTTATGTCGTTTTTCACTAAATCCCGATAAAATCCTATTGGAATTCATCAATCCCGACTGTTTCATACCCAATTCCGACAGATTCAAATGTTCTTCCCCAATTTCGATTTCTAACACAATTCAACACTGATTTCTAACATGTTAATGTTCTATGTTTCCAGTAATCATTCTAATCTCATAAAGATCATATAACAAACATAAAATCTAGCATGCATACAACCTAACTCATCAATTCATCAAGAACAATCGGAATTCATCATATATACTCAAAACCGAATACCAATAACAATTAACAATTAACAATTCAGTAATCTAACCTTGAGTAATGAAATCAGAAACCTAATTGTATGCAAGATCAATTCTTGAATTGTTGAATCTTGTTTCTTGATTTACGGCCGAGAGTAATTAACACAAACACAAACTACACCTTTTGTTAATTTGCATGTCATTGGAAATGAGGTGGTGAGGTGGTGACTAATACCACCAAAACCGGCCACCTCACAAACCACTAACCAAATAAATATTTATTCTAACAATTAATTTAATTAATTATTATTAATAATAATAACATCACATAATATAAATAATAATTAATAACAATAAATCATTTAATTTGATAAATCCCAACTTAATCTTGATTAATTACCTTAATCCTACTAGGCCGGTTAAGAGGGTGTTACACCAGACATCACTCTGAAGCTAACATTATCGGAGACCCTACTGTTGGCGTTCAAACTCGTGCAGCAACATCTAACGAATATCAATTTTCAGGTTTTCTGAGCATCATTAAACCCACCAAGACTTCTGAAGCGTTAGATGATCCGGATTGGGTAATTTCAATGCAAGAAAAACTACACCAATTCGATCGTCTCAAAGTTTGGAGATTAGTTCCTCTTTAGCACATCTGTTGTTGGAACTAAGTGGGTGTTCAAGAACAAAAGGGATTCGGATGGAGTGGTCGTCCGTAACAAAGCTAGGTTGGTTGCTAAAGGCTACAATCAACAAGAGGGCATTGACTATGATGAAACATTTGCCCCCGTTTCTCGTATTGAAGCTACCAGACTTTTTCTTGCATATACAGCCTCCCGAAGCTTCCGTGTCTTTCAAATGGATGTGCAGACAACTTTTCTTAATGGTGTTCTCAAAGAAGAATTCTATGTCTCACAACCTGAGGGCTTCATCAATTCAAAACATCCAAATCATGTCTATATCTTAGATAAGGCCTTGTACGGGTTAAAGCAAGCTCCACATGCATGGTACGATGTCTTATCTGTGCACAAATACCAAGGGTAGGGACAAGATTTTGGTACAAATATATGTGGATGATATCATTTTCGGATCTACAAATCCAAAATACAGTGACGAGTTTGCTAAGATAATGGCAAACAAAATTCAAATGAGTATGATGGGGGAGATATCATTTATCCTCGGACTCCAGGTGAAGAAGTTAAGTCATGGCAGTTTCATTTGCCAATCCAAGTACATTAAAGATCTTCTCACGAAGTGTGATATGATTAGCACACCTATATCTACTCCCATGGCTGCAAAGGCACAACTGTTAGCATATCTTGATGGTTCTCCAGTAGATCTCAAAACCTACCGTGGGATGATTGGATCGTTACTGTATCTAACTACAAATCATCCAGACATCATGTTATCCACTTGTCTACGTGCCCGGTAATAGGCGAATCCTAAGGAGTCACATCTTCTAGCAGTTAAAAGGATCTTCAGATATCTTAAAGGGTCTATGGATCTTGGTCTGTGGTATCCCAAAGATTCAAATCTAGATCACCATGCTTACTCAGATGCTGACTATGCCGGTTGCAAAATTGATATGAAAAGCACCTCTGGCAGTGCACACTTTATGGGAGATCGTTTAGTCTCCTGGGCCTCAAGGAAACAAAACTGCGTATCCATTTCCACAGCTGAAGCTGAGTATATTACTGCAATGTGCTGTTCTCAAAGTCTCTGGATACGTACACAGTTATCAGACTTTGGCCTAAGGTATGACAAAATTACATTGCTATGTGATTCCCAGTTTTCCATAGCTATCTCCTGCAATCCGGTACACCACTCTAAAACTAAACATATTGATATCCGTTATCACTTCATAAAAGATAACGTAGAGAAAGGTCTTATTGAGCTACATTATGTCCCAACTGAAAATCAGCTAGCTAACTTGTTTACCAAACCATTAGATGAAAGTCACCATTAGATGAAAGTCGCTTTACTGAGTTGGTATCCAAGTTAGGCATGCTCAACTTGAAAATATGACATACTATTGCTTCATTTTTTCTTTCTTTCCTTCTGTTTAGAGTAGGTATTATATTGTTTGCTTCTTTTGCAGATTACTGATGTATCATTCAAGGGGGAGTGAGTTTCTGGTTGTACACATGCTGCTTATGTGTAGGGGGAGAAAATCATACACATCCTGCACATGTGTAGGGGGAGAAAAATACAATAGACACATTCCCTAAGATTTTGAGAATTTAAGTCTAGGGGAGTTTGTCAAACAAAAACTCAAATCAAGATATCTGGGGAAACCACTTTCTCAATTCTCAAAATCCAGATACTTTGATTTTTTTTCAGAAAATGTTCAAGTGTTGGGTTCGATTGAACACAATTGCGTACTATGCTACTATCGCATGGGATTTCTTGAACTCAACAAAACAAAATTTTCTAAGTCTTGGTTCACACACAAGAAAGGTCAATCTAATGGATTACTATCGCATGGATTGCAACTTGAACCATGAACAACAACTCAATCGCATGCGATAAAAAGTTAACATGAACTGTGAACTTGAGAGCAATCACATGCTATAGAACACCAGTGGCAACTGTGAACCAAGTGTCAATCGCATGCGATTGGCAAACCAAAGGAGAATCGCATGCGATTCACCAGTGTTAGCATTTCAGCTAAAGTTGGAGGCCAATCGCATGGTTCTATAAGCCACATAGAATTACCATGCGATTGCCTCTATAAGCCGGGTTTTTACCACGGTTGGTCCAATCAGAACATGACACGTGTCCCATTCACTTTATAACCGTCCATCCATCCCATCAGTCCATTCACACGAATCAGATTTCAAAAACTCTAAGTGTTCACTCGTTTTTGGTTACTTCAATTTACGAATCCTCTCGTTACGCTGCCAAAATTTATAATTTTAGTCTCAAAACACTCGTGATCATATAGGTAACAACTTGTAAGGATTACATTTTGAATATTTTGAGTTAAAATAGTGATTTTTGGCGCTAGAACAGCCATTGGCGATAGACACCTTCACGATTTTGAATGGATTTTTGGGACACGAAACAAACTTGTTTGTTCAATCTAAGTTTGCGATGGATGTTTGGAACATGTGGGGAACACTTTGGTACAAAAATATTTCAAAAATCTCACAAAGTGTTCTTCGTGTTCTTGAGGTGTATGAACTTGAACTTAAAATTCACTTTTTGGTTCTAAAGAGGGTGTTATGATTATTTTTGGACTATACTCAAGTACTATAAAGTTGTTTGTTGTTATCTAATTGACATATTAAAAGTATTAAAACAATTTTTTTATACTTAAAATCATCATGTACACAATGGGGTTCAGAGTTATGGTTTTATCACATTTTCCTAGCTTGATAGTTTTGGTCAAATTTGGTCAACTTTGACTCATTCACTGAACTTTGACCATAATTCAAAGGTTCTACAAAGGTGAATGATGTCTGTTTACATATGTCTAGATCTTTGACTTAACTGTTTTATCTATCTGTGCAGATAAGATGGCTCAAGTAGTACTTCAACCCGAGGAGATAATGCCCCAAGCTGAGTTCCTAAGTTCAAGGACTCATGACAAGTTCAAAAACCCTACCTACCCCATTGTTACCGAAATTCTGAAAATATATCCTTTAAAACACCTTCTTACATACAACCCATCAACCACCGACACACATGTACCTGAGCTTTATGTCCAACAATTTTGGATAACTTGTGAGGTCCGTACAAATGACAGGGGCAAGAAGTCATCCATGCTGAGGTTGACGAATACATAGTTGACATTCCTATCAACCGCCTCAGAATAATTTTCAGATTGCCAAAAGCTAACAGCTGGCCTCCGGGCACAACTTTTGATGACATCCCAGACCAGGAGACTTGTCTTGTTGCAATAAGGGCAATGGGATATGATGGAGAGCTCACCAGGAAAAATCAGTTTAAACGCACCAATCTGCATCCAAAGTTCAACACATTCATGATGGTGCTTCAGAGGTGTCTCAATCCAAAGCATTCAGGGTATGAATTTCCAACAGAGCATCAGCTAAAAATCTTTGTGGCGGCTGCCAATCACTTGTATATAGATTATGCATTCTTGCTCTTCCAAGACATCAAAGCAACAATGCTAAGGAAAAATTCCCAGAAGAAGAAGGGCTAACTTTCTACCGTACCAAATATTCATACCCATGATTGTCCAGTACTTGATGGATCACAATGCGGATATTCCTCTCCGGGCAGGTTTACCTTTTGTTACTCCTAAACTGTTTATATATATATCAAACCTGCTACCCCGGCCAATATGCCTTTTCCTCAATCGTTTCCTATATCACTCCTTGACTTATGTGAGCAGAATGACATTGTTGTGAGTTATAGGACGAGTGTAGGAGTACCTCCTCTGGTTGTGCCAGCACCGGACATACCTACCGAGGGAGGTGTAGTACCAGGTGAGGAAATAGAACATAGGACTCAGACATCTATGGGAGATGCTGAGCGGGTCGAGGTGAGAGAAAATGTTGAGGAGAAGGGTGGAGAAGAAGGTGAAGGTGGTAAAATTAGAGAGGGAGGGGATGCTTTTGATCCCACCACTGTTCAAACCATAACCCCATCTATTTCTCAAGCCACCCAAACCAAAACTGTCCTAGCAGAACTTGGTATTGACATGTCTGAGTCATCCAGTTCCCAAACCTCCAGTGCTGAGTATGCCTCTCAACCAGGTCGTGACCCTTCTTTCGAACCAGTTCATTCTCCTCTGGGAACCCCTGATAGACCTATTGATCAACAAGTAGACATCACCCCTTCCTTCATGAAACTCACTGACCCACATACAACTTCTCCTGACTGACCCACACTGCTCAAACTGAAACTGTCATTCCTTAAACAGGTAGGCTTGTCATTACTCTGAACCCTCCTACCCAAACTCCTGACATTCCTGCAGTAAAAAATGCAATAGTAGCTCCGGGTCATGACATGCTAGTTGTTACTCCAACTCAGTACTTGTATTTTGGAATAAGATCTGTCACCCCTGATTCCTTGTTATCCCCGAATCAATATGAAGGGTATGGTCCTGGTAGTGGTAAAGAAGGAGATAATTTTGTAGTTAGAAGTGCGAGTGAGAGTGAGGAGATGAAAAAAGAAGAAGAGAGTGCTGAGGGACCCCTAGCCCCAGAAAGCCGGGAAGCCACATCTACTATGGGACCTAACATTGTTAGGTCTCGTATTGAACAAGTCGTGGTTATCCCACCAGTGCAAGCTTCAACCCCACCAAGCCACTACGGTGTCTCTCAACAGGTACCGTCTTCATTGCACAACGCTATAGCATATACTCTAGGTCAATTCCATTTGGGAGTTCGACCTATTGAAACTAGAGGACCGCCTCCCTCATCCTCGAATCCTTTCAATGCACAATTTGATATGCCACGGATTTCCGCTTATCTTGATCAACAAAAAATAACAATTGATGCACTGAGATTGTATGTCAAACAAGTCTCCTCAACTTCTAGGTGGTACCTCTCAAGGTGTCATTCGAGGATTAGAAGGAAATCCTGCTGGATCTACATCCAAGCTGCTCCAGTAGGTGGTACTGACTCTGTGGCTGGTACCTCAACCGGAAGTGTCCGTGATACCGGGTTTGTTACATGTGCAGAACTACAAGAAACTATTCAACAAGCCGTGGCACCTCTCCAACAACAATTAACCGATACAAATCAGAAGTTGGATAGGATAGAAGCACTCTTTGCCGCAAGACCTCAAGCTCCTGAACCTCAGCCGTAACCTGATCCAGCAAACATGTCAGTGGATGCCCTCAAGAGCCTTCTATATGTCAAACTGCTTGAACAAAGACCTGAATCGGGTCATGACCAAGACCTTCTGACAACTCTTCGCAACGAACAACGGCCACAGGGAATCTACTTGGACGATTTTCAAGAGTTTCATGAAGATGTAAATCTAAAGATTGGCGGGGAGACAAAGGGGTTCTATACTACAATGGAGAAGGTTGCTGACAGACTGACCGTACTTGAACAAACTTGTCAGGCTTAGACACAGAGTAGCAAGAGGAGACGGGATGATCAAGACCATGATGATCAACCTGAGGGGGAGAAAAGAAGAAGATTGTACATATCTTCTCCCTCTGTGGCTGCAACAGTACCGGTGACTCGATTAAGTTCCTTATTATCTACAGGTACTAGTTCTGGCAGTCAGTAGCAGAAATAACAACAATTGGCCGATGAAGTTTATGAACAACAACAACGTGAAAATGTTGAAAAGCAGATTGTTCTATATGTACCTCAGCAAGAATCTGAATCGATGCCGATTGATCTGGAAGAAGGTGAAATACATCCGGAGTAGTCCCATGTTTAGACTGGGTGGGTGGATCTTAATGAAGACTCTGATGACGAAATGACTGATGTATATGGAGACTTGCACACATCACCTACCAGACATGTGGAAGAAGATGAAACTGCTGAGGAAAGGGAGCTCTAGTCTGATTTGTTTGCTGAATAAATTAGGGACAGACTGAGGAAGCTCAACCAATAGAGGAGACTGAGGATCCAGAGTAAGAAGGAAACCTAAAATGAAGAAATCTACCTTTGATGTATCTCGGGTCCTCAGAGGTATCAATATTGAAGTTCATGATCAATTCCTTCCTCCTCAAGGGCAGTTTAGGATCTCAGCTGCAGATCTAATTCTACAAAGACAAAGATAAGAAGTTGCTGAACGAGCAAGATTAGAGTCCGAGTGACCTTTGCCTCCAAACTACGTATTGCCTGACACTCCACCGGTTGATCCAGGTTACAGAGGCCAGGATAGTATTAACATGTTCACCCGTGTAGCTATGAGAAACCCAATATGGAAAGACTACTTCGTGAATGCTGCTTTTCTTGCAGACAGAATTCCAAATATTTACAGTGATGAAGTAGTTGAACTCACATCTCCAGAATTGAGAGGCTTGGATGACAAGCAGAAAAGAAGATATGAAAACATCTTGAATGATTCCAAGTCCCCAAAGCATGTCATAATTTCAGACTACCAGATGTTGAACTACTTATTGTATACACACATAAAACTTTCAACTATAATATGCCATCTATGAAGTCAAGAGGCAAACTAGTGAAAAGATCCAACTGAACGAAGACGATCTTAGATATGTTAAGATTCATGACATAACTTTCATCTATGATACGCTGTCACTCAAACGTGGAAAGACTTATCACGAACAGTTTGGAAGAACACAACTGATGACATACATGAGAAAGTTTATAAGCTTCGTGGAGGATCATTACATGCAGTTTGGTGCAAAAAACAACCATGAAAAGGTTAATGTTCTCAAGCCTGATACAATCCATCCAGATCTAGAACAACTTGAAGAACTAACTGTGATATACAACGGTCATCCTAAGTTTCATGGTGATCGAGGTGTTGTCTTTCATAATCAAAAGAAACAAAAGGTATTTGTCCGAATGGATGAATGCATGGCATATTCAGATGGCACATTGAAAATTTTGCATTATTCTCTGGAGAAGAAAATCTGGGCTGAACGGGAAGAGTTGACCTCAGAATACAAGAAACAAGCCTATCGGTCAATTGAACAAATGAAAAATACCGTGGAAAACAGAAGACAAATGAGGCATTGGCAAGCTGAACTCGGAATTCGCAACAAGCCTACTCAGGATACTTAGTTAATTTTATTTCTTGTTGTGAATCTTTGCACACCTCACTTAGGGATAGAATGTTAGATTATGAAAAGTGAGGGTGCAAATATGTCAATATTGTAAACTTAGGCAAAAGCTACAAAAGGCATTTTCCCCCTCTATTCTAATTAAGCTTTGCATTATTCTCATCTCTTGTTTGTGTTTTACTCTTGAGCTCTCGGCTCTCTCTCTAGAAACCGACTCACACACAAAAACACAAATAAGTTAATCATTAGCCTTGCTTCATCCTTACATTAAAGGACCATTAGTTACCTCTCAATTAATAAACTATTAATTGAGATGAGAAATATGATAAAAACCTGTATATACAATAGCAAAAGGTGTAAAGTTGAATACACTTTTATGAACTAAACCCATATATATATATATATATATATATATATATATATATATATATATATATATATATAGAAAATGGATCAATATAGAACCATTATTTAAACATAGAACCATAGAACCAATCTGGACCATTGGATCATCAAAATCAATGGTTGAGATTAAGGATAGCATAATTGTAATTATCTCCCAACAAACACACGTTTTTAATAAAAAAAATACCCCCCAAAACTTTAAATTGTCATAACTTTTTATGTTTTGTGAATTTAAAAAAAAATTATACCAATATTTTAGTTTTTTAATCCTCTTTCAATCAATACCACTCTTGCCACATTTTTCAAAATTTTTTATGAAAATGCAAATTTTGTTTTGCATTTTGGGTTGCATTTTCAGTTAGTTGTTTGCATTTTCAGTATTGGTTTCAAAATTTGCATTTTTGGAAGCATATGCATAACTTGCATCTTCGATTTTTGCATTTTCGGTTTTTGCATTTTCGCATTTTCTAATGAAACCCAGGTGAATATGAAAATTTTGAAAACTTTACATTTTCAAAAAAATAAAGTTTCAGAAATATATCAAGCCTGGTCTTGTTTGAAAGATGACGAAAAACTAAATCTAACGATATACTTTTTTTTGTTAAAATTCTTAAAAACGAATGAGTTATGATTATTTAAAGATTGAGGGGTTTTTTTTAAAGTTTGTTGGAAGGGAAGGGGAGGCCACGTGTCATCACCTAAATTGTTCTTTAGGTTCTATGTTTAAGTAAGTTTCTATATGTAACATTACCCTATATATATATATATATATCAATTTTAAAACCATAAAATTAACATATATATAACCTTGTTTTAATTACTCCGAAATACGCATCCTAAAAATACAAACGATATTTATGATGCGAAGCCTTTGGTCTAAGAGACCATTCTCAGTTTAACCCTAACTGGGTCGAAAAGCCTATTAAGTTCATAACAATTTCAATGTGCCCAATAATATTTAAACCAAAAAAATAAAATTTAAGTTTTAAAACAATTTATTTCAAGAACTTGAAAGGATTGTGTGCAAGGATAGTGCACACGTGTCATCACATCCATGGACACTATGAGTCACTAAAGGGTCACACAGCTGCACACCCAACTCATGAACTCATGAACCAGGAATAAATCAGTGTGTGTAAAAATAGATAATTAACAGTTAAATTAGGTCACACAGTTGCACACGGCGGCCACCGCGGTGGTGGTCTGCGACCTTAGCGGCGCGAAACCATAGGGCCGAGAGCCCTTTGCAGTGGCTCTTCTCGGTGGCGGCGATCAAGGGCAAAAACTGAGACCGGTTTTTGTCGGGTATTATTTATACACACGTGACAATCAGTTTTGGAGGTCTAGCAGCCAGTTCAAGGGTGCAGTAGCTATGTATTCCCCTTCAGCAGTTTCAGGGTATAATTTATATCTTTTAGAAATAACTGTGTAGGACCGTGGGGGGGTTCTAAACTAACACACCCTAATGCTAGGACTGATCTAGGATGAGAAATAGTGCGGAATATCTATTTCCCAAACCTCCTAAGGATTCTAAGATCTGCTTAGGTGTCCGACACACAGTTAACACGAAGAACACACAGAGTATGATCACACAGAATGCTTAAGGCTGCCCTTGGATTCGAGATTAACACTACGTTCGCGATTATCGAGGTTAAACGTACGACTACGAAGGCTCACGAAGGCTTAAGGTCGATTACGTACGATTTCCTGTGATTACTTGATTACTCTCGATTACCCGCGCTAATACGAGGTTAATACGTATTTATAGTGTGGGATACGCGTATTTCCTTAAATAATTTCCACTACGCACGTGGTGCAATGCACTGCGTACGTAGTTAGTCCAGTACGCACGTACCGGTTGTTTTAATAATAATTAATTAAACATTAATCGTCTCCCTCACCACGCACGTAGTGAGATCCACTACGCACGTAGTGAGTCTCATCAAGCAAGTGATGTTTGTCACTTATACTTAAACTTCCAAACACACATCAACACATGATTAAGTACTTGTAAGCTTAAAACAAATATAAGGAAACACTTAGAATATATAAACATGTAAACCATTAATCAAAACATATTTGAATTAACATTTCAAGTAAACATGTATGTATTGGATTGATAAGAACTAGAGATTTACAATTATGCACCAACAAACTCCCCCTAAGACCTAGTTCTATCAACAAAACTTGCACAAAGCAAACAAAATGACAATCTAGCTGTTACAACGTTGTGGACTTGACTTCATCAGATCCAGCATAGATGTCAAATGCAAAACAAACGCGAACGACTTTTTGAAATTGCAATGCCAAATCCATATACTGATCTTTGTAGAGGATTGGATTGTAATACAAAACTGTGATGTCATCCTTTCCAAAAATTTTCATCCACATAGGATCAAATACTTTAATCGTTTCTCCACCCGAAAGATCATCATCTAACACAATTACTGCCTCAGTTGTTTTCTTGTTAAAGTACCACCATTTAAACCTTGCGCTCCACCCAGTAGGCATGGTTTTCAACGGTAATTTTTTCATACAATGAGGAGCTTTGCAGTTTAACACTTTGAGCTTTCTTCCTGTCAGTGGATCAACTTTAGTTGGATGACTTTTAACACCTGGCACATACGGCTTTAAATTTTTCCATCCAAATCGAGCCTCACGCTTTACCAGTGTCTCAAACCACTTGGCCATACTGTGATCTTCACAATCCAAAAGGGGCAGACGAGCAAGTTGTCTAATATCATAAAATGGCAACGTTTGGATATCATTTGCTCTCTGGAAGTACTCAACTCCCCTTTCCCTTTTAATTGCATAAACGTTAAATTCAGGCACATAGCACCAACCAACTATTTCACCATCAGTCTTTTTACCAAGAGTTTGATAAAACTTTGTATATTCTTGTGAGCTTTTCGACATCTTCTCTTTTCCTGCCTGACGTTCAAGATAACGTTGAAATTTCTTTCTTCTTGCCTCTCTTTCCTCTTGTTTAGACTTCCTATCACCCAGATATTTGTCTAAATCAAAATCAACAGTTGTTTGTTCTCTTACTTCAGCTCGTCTGTTGATTTCCTCAGTGTTAGCATTTTTGAAGAGATCTGCAAGATCAGGCATGCTATCATCTGTTTGTTGGCCTGGGTAGTGTTGATCCGTTTCATCCTCAATTTCAACCTCATCGGTATCAAACATCGGTTCCTGTTCAGCTTGAGGTGGTGGCACAAAGCTTTGATCCACCTCTTCTAAAATTACGTCCTCTATGGGAATCTGTAAGAGTTCAGCAATTTGTTCTCTAGATAAAAATGGAAGAATTTCTCCTTCCTCAGCTTCATACTCCTCTTGAGATACAATCTGTCCCTGAACACTTAGTAATCTTGACGATTGAGGAATCTCAACTTTCAATGGCTGAACACTCAATGGATCTTCACACAGAAGTAAAACAAATCATAAACATTTGTAAGTCAAAACCAAAACATTTCATTTCAAAATAGACATTCAAATACATATGATTGTTTCAATTCTATACATGATAACTAAATAATTACAAAGTCACATAGACTAAGAGTCAACCTTCTTCATCTCCAGAGTATGTCCCCGCAGGTTCAGACTCAGCAAACTCTTTCAGTTTCAGCACTTCTTCATCTTGTTTTTCCACATGTGCCTTTAACCTTTTGAATTCTTGAGTGTACTCGATTAAGATCCTTTCCATCGTCTCATTCTTCTTTTCCAGCTCAATCATTTTTACTTCTCTCTCTGCATCCTTCTTCAACAGATTCTCAATCTGCTGGTCCTTTTCAACCATTTTCTTCTTTACCTCTTCAAGCTCTAACTTTCTTTCCTTTTCGTCCTTGATCATATCTAGAACGTAGCTTTGAAGCTTGCTCAGACTTTCTTTGACAGCGATATTTGGTAGCTGAGAGCCGGTCTGAGACGGTCCTGCAGCACCTGGAGTAGCGGTTGAGACGGGAGCAGCTGTTGCTGTGGAGGGTCTGACAGTGATTTCGGTAGAGGCTACCAGCGGCTTGAACTTGTATAATTTCTTTTTCTTTTTCTCAGGCTCATCCACTGCAGCCTTTTCCTTTCTTTTCTTTGTCTGTTCATCATCAACCTCCTCAAAGAACTCATCAACATTCATTTCATCCAGCTTAGTGGGGATGGCCTCTCCTCCAGTAGGATCATGAGCCTCTTGGCTCTGTACTTCTGCCTCCTCGTCCTCATCATCAGACACGATCTCAATATTCTCCACCTGAGACTTTGAGCCCTCATTTCTCCATAGATGTTTTCGTTCTGGAGCTTGATAATCCTTGTCTCCCAGATGGCAGATTAATCTTCTCTTAGGAGGAATTGAGGTGCCTATGTATCTGCTCATCTACATAACAGTTTGATCATTCATGTGTCTCAATTTGATTCTGTCCCCGTCCTCCTTCACCAAACCCTCAACCTGGGTATCAATTACGATTTGAAGAAACCTGGGATACATCAGAAACTGCCCCTCCTTCTTTGACAGATTTTCTTTCAAGCAGTTGAAAATCACCCTAGATATGTTGAATTTGACATTCAGCACCAGCGCCACAAACAAATAAGAGAACGTTTGGTTCAGCTGATCATGGCCGGTTCTCCGCGGCCCCAAGCAGTGAGAGATAACGTGCATCAGATAACGGTACGGGGGGCAGAACTTTGTTTTGAATACCGATTCGTTCCGAATCTCCCCGGTGTATCCACACCTCAGCAGACACCCTTTAACCCGGCAGATGTTCAGAGAGATGGGATCTGAGATAGCATCACCCAGTTCAAGCAGCTCATTTAGCACCTCTTCCGACACAAACACTGGGTGATTTTGCACCAACCCACGAATACCACCAATTGATTCATCATAAACGGCTGTTCTCCAGAATTCTTGTTGATGTGAGAAATAGGCAGTGCAGGCTGCTGAGATTGCTGTATAAATCCTTGACCTCATCAAAGAGTCAATTATCTCATCACAGTCCCTTATTAATTTGTTCTTTGTCAGACATGCCCTAATGTTATGCATGTCACCAGCTTTCAATTCAGCCTTTGTCTGACTGCCACTGCCAGATGCAGTCTCAGCGGGGTTTTGGGCAGAGGAGCTTCCCAGTTGAATAGATTCCATTTGTTTGAGGTCTGAGAAATAAACATTATGCACATTACAGAGAAACATTCACAGATCGTAACACACAGTTAAAAACTGAGAATTTAAAAAAAAAAAATTAAGCAGTAATTTTAAAAAAAATTCGATTTTTCACCACGCGCGCACTGATCATCACGCACGTGGTGACAAGGCTTCGTGCGAAGTGATTTTCTGTTAAAAAATTATTAATTCCATGATACACTTCGCACGAAGTGGACACAGTACGCACGCAATGGACTTCACTTCGTGCGACTGATACTCATCGTGTTCATCTTCTACATCCCAGAGTTCGTGCGAAATGAAGACAGTTCGTGCGAAATGAACGTCACTTCACACGGTTAACATTCAAATTCAAAAACCCTTTCGCCGAATAATTTAGCTTCAAACCTTTGATTTACGATGTTTTTTTTTTAGTCGATTGAATTATTAACGATCATCAAATTAAGTCCATGAATGTTCCTTTTCACTCAAATCTAACAAACTAACACATTACACAACTTTAGATCCGGTTTTAACATTTTGAGTTTTTCACACATAGAATCGATTATAACTCGAGATCCAACCGTTGGATTGAAGCGAAAAACATACCAAAATGATCACAACACAAAGGCGAATCACATGGATGAAACGAATAACTATTTCAACACAAAAGTCAGAATCAAAATCGAGAGAGAATGGAGTGTACTGTAGAAAGTATGAATGCGTAATGACGAATACGCACGGAACCAACTTATATACCCTATTTCACTCCGTGCGAAGTGAGATTACTTCGCATGTTGTTGCCTGAAGTGCACACCTAAAGTGACACTTTACTTCGCACGCAATGGACCTCACCACGTGCGAATTGGGTTTCACTTCGTGCTTGATGCCTCTCATCTCGTGCGAATTGAACTTTATTTCGCCTCTTGATCTTTGACCGCGAAATA
The DNA here is from genome assembly GCA_947179395.2 of Pulicaria dysenterica. Classification (NCBI taxonomy): domain Eukaryota; kingdom Viridiplantae; phylum Streptophyta; class Magnoliopsida; order Asterales; family Asteraceae; genus Pulicaria; species Pulicaria dysenterica. The sequence continues at coordinate 15,265,857 of OX359292.1, forward strand.
TGACTAGACAACGCACGTTGTGTTATGCAGTTTGTCAGGATCGGATATATTATATCAAATAACAAGAACTAACTTTTAAATAATAAATCAGAGTAATATAAAAGTTAATCTTTAACTATGATCACAATCAACTAAGAAGTTGCGGAATCACACTTAATTGATTAAAGAAGGTTTTAAACAAAGATTAATTCAATCAAACAGTAGTTTTATTAACCAACCAGAATGATTACAAAAGCAAACTTCACCCCCAATCTAACTTATTCTGTTAGACGAAGAACACAGACTGTTCTTAGGTTTCAACAAGAAACTTAGAGGCTAAAACACTTTCAGAAAAATAAATAACAATAAGAACAAATGCTTTGAATAATGAGATCAAGTCGTCGTCATCAATTGATCATCTAATGAAATATATATAGACTCTTGATCCTCCTTGAATTGTTGACAGTTAGGTAATCTTCTATCTTCTGAGATAATCTTGTTAATCTTCAAAGTATTTCGAGATATCTTCTAAGATAGGATTTTCCAAATATAGCTCAACAGAAACTGTTTAATGAACACAACAGTTCTTTAGTCTTCTAACAGTCTTCAGCTTCAAGGTCTTCTAACAGTTTTGACTTTGCCAACTAACAGTTCTGAACTTTTGAACTAACAGTTGTAAACCTTGCAGCAATTGTTAGTTACAACTGTTATCATATTTTCAACAAACAGTTTTAAACTGTTTCACCAACCTTTACCAAACAGTTCTCATTTTCATGCTCAATAACTTAGATTATTTCCCAACAATCTCCCCCTAACTTAAAGTATTGAATAATACATTTAAGTTGTTGGTTTGATCATAGACAAATTAATATAAGTAATGAGTCACATTTCTTCTAATCTCCTTTTGAATCTGTTCAGTAAGTCTTCCTTCTGTTTTGAGTCTCCATGGAATTTAGCTTTAATAAAATACTCCAGCTTAGTCTTGTGATGCCCAATGAAGTTCAAATCAAACCACTCATGCAATGTATTTCCCATTACCACGTAATATGTCCTTGATCTTGCATATACCTTCACTGCCTTTATGGGAAAAGCTTCCTCTGCTGTCAGTTTGGGCATAATCTTCAATGGGTTGCAAATGCTGGTAAGATATTCCATCAAAATCTTGATTCCTTCATTTGGGTCACTAAAGTGCTTAATTCCATATGTATACAATTCTTGTACATCTTCTGGTGAGATTCTTGTCATCATTTGTACAAAATTGTCATATACCTCAACAGATCCATCTTCCCTTGCAATAGTAATGCAATGTTTGTCATTTGCTTTTTCTTCAAACTTCCATTCAACAATATGAGACTTTTCACCTAATTCTTTTTCCAATTGGTCAATCCCTTGCTGAACGTCTACTGTCAGTTTATCTTTCAAAATTTTGTGAACCACAGCAGCTTTGTTTGAAGTGGGAAGTTTCTTGGTTGGCTTAACTGTAACTGTTTTATCTTTTATTACCCTTTTTCTTTTGTTTTGAAGAGCAATCCTTTTCTTTAGGTGTATATGAGCAGCAAGGTAAGGTGCAAAGTTAGGATCCGTCAATGCATGTTGTTTCAGTCTAGTCTCAATGTCAGTTAGTGTTTCCACTGTGACCATATCATTGACATTTTTCACTGGTGGCTTACTCCCCTGAGTATCACCATCAGTACCCCTCTGTTCTTGGTTCTGGGGATTACCAGAAACTGTTTTACTAGTCTCTGTTGCCATGGTTGAGGTCTTAGCTATGTTAACACTGTCGTGTTTATCCCTTGCGGATAAAACAGTAGTGTCAGCCTCAAAGACCATATGATCACCCTCTTGAGGAATGATCACCTCCTCATTGTGCCTGGGAGACAGCACCAAAGGTTCCCTTTCGATATTCTGCACAGGTAAATGCACCGGTGCAGGGCTAACAGTTTGGGGTTCTCTAACTGTGGTGGAAGGAGCACCAACAGTTTTCCTCTTCTTTCTAAATATTTTTAGTGCAGGGGCTTGTGTTGTAGCTCTTTCAAAAGAAGCAGGTTGGAAATTTTGAGTATCTTGGACTGTGGGTTCCAGTGTTGGTGGTGTAGCAATACGATGGGTTTCATGCTCAACACTGGCAGTCCTGTTTCTTGACAGAAACTCCACCATTTCAGAGAGTGGAGGAGTTATGGCACCAGAGAAACTCTTGCCATTAATCAACAGTTTGCTCAAAGTGGAAGCCACATGAGCAGAGGGAATAATGACCCTCTTGTGTGTTTTCAGATTTGGCAACAAAAAGTTTAACAATACTTGCACAAATCGAGGATACATCAAAAAGAGACCATACTTGGTCCCTAGATGTTTTACCATGCCATTGAAAATTAATTTTGAGAAATTGAAGCAACGATTGTTGGCCAAACAGATTAAGGCCAAAGCAATGTTGCTTCCAAACTCGTTCCATCCTGTTCTTTTAGGACTAATGCACTGCTGGAGAGTATGGATTAAATACTTCCAGTGAGCACAAAATTGTCCCTTATAGAATGTACCCTTCCCTGAAGGACCCTCATACCCAAGCTTAACAAGCTCGGCATGCAAAAAATCTAGTGAAACTGAATCAGAATACTCACCCTCACTATCATTGAGTTGTAGAATTTGGCGAATGGTGTCCTCAGAGATTGAGACGGTCAACTCATCAATGGTAGAATCAATCCATTGCACGTCATCAGTTGTTCGAAGTTGAGCATGTTTCCAAAACTGATCAATGTAAGAAGTGTATATAGTAGGATTGATGGTGAGTGCAGTGTTGAGATCGGACAATGAGAGATAATCAATCATATCGTGAAACATGTGAAGATCATCAGGTTTTGAAAGAAAAGCAAGCATGTTATGTTCCTTGACGAATGGAAGGGGAGCCATGGCGATTTGATAGCAGAATTCTAGGGTTTTAGCGTTCAAACGAAGTTCAGTATGCGTAAAGAAACCTCTGAGGAGAGAATGGTTTATATATGTTTCGATTTTTGAACGTAATTCAAAGGCTTTCAAACTCATATATCAAATGCTCATAACAAGGACAGTCACGAGTGTGAAGAACTGTTTGTGAGACAGGTCAGCAGATATGTCCAAAACTGATGTGTGAAATTGCATTTCCCTCTCTGAATACTTAAAGGATAACAGTTGTTAGAAAACGTAACTAACAGTTGCAAACTGTTAGTGTGAAAAACATGGAATAATGAACAACTGTTAGTCCAAGTTAATCATTCCAATGTTGGAAATCAAAAAGTTGAATCTGCTCACATCAAAAGCTTTAGTGAACAAATCAGCTAATTGATCATCAGTATGAATTTTCATAACTTGGATTAATCTCTTTTCATTGCAGTCTCTTATGAAGTGAAATCTGATTTCAATGTGCTTGGTTTTAGAATGCTTCACTGGATTATTAACTATGCTAATAGCACTGGTGTTATCAACATAAATAGGAGTATTTAAGAAAGACAAACCATAATCCAGAAGCTGATTTTGGATCCATAATACTTGTGAACAGCAGCTTGATGCAGCAATGTATTCAGCCTCAGCTGTTGAAGTTGAAACTGTTGTTTGTTTCTTGCATTGCCATGAGACCAGCCTTGATCCAAAGAATTGACATCCTCCAGAGGTTGATTTTCTGTCCACATTGGCTCCACCATAGTCACTATCAGAATATGCCACCAAATCAAAAGGTGAATCTTTAGGATACCAAAGTCCCAATTTTGGTTGGCCTTTGAGATATCTAAAGATTCTCTTTACAGCAAACAGGTGTGACATCTTCGGACTGCATTGGAACCTGGCACAAACACAAACAGCAAACATTATATCAGGTCTAGAAGCAGTTAAGTACATTAATGAACCAATCATTGATCGATAGAGGTGTATATCAACATCCTCCCCCTCAGGATCTGCTCCCAACTGTTTGTGTGTTTCCATTGGAGTACTTGCCAGCTTCACATCTTGATAGCCAAACTTGTCCAATATGTCCTTGACATACTTAGATTGACTTAGAAAAATACCAGTGGGCTTCTGTTTGACTTGTAATCCCAAGAAAAATGTGAGTTCACCCATTGAACTCATCTGAAATCTTTTGTGCATAATGACTTCAAATTCTTTGCACAAGCTGTCATTTGTGGATCCAAAGATTATATCATCAACATAGATTTGAACAAGCAAAATCTCTGTTTTAACAATCTTTGTAAACAATGTTTTGTCAATTGTGCCTCTCTTAAAACCATTCTCAAGGAGATAGGATGACAATGTCTCATACCAAGCTCGAGGAGCTTGATGTAGACCATATAGGGCTTTATCTAACCTATATACCTTGTCAGGGTACTTTGAGTCTTCAAAGCCAGGGGGTTGACACACATATACCTCCTCATCAATAGTGCCATATAGAAAAGCAGACTTGACATCCATTTGATACACCTTAAATCCTTTGAAGCTTGCAAAAGCAAGAAATATCCTAATGGCTTCAATCCTTGCAACAGGTGCAAAAACATCATCATAGTCTATTCCTTCCTCTTGTGTGTAGCCTTGTGCAACCAGTCTTGCTTTGTTCTTGATAACAATTCCTCTTTCATCTTTCTTGTTTCTGAACACCCACTTGGTGCCAATTACTCTTTTACCTCTTGGAAGCTCAACCAACTTCCAAACTTGCTGAATTTGAAATTGTAAGAGCTCCTCTTGCATTGCCTCTACCCATGAAGGATCTTTCAATGCCTCAATTGCTTTCTTTGGTTCTATTTGAGACAAAAAGCAAGCATTCACGTCAAATTGGGCAAGATCCATACCACTATTTTCATTTTGCAGCATATTTCTTGTTCTGATAGGAGTGGTTGGATTTCCAATTATTTGTGATATTGGATGAATCTTGTGAACTCTTGATGTAGGAATGTTTTCTTCAGTCAGTTCATCCCCTAGATTAGACAGATCAAACTCACATTCACTTGAATTTTCAGCGTTATCACACACTTGATCAGCAGAGTCAGTGTGATGTTGAGGATCATGGGATTCCATGTCCTTTAAAGATTCAGCATCCATCAATGGATCAACAGCGTTGGAGAACTCTTGTTGAAGCATAGGAATCACAACAAAGTCTTCAGTAACTTTGTTTGAACCAACAGTTGTTGGTTTTGAGCTAACAGTATCAAAACTGTTTGGGCTGGAGGAAGATGTTTGATGACTTTCACCAACAGTTGTTGGGGTACCTGTAGCTGTTTCAGTAGAATACTCAAAAGAAAGAGATTTAGACAATGCATCAATATCAAATAACCAATCAGGTCCATTACCTGCAATATTGATCCTATTTTCATTGAAAGAGATATTCATACTCTCTTCTATGATTCTAGTGACATTGTTAAAAACTCTATAAGCTTTACTTTGAGTGGAGTATCCTACAAAGAAACCTTCTTCAGCCTTACTCTCAAACTTGCCTAACTGTGACTTGGTATTAAGGATAGTGCACGGACAACCAAACGGTTTGAAGAAGTTGATTAAAGGTTTTCTCTTGAGAAACAACTCATAAGGAGTTTTCCCTTTGGACTTGACTACTTGTACTCTATTCTGAACATAGCAGGCAGTGTTCACTGCTTCTGCCCAGAATGTCATTGGAAGTCTAGAATCGGCTAACATTGACCTAGCAGCCTCTATCAAAGTCCTATTCCTTCTCTCAGCAACTCCATTCTGTTGGGGAGTCCTAGGAGCACTAAACTGTCTTTCAATACCTTTACTTTCACAAAAACTGTTTAGCTCATAGTTCTTAAATTCAGAACCATTGTCAGATCTAATGACTTTCACCTTCAAATCAGATTGATTTTCAATTTTAAGAATAAGGGACTTAACTAACTCAGCTGTTTCATCCTTTGTTCTAAGAAATTGAACCCATGTGAACCTGGTGAAGTCATCAACTATGACTAAACAATATGCTTTCTTCCCTATACTCATCACAGATGTAGGACCAAAAAGGTCCATATGTAACAATTGTAAAGGTGCAGTAATAGAAGAAACTTCTTTGGTCTTATAAGAAGTTTTGTGTTGCTTGCCTTTAAGACATGCCACACAATGATCATCACATGAGAACTCTTTTTGGGGCAAACCTCTTACCAAACTGTTTTTAGCTAACAAGTTCATGGTTTTAAAATTCATGTGACACATCCTTCTATGCCAAATGGCAGACTCATCATGAGATGCTTTGGAGAGTAAACAGCTTAACACATTCTGTTTAGCAATCTTTTGTGGATCAAGACAATATACATTATCTTTTCTAGGTGTTCTTAAAAGAACATCCTTCTCATTTAATTTAAAATCTTTTGAAAGAATAATGCATTCTGAATCTGTAAACAAAACTTTGTTTCCATTGTCACAGATTTGAGATACACTTAACAGATTGTACTTAAGCTGTTCAACAAAGAAAACATCATTAAATGTAAGTGTACCTGCCTCAACAGCTCCTTTACCTGTGATTTTTCCTCCCTTTGGATTTCCTCCAAATGCTACAAATCCTCCATTGATTCTTTTGAAATCCTTCAAACATTGTGGATTTCCAGTCATGTGCCTTGAGCATCCACTATCCACATGCCAGATAGATCCATGATTGGCCCTATGAATGCTCTGCACAAATAAAATCAGTTAGTAGCAGGAAGTACCCAGGCCATGCAGGTCTTGGGTACACCGTTCAAGTCATAATACTTAAACAGAGTTTGGTTCTTTTTGATTTCATCCAACTTAGATTTCTCTAATTTGTGTGATGAATACTTTGTAAGAACATGTGGTTTCCAACTGTTGTGATTAACAGTGGATACCTTTGAACAAACAGCTGGTGGAGTTGGTAAAACAGATGAATCAACTTGTGATTCCTTTTGATTTTCAGTTTGAAGAACAGTTTTACCTTCTCCAGAATCAGTTTGTTTTTGAATTTTCATCCAAGCCAAACCAGCAGTTTTTGGTTTTGCTAAAACAGTTTTGGAACTGTTAGTTGGTTTGGATGTAACAGTTTTAGAACTGTTTGCCAGTTTTGGCTTAACAGTTTTAGAACTGTTATTCTGTCTTTTGGGACTTTTGTTTTGAGTGCCATTGATCTGTGGGTTATAGTAACAGTCTTGAACTAAATGATTAGATCTTCCACAAATGTAGCACTTTTTGGTTTTTACAATAGGTAAACCAGTTCTTTGTGACCAGAATTGGTTCCTATTTCTTTGATTTCCTCTAACAGCTGCAGATTGAGGAAACTTTTGGACACCATGTTTTTGACATGTGCATGCAGGCACTTCAGTATGCCTTTTCTTAGATTTGGGTTTAGCCTGAGGTTTTGCAACTTCCTTCTTCTTCCTAGTATACACAACTTCACCAACTTTCTCCTTTCCTTTGGCTTTGGTACTAACAGTTGGGCTTTTTAGCTTAGAACTGTTTGGGTTCTTGTTGGAACTGTTAGTGTAAAGATGAGGACTATTTGTAACAGTTGTGGAACTGCTAATAGAGTTAACAGTTTTTGAGGATTTTGGCTCATTGGTGAGGGGTTCAGTGGATGCTTTTACAAACACCACAGGTTGTAAAGATGATTTTGTGGGAATGGGCTCACACAAGATGTGATTTTCATATGGAATACCTTCATCCTTCTTCACAACTTCCTCATTATCTTCAACACTTACTACTGACACAACTTCATCTTCATAACTCTCAAACTTTGGATCAGCTGACTTAAGTTCATCTTCCAAAGGTTCATTAACATATCTGTCAGCTACCTCAGACATTGGAGTTATGTAGTTTTGGTTGTATGGAGGTGGGGTTTGTTTGTATCCTAGGCCAGTTTTCACCTTGTCTCTCACTTGAGATTGTAGCAGAGTCTCAAGCTTAAGGTTTGCAGCCCTGAACATTCCAAGATCAATGTCCACACCCTCCAATTTCTTTGTGAGTTCATCCACCTTGCTTTCTTTTTCCACCAACTTCTTTTTCAGACTATCAATCTCATTTTGAAACTGCTCTTTCTCCCACTTATGATATTTTCTATCATAGTCCATTTGCAGTTCATTAGCCTGATAGTCTTTAATTTTCTTTTCAAAATCTTCTATCACAGCAGTATACTCATACCTTCTCTCCTCCATTTTACTTAGAGCAGCACATACTTTCTTATTGTGCTCTCTAAATCTCTTAACAATAGCTCTACATTCACCAGGACATAGTTTAGAAGATACCTGTATGTCCTCAGATTCTGGAGAATCCATCTTGATGGAGGAGTCAGTCAATGCCATCAAAGCTTTGTTGCTGGTAGCCTCCTCTGCTTGATCACTCCAATCAAATCCATGGCCTTCTTGTGAGACCAATGCTGAGGAGGTATGGTTCTGAGTTTGCCTCTGACCTTGATTCTGAACTTGTCCACCAGATTTGCATTCTCTTGCAAAGTGGCCAAGTTGTTGACATTTGAAGCATCTAACCTTTGATTTGTCAAATCCAGCCTTGCCATCAGCTCTGAAGTTCATGTTTTGCCTTCCAGTTCTTTTAATGAATCGCTTGGCTCTAACGGTAAGCATGGCCATCTGCCATTTGAGATCCATTTCCTCAAGATCATCAGGGTGCACTTGTTCAAGATCCTCATTGGTGAGGGTTGAATGAGCATGGCTGGCAAGAAAAGCTTCAAGAACTGCATCTGGAGTATTCATATCTAGTCCAACACCAGAACTAGTACCTGCACCACTATCAAGAGAGTTAGTTAATGAATGGTTTGATTCCATACCTGAGGAAGATAGGAGAGCAGCATTATGACTAGGGATAGCAGTTTTTCTTTTTCCCTCTATCTCTCCCTCAAACACTATCAAACTATTATAGAGGTCATCTAACTCTATGTCTTCAAGAGAATCCTTGGTTCTCCATTGTGCAGCAAACACAGTCCATTCATCACCTAGAGACCTAAGAAATTTTCTATTTATCTCATCTTGATCAAGCCTAACCTTAGCACTCTCCAGTTGACTCACCAGTTTGTAAAACCTATCAAAGATTTGGGTGATACTCTCATTCTTCCCACTGGTGAAGTTCTCATAGGCTTGTTTAAGAAGATCTCTTTGGTTTCTCTTAGAACTAGCATTCCCAGCAAACCTCTTTTCCAGAGCATTCCAAAGTTCATGAGCATCATCAAATTTCTTGAATTGATGTTGATACTCATTGGGAATTGCAATCTGAAGGATGCTGAGGGCTTTCATCTCAATCATTCTACTTTTCTTTTCAGCATCTGTCTTTGGTGGTGGTTTCTTCTTTGGTTTTCCATTCTCATCCAGTTCAATGGTATTAGTAGGAACAGTTTCAATGATTTGCCAAACATCATAGTCCATTAGTTGGACATGCTGTTTAATTCTTAGTTTCCACATCTCAAAATCAGATGGTTTGAGCATGGGAACACGAATGTTAGACCCTGATCCACTGTTATCAGAAGAACCTCCCGAATCCATTGAAACAAATTGATTTAAAAAAAAAACAGTTTGAAAAATAAAGCAAGGTAAAGCAAAGACCTTCAACTGGTGATCAAAGGAACCTTAATGATAAGGCTCTGATACCACTTGTCAGGATCGGATATATTATATCAAATAACAAGAACTAACTTTTAAATAATAAATCAGAGTAATATAAAAGTTAATCTTTAACTATGATCACAATCAACTAAGAAGTTGCGGAATCACACTTAATTGATTAAAGAAGGTTTTAAACAAAGATTAATTCAATCAAACAGTAGTTTTATTAACCAACCAGAATGATTACAAAAGCAAACTTCACCCCCAATCTAACTTATTCTGTTAGACGAAGAACACAGACTGTTCTTAGGTTTCAACAAGAAACTTAGAGGCTAAAACACTTTCAGAAAAATAAATAACAATAAGAACAAATGCTTTGAATAATGAGATCAAGTCGTCGTCATCAATTGATCATCTAATGAAATATATATAGACTCTTGATCCTCCTTGAATTGTTGACAGTTAGGTAATCTTCTATCTTCTGAGATAATCTTGTTAATCTTCAAAGTATTTCGAGATATCTTCTAAGATAGGATTTTCCAAATATAGCTCAACAGAAACTGTTTAATGAACACAACAGTTCTTTAGTCTTCTAACAGTCTTCAGCTTCAAGGTCTTCTAACAGTTTTGACTTTGCCAACTAACAGTTCTGAACTTTTGAACTAACAGTTGTAAACCTTGCAGCAATTGTTAGTTACAACTGTTATCATATTTTCAACAAACAGTTTTAAACTGTTTCACCAACCTTTACCAAACAGTTCTCATTTTCATGCTCAATAACTTAGATTATTTCCCAACACAGTTCGTGCGAAATGATTTAACTTCGTGCGGAATGAATTCCTCATATGTGAACCTTGATACTGTTAGGACTGCACTCAGCAATAAACGATCAGTAACTTCAAGACCACTAAAAAACATTTAATCACATCAAAGCGAAACGTGAAAAACTTAAAGAATACCTTAAAAACACACTAAAAGAAACTAGAGCACACCAAAAATCTTTTTGAATTTTTCTGATTATAAAGAAAATGAAAATGCAGACTGTTAACAAATTAAATCCTAAAAACTAAGAGATTTGCAAAAATTAAATTACTGAAATTAAATCTTTTTGTGAGAAGGTTCCAAGATGGAATCAGTACCAGCACATCTATACATAGTTATCATTCATTTCAGAACCTTAGGCACAAACATACTCCCTCAATTTCTGTCTGTCAATCTAACTTTCCTTAGATAATGACAGATTTGAATTCAACATTTTCTGATTATCTAGACTGGGTACATGGTTAAGACTATCTCTTTCAAAATCTCACAGTGTTTTGATTCACTCAGTCGGTTGCACAACTTGAATACCCAACCACCATGCTTATGTGCTTTGAGATTTTGTCAACGCATTTTATGCTCTTTGACATGGAGGTCAATTTTTCACCTCTTTTGATAATTTCTGTTGAGCTTTTGTCACTGCATTTTATGCTCTTTGACAATTCAACACTAATAGATCAAAGTATCTATTTCTTTTGACATCTCAGATTGGGGTCAATTTTTCACCCTCTTTTTACATTTTGCTCATTGTCATCTAACACATTTGGCATGGAAACAGGTGTGTGCACCAGACTAAGTTAGTCTCAACTGTTATCGACTTGAAGACTTGGAATGTCTCGATAGTTTGAATCTTTGATGGATTTCCACATGCATAACCACTTATCAGCCTAGACTCTCATCATATGCCTTACATGCCATCTGTTTCTTATCTGATTTGTATCAAATTTTCAGACAGTTTTCTCAAGAATATGTACATGTCTTCAGTCCTAATTTTACTAGACATACTTTGTATTGAAAGCTAGTGTACCATCATTTTCCATTTGAGTTGGATCAACTTCTCATTTTTGTTTTTCTTTTATTTTATTTTTTTTTGATTTTTTTTTGTATTTTCTATGTTTTTCTGATTTTTTTGTATTTTCTATGTTTTTCTGATTTTTTTTGTATTTTCTATGTTGCACCTATCTCCCCCTAAAATACTAAAAGAAATAAATACCAAGAACAGAGACACACAGACACAGAAAATAAACACACAGAAAATAGACACACAGTCACAAATATGAGAAATGCATTAAGTTGCATCATCAGAGACGACCTCACACTTGGTTTTCATCCCGTTTTCATTTACTAAGAACAAAAACCTGGGTTTATCAAATGCCTTTGTATACAGGTCTGCCTTTTGAAAATCAGTTTGAATAGACATGACATCAATTAATTTCTTTTCCCAGCTGTCCCGTATAAAATGGTATTTGATACCAATGTGCTTGGTCTTATAGTGCTGGACAGGATTTTTAGTTATGGCAATGGCAGCAGTATTATCAACAAAAATGGGAGTAGTAGAGAGTTGCAAACCGTAATCCCGCAGTTGTTGTTGAATCCAGATGACCTGAGAACAGCAGCTCGCCGCCGAAATATATTCAGCTTCACACGTAGAAAGCGCAACTGCAGTCTGCTTCTTACACTGCCACGTGACAAGTCTCGATCCGAGAAACTGACAACCCCCAGAGGTAGATTTATGATCCTTTTTGCATCCACCATAGTCTGAATCACTGTAGGCCGTCAACTCAAAGTTATCATCACAAGGATACCACAGTCCAAGATTGGGAGCATCCTTCAGATAGCGAAAGATCCGCTTGACAATCATCAGATGCTTGACGTTAGGCTTGGATTGGTATCTTGCCATCAGACATGTGGCAAACATGATATCTGGTCTGGATGCCGTGAGATACATCAGAGATCCAATCATTGCTCGATAAAGAGATTCATTCACCAACTCCCCCTCAGTATCTGGAGACATGCCGTGATTGACAGGAAGAGGTGTTGCCGCAGTCTTCTCAGTAGACATTTCAAATCGGGCAAGAATATCAGCAACATACTTCGACTGATGTAAGAAAATCCCTGACTCGGTCTGCTCCACTTGAAGTCCAAGGAAAAACTTCATCTCCCCCATTGAGCTCATTTCGAATTTCTCCTTCATAATCCTTGCAAAGTCTTCACACAGAATCGGATTGGGAGAACCAAAAATAATATCATCCACATATACTTGCACCAAGATCAGGTCTTTATTATCACCTTTGATGAACAGCGTTTTGTCAATGGTCCCTCTCTTGTACCCATTGTCGATCAGATATTGAGAGAGGGTCTCGTACCATGCTTGCGGCGCTTGATGTAGACCATATAAAGCCTTATTCAGTAAGAAGACTTTGTCTGGATGAAGGGGGTCCACAAACCCCGGAGGTTGATTGACATACACTGTCTCTTGAATTTCTCCGTACAGGAACGCACTTTTAACATCCATCTGATAGACTTTAAAACGTTTATGCGAGGCGAAGGCGAGAAATAGACGTCTAGCTTCCAGACGAGCAACTGGAGCAAACACATCAGTGTAGTCTATGTCAGGAATTTGTCTGAAACCCTGAACTACTAGCCTTGCCTTGTTCCTGACAATCACCCCCTGATCATCACGTTTGCACTTCAGAACCCATCTGCAGCCAAAGGACTTAGCACCCTTTGGTTTGTTCACTAAGCGCCAGATGTTTAGCTTTTGAAATTGAAGCAGCTCTTCTTACATTGCATTAATCCAGGAATCATCTTTGAGTGCCTCAATATGATCTTTTGGTTCAATCTGTGAGAGAAATCCCGAACAAAGACATTGTGTAATATCCACAGACTTAACCAAATTTGCACCCAGATCGGAGAATTCTTTCATCTGTTTCAGTCCCGGGGACTCTGAAGAATGAGATCTTGATAGTGTTGCCACTTGCCTCCTGGTTTGAAAATGAGAATGAGGATCACCAATGATTTGTTCAGGAGGATGGTTTCTATCAACTCTACTTGATCTCTGCAACTGAGCTTCTATATTAGTTTCCAGATTAGTAACCACGGGTGTCTCCTCAAGTGTTAACGTGTGATCAGCAGGAGCATCCACACCCTGTGAACCCTTGTCTGGTGGAGTATGTGGCTCATCTTCAGAGTCGGATTCAGCATCACTGTGCGTCGACGTGTGAGTACTAGAAGACGGATTTGGTGTGGTGCCCTCAGAGGAGTTCTGCAGGTCATACAACATCTGAATTGCTATATCATCCTCTAGAGCTACTGGTGGCAGATTAAACGAGTCAAATAGGTTATCATAATCAAATAACCAAGCATCACCGGTTTTTGTAGGAGGCGAAGTATTCCGTTGCACATCCACTTCAAACCATTCTTCCACACAGTTAGAGGTTACGTTGAAAACCCGCTTATTCGGAATGCTGTACCCCAAGAAATATCCCTTCTCAACCTTGGAACTGAATTTACCTTCGGCTTCACGTTTTAACATTGTGCATGGAGCGCCAAACGGTTCAAGATGGCTGATATTCGGTTTCCGATTATTCAAGAGTTCATAACATGTCTTTCCCAATCGTTTGACCACTAAGACCCGGTTAAGTGTGTAACAAGCATTTGCGACAGCTTCGTTCCAAAACCTTACGGGCAAAGCAGAGTCAGCAAGCATGGTGCGTGCTGCCTCTATTAAGGTCCGATTCTTCCTCTCAGCAACTCCATTCATTTGAGGAGTGTATGCGGCACTGAACTGATGTTGGATACCCTTCTCATTACACAGCTTCTCCATCTTCTGATTCCTGAACTCTGTTCCATTATCTGATCTGAGTTTCCTGATCTTCAGCTTATAGATAGTCTCTAACTTGTTGATCATGATTTCTAACGTCTCAAACGTTTCAGACTTCTCTTTTAAGAAGAAAACCCAGGAAAATCTTGAATAATCATCAGTGACTACCAGACAGTACCTTTCTCCATGAATGCTCTTATACCGAACAGGACCAAATAAATCCATGTGAAGTAGTTCAAGCGGGATTGAAATTGAGTGGTACTTCTTCAACTTGTGGGGTTTCTTCGTCTGCTTCCCCATTTTACATGAAATGCATTTGTCTGGTAGATGGAAGCTTTTCAGATTGACTCCCGTTACGAGCTCATGGTGAACTAAATGATTCATCTTTCTCAAGCTCAAGTGACACATCCTCTTGTGCCATAAAATGGAGTCCTTTTCAGTTGCCTTTTTAAGAAAGCATTGATGCTCCACCTCTTTCACCGAAGCATTTGACATGTCCAGGACATAAAGATCATTATGTCTCGGAGTTGACATTAAAACCATATCTTCGGGAATCTGAAATTCTTTCTTTAGCACATAGCATTGTTTGTCATCAAACATCACTTTGAACTCTTTATCACAGATTTGAGAGACTGACAGCAAGTTGTTTGCAAGCTGCTCGACATAGTTGACTTTGTCAAAGCTCACTCTCCCATTAGACAAGAAACCTTGAGCTGTGATGTGACCTCCCTTATCTCCCGTGAAGCTGACATACCCTCCTTTTATTTTTCTGACATTTGTAAGAAGGCTCAGATCGCCTGTCATGTGCCTGGATGCTGCACTATCAACAATCCACGTGTTATACCGGCGAGCACCCTGCACAAACAAGTAAAAGGTTAGTTAGCATTAGGAACCCATGCCCGAATGGTCATGGGTTTCCCATTTTCTCCAACAACTTGCACATTAATCCACACACCAGTAGCTTTGGAGTCTACACTGGTATCTGAATTATTTGACATTTTAGATTCAGGTTTATTGGTCCATTTTAAATCTTGACGGGGAGAAGCCTTGTGATAAACACTAGAAGTATTAATCACCTTATGAAGTGGTTCCTTCCCCATCTGACTAACCTCTGGACGTTTGGGTTTACTAGATGTTTCCCCAACAGTCCTTTTGAGCTGATGAGGGTCAGTTGATTTTTGATTAAACGTTTTATTTTTTTGAAAATTTTCAGAAAAGTCAACTTTCCCCCTGCAGCTCTGTTGTGGCTGATCACACTCATAACTGAGGTGACCAGGTCTCCTGCACACATAACAAATCATGTTTGACTGATGTTTTACAGGATTCTGTGGCACCTTTTGCTCAACTTGACATTTTAACTCTACTCCTAAACCACATTGTTTTGGCAAAATTTTAACTTCCTCATAAGGACGGGTTGCAGGAGACTTTGCACCCTCCTTTTCTATGGTTCGGAGTGCTGCTTGCACATTTTTCATTAACGTGCCTTGTCCATAAGAACTGCCTAGAAGTTTTCTCATACCAGATTCTGGCTTTTCTTCTAGTTTGGCCTCTTTCATCTGAGGCTCACCAACTTTTCCTTTCATTTTTAAGTCAGGTTTTGAGGTTGAAGCAGGAGGTGCATCAACCTTGGAAGGAAGTTGGTCAGCTTCAGTAAAGACATCTGTTTGCACCAGTTGGTTTAAAACTGGTGGTGGACATTTAGTGTAGGCCTTGTTGTCTTTTTCTAAATCGGAACCTTGAGGTCTCCGGTCGATTATGTGCTCAAATAGATAAGATGAAGTTGAATTACTTTTTAGTTTCTGATTGAGAGTCTCATAATCTACCTTAGAACTAGCAAGGTCTCGCTTCAGTGTATCTATCTGATTGATGTAGAAAACTATGGCATCCTGTTTGTTTAGCAATGCTACCTCTAGTTCTCTAATCTGTTTGTTCTGGCTTTCAATTTTATCTTTTAGTGTCTTTTCCCTACCTTTAATGATTGAATTTTCATGCAATTTAGAGGTAAGATCACTGACTTGAGATTTCAAAGATAAAATATTTTGCACATAGTCATTGCATGAAACACAAGGAATGCCAGAATTGTTACTTACCTTTGAATCAGCAGGTTTACCAGTCATGCACGCCTTAAGATCTTCTGATTTAGGTGGAACAGTCACTGGCGTTGGTTCGGCAGCTGGCACTGAAGCTGATTTGACATTATGCTCATCAGTGGATAGTACATACTCGTTATCACAAACGTCGTGGACACTGTCTGCCTCAGACTGTGAATCGTCATTCAGGTCTTGAACACTGGCCAGGTTGGTCTCAGCAACTTCGAAAGCATCATTATCTTGAAAGTGCACTGACCAGTCTATCCCCTCATCTTTCTGAACAACCACCATTGCCTTAGATGATCTCTCATGGGATGTTTCAGCTTTCTTTGGGGTAGTGGAAGTCGATGATTTTCCAGGAGATGTCCTGAATGGATACTTGGGTCCTGAGTTCTTTGGCTTTTCACATTCTCTTGCAAAATGACCCTTTTCGCCACAGTTGTAGCAGGTTACAGCTGATTTGTCGAAGCCCAGCTTTGTATCCTTCGTTGCTGTAATCTGCATCCCAGTTCTCTTGACCAAGGCCTTTGCTCTCCTTACCAGATTAGCATAGGACCATAGAATGTCCTGTCTTTCCATTTCATCGTTGTCTATCTGGTCATAATCTTCCTGAGTCAGGTAGGCATTTCCGATTTTACCCTTTAGCAGATCATCATATGAGGTGACCAAAGCACTAAGCATCCCCATATGCTCCTTTACTTCTTCAGTGCTGCCATGCTTAAAATGCTCAGTGTTTAAGGCAGGCATAGACGTTTTGCTTGAAGGAGCAGAATATGGTGGTCCACTTGGAGTTTCAGGAGCAGACTTGCTTGAAGAACAAACGTTAGATGTAAAGGCTGTCTGCAGTGGAGCATTTGATGAAGTGACTGGAGAAGCAATGGGTCCAGTACAGTATAATGAAGGATTTTGCACATAGCTGCTCAATCTGTCCAGATTTTGCTCCTCCTGTTCATGCTCTTTCAGCTTAGTAATGAAGTCATTCAGATCCATGCCCTCAAAACCTTCACCATTTTTAAGAATCATAATGAACGGCCTCCAGCTTTTGGGTAGTGCCTTGGACAAAGTCTCTACTTGTTGTCTTTCTGAGATCTGCACTCCCAAACTATCCATTTCACTGAGAAGATGGTTGTATCTGTTGATCAGATCTGGAAGCTTTTCATTCACGTATGAAGTGAAATGGTCAAACTCTTTTCTCAACTGTGAGGCCTTGAGCTCTTTCAGAGATGCATTCCTCTCATTCCTCTTTTGTAACGCATTCCACAAGGAACGTGACGTTCTATACCGTCGGAACTGGTGGAAGATCTCATTAGGAATAGCTTGGATCAGATAAGAATAGGCTTTCTTCTCAGCATCATAAGCCTTCCTCTGATCGTCACTCATCTGATCATAGGGAACTTCGATATTCCCCTCACCTTTAGGCATGACATAATCAAAAGAAATGGCCCGGTGCAACCGTGGATCAACCCCATCGATAAATATTTCAAAACGTGGTTTCCAGAATGGGTAGTCTTCCATGGTTAACAATCTAGGCACTTTGTTAATACCTCCTTGTTCATTATACATAATTAAGTTACTTAGGGCAGTTATGGTTTGTTTGGCAGCCATAGCACTCATGTCAGACATTATGATTAAAGCCTAAAACAAACGTAAACACTACGCACGAAGTGAGAATGGTTCGCAAGAAGTGAACACACTACGCACGTAGTAAACTATACTACGTACGGACTGACAAAAGATCACACAGTCTCAGGTACGTACGGAATGGGTACCTAGTACGCACGAAGTGACTTGACTACGTACAAAACAAGTAAATTGTTTTTAAGAGAATATTTTGACACACAGAGTCAATACGTGCGAAGTGAGAAGCACTACGCACGTGTTGATGACACAATAAGCACTCGCAGACACACAGGCTACCGAAGATTCTAGAGTACCAACGACCCACTACGCACGCACTGAAAATCAATACGCACGTAATGCTAGACACTACGCACGAGTAAACTGCAACGACTAGGATAATTTTTAGAACACTAAGACACACTACGCACGAACTTAGAGGTAGTACGCACGTAGTGAGAATCACTTCGCACGACTAACCTTCAACAGTTCAGACCTTTTAACGTAAAAACTTGACTTTTTGACCCAAAAAAAATGCCCTGTTGACGATAATACGCACGAAGAAACACTTAGAACACGACATAACAAAAACACCTAAATGACCAAAACGACACCTAGATCACGAAACCTAAGGAAAAGTGATCAATCAAAGCACAAGGCTCTGATACCACTTTGTAGGACCGTGTGGGGGGGGGGGGGGTTCTAAACTAACACACCCTAATGCTAGGACTGATCTAGGATGAGAAATAGTGCGGAATATCTATTTCCCAAACCTCCTAAGGATTCTAAGATCTGCTTAGGTGTCCGGCACACAGTTAACACGAAGAACACACAGAGTAGGATCAAGAACAACTCTAAGAACTCACACAGAATGACTCACACAGAATGCTTAAGGCTGCCCTTGGATTCGAGATTAACACTAAGTTCGCGATTATCGAGGTTAAACGTACGACTACGAAGGCTCATGAAGGCTTAAGGTCGATTACGTACGATTTCCTGTGATTACTTGATTACTCTCGATTACCCGCGCTAATACGAGGTTAATACGTATTTATAGTGTGGGATACGCGTATTTCCTTAAATAATTTCCACTACGCACGTGGTGCAATGCACTGCGTACGTAGTTAGTCCAGTACGCACGTACCGGTTGTTTTAATAATAATTAATTAAACATTAATCGTCTCCCTCACCACGCACGTAGTGAGATCCACTACGCACGTAGTGAGTCTCATCACGCAAGTGATGTTTGTCACTTATACTTAAACTTCCAAACACACATCAACACATGATTAAGTACTTGTAAGCTTAAAACAAATATAAGGAAACACTTAGAATATATAAACATGTAAACCATTAATCAAAACATATTTGAATTAACATTTCAAGTAAACATGTATGTATTGGATTGATAAGAACTAGGGATTTACAATTATGCACCAACAAACTGTTTAAAACCTGTGTATATTGCATGATATATCTGTTTTATGATTCTGGTATTGTTTCCCCACCTGATCCCGTTGGGATCCTGGGAACGGGATTTACAAGTTTTATATATTCCGCTGTGCATGTTTTGTACCCTGTAAATCCCTACAGTGGTATCAGATCCTTCTTTTAGGCTCGATGGGGAACAAGTTAATCATAGATATATATGTATATATGCTTTGCGAAAATTAGTATTATGGTTTGGATCAAGTTTCTGATCTATTACCTGATTAATTTTCTAGTTCTACTGATTAAATATATTGTTTATATATTTGTGTGAAACTTTGGTTTTGGTTTAAGGATCAAGTTGTGATCTTTTTACCATTAAAGTTTCCAGTTTGTTGTTTATATATTATTTATATATTAACTGCGTGAAACTTTATTTTTGGTCAAAGGTCAAGGTTTATGACTTTTAACCAATTAAAGTTTCCAGGTTATCTGTTTTTATTATTTATACATTTATTATGTGAGAAACTTTGGTTTATGGTAAAAGGTCAAAGTTTTGACTTTTAACCGGATAAGGTTTCAAGTTTACATGTTTTATATATATATTTGTATAAATTGTGTGTGAAACTTGTGGTTATTTAAAAGTTCAAAGTTCTTGAATGTTTTAAATCAAGTTTCCAGCTTTATTATTAATTATTTAATAATAATTGACGCTTAACCTCGTGGTATTTTTTGTTTTTTATCCATTTTGTGATATTTAACAAAAGGCCCATTTTCAGGCTCAGTTTGAGGTCCTGGTTAAATGTTGGGAGTAAACACAAAACCTGTTGGTGTTTTGGTATTAGAAATTTAAGTTTCAATCTACCCGGGTTTATATATGTGTATGGTGGTTTATAATGCGTGTATTACTATTTATTTAGTAGTACGTGATTGGTTGATTATTACTTTTAAGCTAAACGCCTTAAACCTAGTGGATCAAGTTTGTGGTTGTTTATTTTATTGTTTGTGGATTGGTTTACATTTATTTTTATCTAGTGTGGGGAGGCCTGCGTGTAACTTACAACCCCTATTCAATTTTGTAAAAGTACTAAATTTAGCGGGCCTGCGTGCCTTTGAACTATTATGTAATAGGGCATTAGTTTTTATCAAAATTGTAATAGGTTAGTTTGATTGTTGTAAATGTAATTTTTGGAGCCAATCAAGACAAGGATCAAGACGAAGGAGAGAGGACGCCACGGATGCTGGAGCTAGTGGGAGCATCAGCATCAGATTCATGCCTTGTGTGTTGTTTATGATCCACTTAGGGTTTGACCACAGTTAATTAAGTACCAGTGATGTGAAAGGCATTATGTGTGTTGGCTTATTATTATTAATTGTGTGGTTGTGTTTTAATTATTTAATTATATAGTGCACGCACGTCATTAAAACCATATACATATATAAAGGATATTTTTAAGTTGATAAGTTTTTCACTTAAAAAGGTTATAAGTTTTACATGTTTTTTAAAACGGTTAAAACTGGCAATATGTTTTTGAAACAAGTTAACCCTTTCAAAATCTTAGACCAGTAGTGCTACCTATCTAATGGTACACCTTTCCTGCTCCCAGTACTTCGGTGTGTTGTCGTGCCCAAACCGTGCACACTGGGGTTCAAACTGATGTGGGGAGGGGGTGAAAGACTTTGCGATTCCCTGATGTGACGGGCCAGAGTTCACCCCGTCTTAGATGGTGAGGTCTATTTTGGTGATTCCTGATGTGACGGGCCCAAAGTGCACTTAGGAGGACTAAATATGTACGAATTATAGTTTCATTTGATGTCCCAAGGATATAGGAGTCGTGTTTTGGTTTAAACACGATCGGTATGGTTTATACCCACCAGAAATAGCACGGGTCGGTGTTTTCGTACCCAAACCATGCACCGGCACGTGTGAAATATCTATCCTATTCTAAAATATATTTATTTAAAGGGTTATAAATTAATTTAGAGGAATTAAATTACTAAAATGTTTTTTTCTTGCTTTTACTGTAGATGTCGATATTATCTGTTATACCATTTTATTCACCCGAGGAGTCTCTTAGCCTCATCATGAGCAAGTGGAAGCTTTCAAGTCCAAACTTTATGGTTTGGAAATTGCACTTTAGGAATATCCTAAGGGCGCACGGAAGGCTGTACACGGTAGACAAACCTTCTCCAGCACGACCTGACTATTCTGCTCAGGATGGAGAGTATGATACATATTATAAGTATCTGTCTGCTGACGTCATGTCAATTCTGATACTCTCCATAGAGTCTGAGAATTTGATCAACTGGATATTGGTTCTACTAACGAGCCAGGTATCTTTATGATAGATTACTTAGTTACTTCATTTGAATCATGGGTACTTAATACCGGATGTCGTCATCACATTTGCAATCACTTGCAGGGATTCAAGAGAGGTAGGAAACTAAGGAAGGGGGAGATGGATCTACGGGTAGGTGAATGCTCCATCATTGGTGCAGAAGCTGTAGGAAACTATTGTCTCAGGCTACCTTCAAGATTAATCATAGAGCTAGAGAATTGTTTTTACGTTCCTATATTGATTAAAAATGTAATCGCGTACGATTTATTAATAGACATTGGTTTTAACTATCAGTCAGTAGGTAAAATAATTTTGTGCTTTAAAGATGATTTATTCTATTTTAAATCAAGTTCACAAAATGGTCTATAAATAGTAAATCTAGAAGATAACAAGGAAATCTATCATATAAGTAAGAGGTCAAAGGACACTTTGAACCAGACTTACCTTTGGTATTGTCGGCTCAGACACATAAATAAGCAACGCATAGAGCAACTTCATAGTGATGGAGCTCAAGGTCATTTGATCTTGAATCAATTGACAATTGCGAATCTTGTTTGTCCGGCAAGAAGACAAAGAAACCTTTCGACAGTTTGAATGAAAGGTCAAAGGAACTGCTAGGAATTATACACACAGATGTGTGTGGTCCTTGTTGGATTATGTGCACAGATAATTAATGGGTACATTGTGTCCAATGTTATAAGAGACTAAAGGGTCACACGGCTGCACACCCAATGTCGAACCGTTATGAAATTATATATAAATGTGTGTAAATAATTAATAGTTAATTAATTATTACTTGAGGGAATCAATAATGAATAGTTCATTTATTATTTGGACGTTAATTATTTAAAGGTTATTTAATTAATTGATCAGTATTTAATTAATAAGATTATTATTTAAAGTCGAGGGTTGTTTTTGTACACGTTTCATAGTGATAATTAAGATGGGCTTATCTTAACAGATATAGGCTTGATCTATTTTAAAGGGTATTTAAAATAGATTAAACATATTATTGAAACATAAGCCTAATTTATAACTTAAAGGGCAAGGCAAAGACTCTCTCCCTCCCCTCTCTTGTTCGACGTCGACGGCGTTCCACCACAACACCACTGCCGGTCGGCGGCGGTCATCGGCGCAACACACACACATTCTTGCGATTGTTTTTTCGTGAGGTTTCTAGTAAGTGGTCTAGCAGCTTGGTTCACGGGTGCAGTGGCTGTGGACTAGATTTAGCAATCCCAAGATCAAGTGGTAATTCTTTTTTCTTTTGTTCTTGATTGTTCATATGAAACTCATTAGATCACTAGTAAGATTCTAACCCTTTTAGGGTTTAGGGGGTTGTGTTCAATTCAGTTCCGCTTTAGGATTTAACCTGTAGAATCAAACCAAAGGTTAGACCAGTTTGTGTCTTAGGGTGGTTTGGTCAGATAAAAACCCTTCAGTCCTTTCCGTTAAGAAGCCAGGGGAGGACACCAGTACTTCATTACCTTTACTGACAACTTCATTAGGTATGGTTATGTGTATCTAATGAGACACAAGTCTGAAAATTTTGATATCTTCAAACATTTTTAGAGTGAAGTACAGAACCAGCTTGATAAGAAGATAAAGTTACTTCGGTCTTACTGGGGTGGTGAATATCTGAGTCAGGAGTTTGACGATCATCTAAAGGAATGTGGGATTGTTTCACAACTCACACCTCTGTATACGCCACAGTGGAATGGTGTATCCAAAAGGAGGAATAGGACCTTACTTGACATGGTTCAGTCTATGATGAGTCGAACTAGTTTACCAATGTCGTTCTGGGGTCATGCACTCGAAACGATTGCTTATATGCTGAACTGAGTTCCAACTAATTCTGTGGAAAAGGGAAAGACACCGTTCGAGTTATGGACGGGGAAAAGCCCAAACTGTCTTTCATAAAGATTTGGGGTTGTGAGGCGTTCGTTAAACGACCGTTCTCGGATAAACTCAAACCCAAATCAAATAAGTGTATCTTTGTGGGTTATCCTAAGGAAACCTTAGGGTACTATTTCTATAATCCTGATGAGAACAAAGTTTTTGTCGCTTGGTCAGGGACATTTCTAGAGGATAAGTTTCTAAGTTCAGAAACTTCTAAAAAAGAAATAGATCTTCAAGAAATTGAAGAGGATGAAGGTATGCCTCCTCCACTAGTGGAACCCGTAACTCAACAAAGAGTTATTGAATCCCAACCCGAGTCTGTGGTTGAGAAGGAAGTGGAAACACAAGACATTCGCAGGTCCAGTAGGATTCGGACTGAGCCGAATAGATATCTAGGATATCTAATCACTCAAGAAGAAGGGGATCTTTATGAGCCCACATCCTATGGGGATGCTATGTCGGGCAGTGAGTCTGACGAATGGCTGGACCCATGAAGGCGGAGATGCAATCCATGTATGACAACCAAGTTTGGGAGTTAGTAGACTTACTACAACACAGTAGAGCTGTTGGGTGCAAGTGGGTCTTCAAGAAGAAGACCGCATGGAAGGAAATGTGCATACATTTAAAGCTAGACTTGTTGCAAAAGGTTACACTTAGACTCAGGGGATTGATAATGTTGAAACCTTTTCGCCAGTAGCTATACTTAAGTCAATTAGGATTCTTATGGCCATATCTGCATACTTCAATTATGAGATATGGTAAATGGATGTCAAAACCTCTTTCCTTAATGGAAAACTAACAGAGGATGTGTATATGACACAACCGGATGGTTTTTAGGATTCCAAGAATCCAGGTAAAATATGCAAGTTGCTGAAATCCATTTATGGATTGAAGCAAGCATCTAAGAGCTGGAACTTGCACTTTGATGAGCGCATCAAGGAGTTTGGTTTTACCAAAAGCGAGTTTGAGTCCTGTGTTTACACAAAGTTCAGTGGGAGCATAGCAATCTTCCTGATCCTGTATGTGGATGACATACTGATCATAGGAAATAATGTACCAGCATTACAAGGAGTAAAATCCTGGTTAGGTAAATGTTTCCAAATGAAGGACCTAGGAGAAGCCGCATACATACTTGGTATTAAGATCTATAGAGATAGATCTAGGCGGCTGATCGGACTTAGTCAGAGTACATACATAGATAAAGTGTTGAAACGCTTTAAGATGAAAGATTCTAGGAAATGATTCATCCCTATGAGATCTGATATACCATTGAGCAAAACTCAATGCCCTACTTCTCCAGAGGACCAGAAGAGGCTGAAATCGGTTCCCTATGATTGGGCAGTGGGATCGAATATGTTGCTTACTCCATAAGCCTTACGAGTAGGTATCAGCAAAATCTGGGTGAACCCCATTGGGTGGCTGTCAAGAACATTCTCAAGTATTTGAGAAGCACAAAGGATATGTTATTGGTCTTTAGTGGAAGCACAAATGAAATCAGTGCTACTGGTTACACAGATGTGAGCTTCCAGACAGACAGAGATGACTTTAAGTCGAAGTCAGGGTTTGTTTTTACCCTAAATGGTGGAGCTGTATCTTGGAAAAGCCAGAAGCAAGTACTATAGCAGATTCAACTACAGAGGCTGAGTACATTGTGGCAAATGATGCGGCAAAGGAAGCGGTTTGGCTGAGGAACTTTATCTCAGATCTTAGAGTGGTTGCCAGTATCTCTAGACCGATTGATATATTTTGTGATAATATGAGAGCTTTGGTGCAAGCAAAAGAACCAAGAGATCACCAGCGGACCAGGTACGTACTTCGAAAGCATCACCTCATCCGAGAGATCATCAGAAGGGGAGATGTGAGGATATGCAAGATACCAACAGAGGACAACGTTTCTGATCCGTTGACCAAGGCGCTAGCAAGAGAAAAGCAATAGAGACATGCTAGTTCCATAGGAATGCAGTACATCGGACCTAGCACCTAGTTTTTCAGTATTTAATTAAAATTATATGGATTGAGATTTAAACTTTATGATTATGTATTAAACATTTCTGCGTGATGGGAATAGGAGGTTTAATATAATCTTCTAAATATCTCCATACTTTTAGCATATTTATTCATCCATGATATACAAGTCTTAGTATATCAAAATACTTGTTGGATTATTTGGGTAGGGAATAACAGCACAAAGTTATGTGATCAAGTATTTATAGATATTTGTCAGGGGTACAAGTATTTATAGACTTCTGTACTTTGGAACGTTCTAACGCTACGCCGTCACTCGATAGTAATAACGGGCGTATCTGGGTGCTCAAATGCAAGCAGTCAAGATGGGATTTGCACCTTCTCTTGTAGAGAGAAGATATTCCACGGCCCCTTGACGGTTGAGACTAAATGAAATGCGTGGCCGCGCTCGGATAGAATGATGGGCATCATTTGGTAACTCCGTAACTGCAGTTAGTCGAAATCAGAAGTCGAGAAACATAATCTGGATTTTCAGAATAGATCATGTGCTCCATGTCTGAAATCCACATTACGGGATATCATGATGCTAAAGGAAAAGCCAGGTAATCCAAGTAGGTGATTACATAATCTCTTGACATAAGAGAACTTATAGTCATAGTCAACCTAAGTGTCTGGCTGGGGACCTCCTTAGGCCCGTGATAGAGAAGGGAATGTAACTATCGTGCACAAGTGGGAGTCTGAAAAGATTGTGTGCAAGGATAGTGTACACGTGTCATCACATCCATATACACTATGAGCTACTAAAGGGTCACACAACTGCACACCCAACTTATCAACCAGGAATAAATCAGTGTGTATAAAATATATAATTAACAGTTAATTAATTATCAGGGCAGAGGGAATTAATATATGGATATTATTAATAAAGAAAAAGGATAATTAAATATTAGTTAAATATTTAATAAATAAAGTTTAGTTAGAAAATTATTAATTAACAGTCGTTTAATTAATAATAAATGAATTTGGAGGAATTATACTGTAATAGGATTAAAGTTATAGATTATGGACCGGGCTTTAAGGTCCAAGGGCTTAGGCCCAGAGAATATCTATAAAAGAGGTTTAAACCTTAGTTTAAACCTAATTCAAATTAAGCAAAGTTATTTAATCCTAAACAAACACAAGCCTCCTCCTCCTTCTCTCTCTCTCTCAGCGATCGGCGGAACACCACCCGAAGGTGGTTTCGGGATTTCTCCGGCGGTGGCGCACGGCGGTGGTGATTACAAATTTCTAGACGCAAGAGATCTTATAGTCGTGGTTAACTTAAGTGTCTGGCTAGGGACCTCCTTAGGCCAATGACGTACAAGGAAGTGTAACTATCTTGCACAAGTGGGAGTCTGATGGATCGTATGAACAGGTAGTGTACACATGTCATCATATCCGAACACTATAAGGTACTAAAGGGTCACACGAATGCATACTCAACTTGAACCAAGATATAAGAATAATACCTTCTATGGTGATAATTAATAGTTAATTGATTATCAAGAAAATATATAATAAATAGTTATTTGTTATTTGGGTGATTAAATATTTAGTTAAGCATTTAATCAAAATGTTTGGTTAAAGTGTTATTCATTAATTAGTGAATTAATTAATATTAATCAAACTTAGGGGTGGTTTTTGACAAAAGATTAAAGATTTAATCTTTGGCCGTCTTAAAAGCCTAATCCCCCTTAATTACTATTTAAGGGGATTAAGCCTTGGTTTTTAGCTAATTGTAATCTTAAGCCACAAGACACAAAACTCTCCCTTTCTCTCCCTCTTGCTACCTCTCGGCTGAAGCCACCCCACCGCCGGCGGCGGTAGTTCTTCCAGACGCAACGATAACCCGGCGGCCGGTCCCTTGCGGCGGCGATAACCAGTCCCGGTGACCCTCATCCTCATCCTCATCTTCGGCCGAACCCGTTCTCCGCTTGTTGTCAATATTTCTTTTTCAAGAACTGACTTAATAGTAGAATTACCAAGGGTTTGATTTGCAGAAATCATCTATACAAGTACAAATTTTTATTAGTATTATCAATAATTATCCTTTTTAAAATTAACTTCTAATGATTAATAAAAATAATTAATTTTGCGAAAAGGCTAAGATCCTTATTGAACTTCTATTATCACATCAGTTGATCTGCTAGCAATGATAGACCCAATAGGTAGGTGACGATCTCCAATTACATTACAAGTGCAATTCTTAGATCTTTAAGGGACTCACGGCACCTAGTGTCAAATTGGTATGTTTAGTCTCATCCTTGCCTCGGGTCAAGGTCTCACCGGCTTAACCCGATATAGTCATCCAATTTTAAATTGTGTAAAAACAAATCTAGGTCTCAAGCATAGATAATAATTACCTCGGGGTTATAATTCACTCACGTCTCACGCAAAGGTAAAAAATAACGGCAAGTAATTTAAAACGACTTGACGGCATGACTAAAATTTTGTAGAAACTAGAAGGGGGGTTGAATAGTTTATATGTCCACTTCTTCGAATATTTAAATAAATATATATGTATTTGAAACAAAAAAACACTTGTTAGTAAATACAGATATATAAATATGTGAATGGAATGCAGATGTGCAGAAATATAGAGATGCGTAAAGTATATAAGTAAATATATATAGTAGTAATTTTATATATATATATATATATATATATATATATATTGATGAGAGTACCTGATATGTATATATAAATAATAGTATGTATATATATATAAGTATAATATGTATGCGTAAATATATATAAATATATATATTATACGTATTTATGTGTATATATATATATAGATCTTGATAAGTGTACCTGATGAATATATATATATATATATAGTATGACGGATATGTAAATGACTTGAATGTAAATAAATAAAATGCAAGAAATTAATTAAAAGTGCAAGAATGTAAAAATGCTAAAAATATGCAAATGCAAGAATGTAAAAGTGCAAGAATATAAATATGCAAGAAATGTAAATATGCAAATGCAAATGCGAGTATGAAGGAGTTAAGGGTTTAGAAGGGTGACACCAAGATTTTATCGTGGTTCAGTTGAACTCCAACCTACATCCACGCCTTGACCTCCGTCAAGGATTCCACTAGCACCACGTGCAAATACCTCTTAGCCCGGAAGAGATCACCGATGTAAAATCACCTTTTCGGGTAGGCGACAACCACCAAAAGATCTAGTCCAAGATCTTACAAGTGTTCTTCACCAAGAACACATCTCCTTCTTCAACAAGAAGAAGAACAAGTTCTATAACAAGAACTCAACACTCTCAAACAAACAAAGTGGGGAAAAGTCAAACCCATCAACATATCAAAGTGTTCTTCACTCAAGAACACCTCACCAAGAACACTAACTACACCAACAATGGTGTATGAACTATAAATCTCTCAATACAAGAAAAGATGAACACTATGTATATCACTCAAAGAACTTTTCTTGCTTCCCTTTTGCTTGATCTTGAAGAGTTGTATAAATCTCACAATGTGTATAAACAACTTCAAGAATCAACACACTCAAGAATGTATATAAAAGATGGAAGATCAAGTGTGTGTATAAGTGTATAGGAGAGAATAATCAGATTTGCAAAAGGTAAGAATGAGGTTGAATGTGTTGGTATTTATAGAAAAAGAGAGGAGACATGTGGGGTCACTTGGTCTGGCTGGACGGTCGATCCCACGGTCGACCATGGATCGACCGTGGCAAGTGCTGCCATAGTCTCGATTCGTTTAAAAATATTTATGTTATATTTCGACTTCCTCTTTTAAGTAGATATTTTAGAAGTGATAAATACCAAGATAAATATCGTTACAATCTTAATTCTAAGAATGACACCTAATGTACTTTGTGTCATACAATCTTAACCAAATCAAATAATACATCATTAATTAATACACAGTATAAAAATACCTCTTAAGGATATTTATCTTGTATTCTAAAATTTTCACTTTTGTCAATTTATAAAATCATGTCTATTCAAATTTGTTGGCAAGAAGTTATAAAGGCTTTGTTCCATAGATAGATATTATTTTGACGCAGTATGAAACATATTTATAAGTGAAAATATATGTTTAAAAATGACGTTTAAAAGATGTATATAATTATGTTCATATTATCATTTTTATATTCACCCGTCATTATAGTTTTGGCAATAAAAATATGTAGTATATATTTTGTGAATTTCTATCAGTGTTGTGATCTTCCAAAAATATGTATATTTCATTATTTTTCCAAACTTATTATTTTCATATTAACTTGGATTTATATTAATATTTTTCTTTTAAATTATTATTTAAAATTGCATCATCAAAACCAGATATATTTATATGAATATTTTAATCTCTTGATTGCACTAACAATCTCCCCCTTTTTTATGATGACAATTTTTATATTAATCCAAGTTAATAATTTCATAATATGTTATGGAAAAATAATAAGTGTGAAGTTCAAGAAGATGACCTTTGATGATGAGCTTGAATCTTCAACTTGGTTTGTCTTTTGAGTGAAGCTTCATCATCGAATCTTCTTGACTCTTTATACCAATTGATATGTGTATAGTTGTATCCCCTTCATTTCCTTTTCACTTGGATTTCTCTCCCCCTTTGGCATCATAAAAAATGTGTGCACCCCTTTTTGGCGTTGAATCCTTTTTAAACACCCGCTTATTGATTCCTTTCCCCCTTAAAGTGTATTGAATTTTTTAGAAATTGATCTTGATTGATGTCATGATTGACCTCCCCCTTAAATATTTCTTGATTGCACTAGAATTTGCTCAATCATGTTTTCAAATTTTGATAGTATAAGAGAAAAGGGTTAGAATATATCTATCCAAGTGTTTATGTTGTCTTAATTTTTTATTATTATGGCACATAGGGTTAGAATATTCATCATATGCTAAAACTGAAAAACACACTTAACATTTTGCATGTAAAACAAGAAAAGGTTAAAAAGTTGAAATTTCAAAACTTGTCAAGCTGGCAGACCCACGGTCGACCGTGGTCATAACCAGCAGTATGCCAATATTTCTCACGGTTGCAGTGATTGCGGCCGTGGTGTATGAAATTTTTAGCACACAAAACATATAGAAAGCATTCATAAAGCATCCAAATAAGCACACAAAGTTCTAAAGTTAACTGATTGAAAGCGTTAAGATAGTTAATGGGATCCAACATTAAATCCCCTCACACAAACAAAAATAAAAAAAATTGTTCAAAGCCCACACCGGGCACCAAATGCAACACAACTAAATTGTTTTAGATGAAAGGTTCATTAATTTGTGAAGTGCGAGTGAATTGAACCGTAAATTCGAGTAGACGAAGTTCCTCCACATACAAATTTATCTTGAAGGAAGTTGACCAACTTGTTCAACATGGAGGTGTTTTGCTTCAAGGCTTGAGTTTTCTCCCTCATCATATCTTTCATCTCCTCAAGGTCCTCCCTTGATGCATAGCTCCGTTTCCTTGATGACCCACCAACATTGGACACCTCCTCCTCATCACCTTCCTTATCTTCTTCTTCCTCTTCATCTCTCCTTGCTCTCTTTGACCTTGAACCTCTCATAGTTCCCAAATGACCCATTTTGATGAGTGTATGGGTGTCTATTTGTTGTTCGGTGTTGGGATGTCCATCAACGGAGGGAAGATCAAGGTATTGGAATAGGTGGGCAAGCAAGGTTCCGTAGGGAAGGGATCTTTTGTTGTAGGAGACTAAACCACACATCCTTTTGGCTATAGAGTAAGCCATATCTACGCGTTGGTTTACCTTAAGGCAATACATGAGGAGAGCAACAACCGGTTGGATATAATTGTTATTTCCTACCTTTGAGTAGACATTATGGCTAATAATTTTAGCCCAATCTTGACATTGTAAAGTGAGGTGAGCACCTATGAGTTTGGTGGTGTTTCTAGACACTTCGGGAAGATACAATGTGTCAATCACTCGTTTGGGAGTCATGTAGTCATCATTGACGTGAGTGATATAGGTGAGGCTATGCATATCAGAGTAAAAACGGAGACCACTAATGGGAAGTAGGAGAAGGTCACGAAACTTGGCAAGAGGCCAAGTCTATTGATGTTGATACATGTTGAGTTGTATCATCATCTCGGACTCATTGAATTGGAATCCGGCATAAAACTCTCTAATATGGTCGGGATGAACAACCACTTCGTGGTTGAGGAATAAGTTCCAACCAAGATTGTTGAACACGTCCAACCTCTTGTTATTCGAAAACACTTACACATACGGTTCTCCCGCAGGTGATTGGTTGAATAGCAACTAGGAGACGATTTTTGGCTAATATTGTGGGTATCCTATTGAGGATGACATGAGATGTGTCTTGGTTGTTACTACGGTTTTGTGTTTGAGTGGATTTCCTAGTCCTAGAAGGGTTTTTCTTAGGGTTATCGGATGATTCGGCTACTTCCTTTCCCTTTGATCTTCCCATGGTCTAGAACACGGAACAATAATAATTTTTTTAAATGACATTGTTTTATATTTAACACCATGATTGCATGTTTTTATTTTTTTAAATGATTATCATGTTTGGTTTGAAAAGTCATGCAACCATAGTGTTAGATCTTCTTACGGTCGACCGTGATGTGGTGACCGTAAGGATATCTTTTTGTTATATATTTCAAAAAAAAATTAGAAGGAATGATGATAAAATCTACCTTAGTGTAGGGTATTATGAAGGAGATGAAGAATGGTGTGTTTATTGCCTTGAAAGTCCTTCGCCGGAGCAATGGAGAAGATGAAGTTTGAGAGAGAATTTGGAGATAATTTGGTGATTCAAGTTTGAATGAGTTATTGTGAATTGATGGTGTTGATAAGAGTTAAAGAAAAGTGAATTTTTGGAAAGAGAAAAGGAATCTCAGATTATATTTTTCGGGATAAAGCATTGATGGTGCAGTATAAGATTTGAATTTTTAACAAAGATTGGCAAAAATTCGGCTGCCCACGGTCAACCGTGGTCGACTGCGATCGCAGTCAACAGAATGTTTATTTTGCAAGTTCTTGCACTTTGTTGATTTTGCTTATCATACTTAATTAGTTAAAATAAACACATATTTTAGATAGGGTCACATTTCATATGCATGCTTAGTTAGTTATTATATTGGTGAACCTTAGATCGGGTAGTTCTCAATGTTTCCAATAGCTTGATTCATTGGATGATCTCTTGTTTCCCTTGTGTTAAGGATTGAATCTTTGATTCCTTTATTTGTTTTGTTTGACAATTTTCTTCATTTGTCTGTGTGTTTTCATTTGACTTGTTCAATTGAAGCTCAATGTGCTCTTGTTCATTGAGTTCATCATCAACAAGAGGTGTAGATTTATTCAAAGGGGTCACATCAAATGTAACATTCAATGATTCTTCAATAGCCATGGTGTATTTATTCAGAATTCTATATGCCTTGTTGCTAGATGAGTATCCAAAAAAAAATACATTCAAAAACATTTGAATCAGATTGATTCAAATTTCCTCAACTGTTTGTAATGAAACATTTGCTTCCAAAAACTTTGAAGTGTTTAAGAGTAGGTTTTCTTCCCTTATATATTTCATAAGGGGTTTTGTTTAAAAAATGGTCTAATTAGAACCCTGTTAAGAATGTATGTGGATGTTGCAACAGCATTGCACCACAAATTTTGTGGAATAGATTGTACATTTAACATAGTTCTACTCATTTCTTGTAGTGTTCGGTTTTTCCTTTCCACTACCCCATTTGATTGAGGAGTTCTAGGAGCCGATAAGTTATGAGTAATTCCATGTTTGCCACAAAATACTCCAAATTGAAAGTCATTATCAAATTCTTACCATGATCTGTTCGAATAGACAAGATTAAATGAACTTGTTGATTTTGAATCTGATTTCTTAATATCTTGAATTTTTGAAAGGCTTCATTTTTTGTTTTTAAAAAGAGAGTCCAAGTGTATCTTGAGTAATCATCTACAACAACAAGAGTATAGAAATTCCCACCATAGCTTTGTATTGAAGATGGACCAAATAGATCCATGTGCAAGAGTTCAAGAGTTATTTCTGTTGAAATCAAATTTTTGATTTGATGAGATTTATGAACTTGTTTTCCTATTTTACATGCATTGCAAAAAAAATTTGTCGAATTTTAATTTAGGTAAATCATTTACAAGTTCTTGGTTACTAATTTTTTGAATTAAGCACATATTTGCATGTCCTAACCTTCTATGCCATAATGTATAATCATCATTTAGACTAGTAAGGCACACTTGGATGGATGGATTATCATTTAGTCAACATGTATATAATCTACTTCTTCTTTTTCCTTTAATTATGTTTTTGTAACTTTTAGTGACAACGCATTGGTGTTTTGTGAATGTGACATCCAACTCATTGTTACATAATTGACCCACACGAATAAGATTAAAACTTAAATTGTGAACATGGTCAACATTTTTGAAAGGATTTACCTCTACCGATGTTTTTTCCTTTTAAGTTGCTTCCAAATATAACATGACCTCCATCATATTCCTTTTAAGTTGAAAATAGATCTTTGCTCCCCGTCATGTGTTTTGAACATCCACTATCGAGTGTCCATTCATGAGAGTGCAGATGTCCATTGGAAGCTTCCTAATCATTTTAACATTTGATAAATTTGGTACCCAATATCTCATGGGTCCAGGATTGTTAGCATTAAAATATCCTATCTTATTCCACGTGTATGGAGAAAAATGTTATCCATATTGGTAGGCCCTAAATTGTGGTTGATAGAATCGGGAGTTGTTCCAATTTTGTCTAGGAAGCAAGCTTATCTTATTTTGAGGATAATGACTTACCCATCTTTGGTCATAGTGATAAATCCTACTTTGATCTAAGTGATTTACCTTGGTTTGATTTAGATGATTATTGTAGTTTGTGTGATGGTGGTTCCTATTTGCTCGAGTGTTGTAATTCCATTTGCAATTTTTGTTTGTCATGTTGGTTTGTTGCTTGTAGTAAGTAGTGGATGGTTTTGTAGGCTTGATGTATCCTATACCATTTCTTCTAGGCACATAAAATTGGCTAATTTGTTGAGGAGTTGCAACTGGAATGGAGTCGTGTGTGTGTTCTAACTGTTTGGGATGTGCTGGGCTGTGAACTATATTTAACTTGTTTTACTCTACTGCCCTTGTTCACGGCCGACCGCGGTCGCTTCCAGCAACCTTGGCTACCTTCCCCACGGTTGCAGGCAACGTGGATACTGTCAACCGTGGTGGGTCGACTGCGGGTCCTTTTCCTTTTTCTTTGACAAAAATGATTTTCTTGTTGGGATCAAGTGGTGAACTATTATCATTGCGATCAAATCCAAGTCCCGACTAGTCATTTGAGTGTTTTTGGGAGTTCAACATTTCATTCAACAATGAATTACTTTTCTCAAATGTTAACTTTCTTTCATCAAGATTTTATTCACACTTATGTGATTTCAAACTCTCATTTTCTTTCAAAAGAGTAGCATTTTGGTTTTTCAAATCCATGATTAGGTCTTTAAGCAAATGATTTTCACAAGTGATTGTGTCTTTTTCAATTGTGACTTTGGATATGATCTCATTTAATAGTTCTATTTTATTGGTTGCTTTTATAAGCAGTTTTCAACATTTATAATATTCTTTTTCTATATTATTATCAAATGATATATCACTATTAAATGATGAGTCGGAATATACCTCTTTTGTGTCTTTTGTCACAAGGCATATTTCTTCTTCTTCCTTGCTTGGTTCTTCCTCGCTTGCACTCCAAGCTCCACTAACAAAGGCCTTGTGGTGTTCATCCTTCTTGGTGTTTCTAGGACATTCGTTCATGAAATGCGATGGATCACCTCATTGAAGCACAAGTTTTGCTTCTTATCCCCTTTGAACTTTTCTCTTTTTTTCTCCCTACACTTTGTTTCTTTTGCATCCGTTTTTGGATACCTTATGAACTTTCCCTTTTGTTAAGAATCTACTAAGATTTCGAACCATCATTGCAAACTCGTCATCATCCTTTTCAGATGGTGATGACTTCTCCTCTTCGTCTTCATCTTCTTCACTAGAGCATTCTTTGACATGTTTGGCTTTTAGATCCAAGGACTTAACTTTCTCTGGTTTACTCTTAGTGATTTCATTGTCATTTTCTATCACCATTTCATAGACTTTTAGATTTCCTATGAGTTCATCAAGTTTACGTTCAAGTCCTTTGGTTCTTCAATTACTGTAACCTTGGGTCTCCACTTAGGATGTAGTGCCTTAAGAAACTTTCTCACATAATGCTTGTTAGTGTAATCCACACCTAATGATTTTAAACTTGTTATAATATTATTAAATTTGGTATATCCTTCTTCAATGGTTTCATTTTCTGACATTGAGATTTTTCATATTTCTGAACTAAAAAATCAATTTTACAATCTAGATGAATATATATATATATATATATATATATATATATATATATATTCATCTGGATCAGGATCTATATATATATACACATAAATACCTATAATATATATATATATATATTATAGGTATTTATGTGTATATATATATAGATCCTGATCCAGATGAATATATATATATATAGCATGACGAATATGTAAATGACTTGAATGTAAATAAATTACATGCAAGAAATTAAAAGTGCAAGAATGTAAAAATGCTAAAAATATGCAAATGCAAGAATGTAAAAGTGCAAGAATATAAATATGCAAGAAATGTAAATATACAAATGCAAATGCGTAAGGGTTTAGAAGGGTGACATCTTGATTTTATCGTGGTTCGGTCATCCACGCATGGACCTCCGTCAAGGATTCCACTAGCACCACGTGCAAATACCTCTTAGCCCTGAAGAGATCACCCATGTAAAATCACCTTTTCGGGTAGGTGGTGTGCGTTTTACATACTAGTTTTTTAATTATAAATCCACGTTAAATTGTACCAAAACGACACGAATAGGCAAGTGTACCTAATCGGTTTTTATAGTATAATAGTAAGCACGGGTGTCGAACTCTTGGGGAACGTGAATGATTTGATAATATTATAATGATTTAAATATTAAACAAACTAATCTAAACTAAACTAAACTAAAAAGCAATAAAGGGGGGATTTTATATGATGTAAGTGATCTATCAACCAACTAATGCCACTACAAACCCTAGAAAATCACTAAAGCATGCAAGAAAGACAAGAAAGCAAATAACTCGGAGAATTAATTATATAATGAAGATGTTCCCTCCCTAGATTCAAATTAACCCTTTTCATGGCAATAAATTCATGGCAAGATAAGTTAAAGATACTTAGAATATTCATGCATCGATTTCTAAAGTGATTACAATCTTGGTCCAATCATAATCGTCTAATTACCTTAATCAATTACCTTTATGGTCAAAAGTGTAATTAAATAGTTTAATTAGCAAATAATTCGATTAACAAGTTAAGCCATAATCTTAATGCTTGTATAATCAACAGAACATCAAACTAACATATAAAGGTAATTATATGGACATCACATGCAAAAGACTCTAACTTTAATTGCTCAAAACATAGGATTTGTCAATCACTATTCCTCAATCACCTATTGGTCCTAGATAATCAAGATTCAAACTTTATGATTCAAGTGGTCTCTCAAAACATAAAAATCAGATTCTAAGCAATCAAAACAGATTCATAAGCATGGATAAACATAGATTAGGCTAAACTAAGAACAAACATGAACAAAGTATCAAAAACCATGAATTAAACTAAGCCATTACAAGAGTTTCATCTCCTCTAGGGAGGAAAACAAAAGATCTAGCCTCTAACAATCATGATAAAGTTCTGTAAATCAAGAACAAAGATGAACATGATAAGAAAGAACATGAAAACCGTAAAAAGCCCAATGATCTTCACTTTAATCTTCAAAATCAAGCTCCAATCCTCCAAGATCATGCCCCAAGCTCCCTGGATGTTTTATGAAAGTTCTCTGGAGTTGTGGTGGTGAAAAAGTCGGAGAAAAGAAATTCATTTCGAAGAAAATCGCCAAAAACGAATTTATAGAAGCTGTCAGCGCGGCGTCGCACCGCGATCTCCTGCGTCACGCCGCGACGAGGTCCAGGTTAGCGACGCTAGGCGCAAAAATCTCCCAGAATTCGGGATTTTCAAATATTTTCACTTATCTTCATCTTTTCATCATATTTATCATCATCTATCCAGATTTTGAACCTAAAAATCATATATAAGGATAATGATCATGTTTTTAATATATTTTTAATGATTTTAATTAAAACCAATTAATTTTCGCATTTAAAAATATATATATAAACACATATATATTTTCAAAACCTCAATCACACAAGAGTAAATAACCATAACCATAAACACATATGTGTAAAACCTCAACCGATGAAATCATATGTTTGGTCTTGATGGGATTTACACGGTACAACAAGCACAGCGGAATATAAAAACATAAATCACATCCCAAGATCACAACTGGATCAAGTGGGGAAACGAAACATGCAATCACAATTATAACAAATATATCATATGCATAAGTCCATAACAGTTATAAAATAAGGATAGAAAATATACCCTAAACTGCTAGAGGGGGATAAACAGCTACTTCACCGCAAGAACAGATTGTTAGACAGTCTATCCAAACAATACCTGAGAAAAAACGATCCCGTATCCATACACCACCAAAACCGAGAGGTTTTGTGTGAGTGTGTGTATTGTCGCCGTGAAGAACCTTTCCGCAAGGGAGGTTTTCCGGGAGGGGTATCGCCGAGGAGGGAAAGCTGCAACAGGGCTACCACCGGCCGCTACCTATCGCCGCCGCAGGGCAACCGAGAACCACCGCGGAGGTGGTGGTGTTCGGCCATAGGTGAGAGAGAGCAAGGAGGAGAGAGTTTAGTCCTTTTGTTTTGTCTTGGTGGTTAATGAATTTGATTAGGTTAAACTAAGGCTTAATCCTCCTTAAATAGATAACCATTTGGATTAAAGCCCTTGGACCCTAAATCCCGGTCCGTGATCAAACACTTTGATCAATCGACAAAACAAACCCTCTAGTTCGGTTTTATTAGTTAATAAACTATTAATTAATATATATATCGAAACCAAACTTAATTATATTTAATATTAACTAATATTTAATATTCCCTTTTAATAATAAATATCCATTTATTATTTTCTCTTTCCCGATAATTAATTAACTATTAGTTATCTCCTTCATACATATCGTATTGTTTTCTGGTTCATTAGTTGGGTGTGCAGCTGTGTGACCCTTTAGTAAGTCGTAGTGTTCATTGATATGACGACACATATACATTATCCTTGCACACAATCTATCAGACTCCCACTTGTGTACAATAGTTACACTCTCTTGTTCATCATGTTCCTAAGGAGGTCCCAAGCCAGACACTTAGGTTAACCACGACTTTAAGTTCTATATTGTCCAGAGATTCTGTAATCGTCTACTTCGATTACCCCGCTTTTCCTTTTGCATCTATATATCCCGTAATGTGGATTTCAGACATGGAGCACGTGATCTATTCTGAAGATCCAGATTATGTTTCTTTACTTCTGATCTCGACTAACTGCAGTTATGGAGTTAACAAATGATGTCCATCATTCTATCTGAGCGCGGCCACGCATTTCATTAAGTCTTAACCATCAAGGGGCCCTGAAATATCTCCTCTCTATAAGAGAAGGTGCAAATCCCATCTTGACTTCTTGCATTTGAGCACACGTCTTCCGCTGCACCCAGATACGCCCGTTGTAGTTACCCTTTTATGGCGTAACATTAGAACGTTCCAAAGTACAGAAGTCCTCGTGCCCCAAACCAAACATCTCAGGTCTAATAATAACCAATCAGCTAACTCATATCAAAAGGCTCCATGAAGTTAGATTGATGCGGATCACCTCCAATATTTGTACCTCCGACAAATATATATAAATATTTGGTCACAAAGCTTGTGCTGTTATAATAGCCTTAGTATCTCCTTGATGTGCCTCCCACCGCATCAAGTAGCTACGGAGTAATTTTGATATAACCAGGCTTCTATACCATAGATAGATAAATATGCTAAAATTGGAGAAATTTAAAACGATTATATTAAACCTCCTATTTCCATCACGCAAAAATGTTTAATACATAATCATAAGTCTTAAAATTCAATCCATACAATTCAATTAAATACTGAAAAACTAGCTGCTAGGTCCCATTGTTGGGAAATTTGCTAAGTGATGGAAACTCTTGGACATGCAAAGGTAAAACTGTTAGAGGAAATTTTGTGAAAACAGTTGAAAACTGTTAGAAGAAATTCTGAGAAAACAGTTTCAAAACTGTTAAGTGAAGTATAGAAACAGTTGTGACTAACAGTTGCTGTGAGCATTACAACTGTTAGTACAAAGTTCAAAACTGTTAGTTCAAATGTTTACAACTGTTAGAAGGCCTTGAAGAGAAGACTGTTATAAGAAGACCAGAACTGTTTCATTCAACAAACAGTTTCGGTTGAGCTATTTATGGAAAATGCTATCTTTGTGGGTTTGAAGTATATCTTTATCGAAATTGAAGATTATCAAGATTATCTCAGAAGATAGAAGATTACCTAACTGTCAACTTATCAAGGAGGATCAAGAGTCTATAAATACTTGGAATAGAATATCGTATCAGAAGTACTTCTTGATTTGATTTTTTTACGCATTCATTCGTATTGTTATTTACTTTCAGAAAGTGTTTAGCCTCTAAGTTTCTTTTGAAACCTAAGAACAAATTGTGTTCTTCGTCTAACATAATAAGTTAGATTGGAGGTGTAGATGAATATTGTAATCGTTATTGATTATGAATAAACATCTTTGTTTGGTAGTAGTTCGTGTTTATTGATTGAATTGTTTTATGTTAAAAACCTTTATAATCAATTAAGTGTGATTCCGCAACTTCTTAATTGATTGTGATCAAAACTAAAGATTGTCTTTTAACAACTCTAATTCAAAAGATAATTCTTGTTATTTGGTATTAAGCAATATCCGATCCTGACAAGTGGTATCAGAGCCTTATCATTTAGGTTCATTTGATCACCAGTTGAAGGTTTTTGCACCAATCTGCTGTGGTTAATTACTTAAAGTTTTTCTAAAGTTTAATTGTGTTTTTCAATCACCTTACTGCACTGGAGTCTGTTGGATCTTCTGACAACACTCGATCTGGGTCAAACATTCGCGTTCCCATGCTCAAACCAACTGATTTTGAGATGTGGAAACTAAGAATCAAGCAGCATGTCCAATTAATGGATTATGCTATTTGGGAAATCATAGAAAAAGACCCCATTACTCCTGTTGATTTAGATGAAACAGGAAAACCAAAGAAGAAATCACCACCAAGAACAGATGCTGAAAAGAAAGAGAGGATGATTGAGATGAAAGCTCTTAGTATTCTTCAGATTGCTATTCCCAACGAATACCAGCATCAGTTCAAGAAGTTTGATGATGCTCATGAACTGTGGAGTGCATTAGAGAAGAGGTTTGCAGGGAATGCAAGTTCCAAAAGGAACCAAAGGGATCTTCTGAAACAGGCTTATGAGAACTTTACTAGTGGGAAGAATGAGAGTATAACTCAAATCTTTGATAGATTCTATAAGCTGGTTAGTCAACTTGAGAGTGCAAAGGTTAGACTAGAACAAGATGAGATCAATATGAAGTTTCTTAGGTCCTTAGGTGAAGAGTGGACAGTTTGTGCTGCACAATGGAAAACTAAGGATTCTCTGGAGGATATAGAGTTAGATGATCTTTACAACAGTTTAATTGTGTTTAAGGGAGAGATAGAGGGAAAAAGAAAGTTTGTTACCCCTAGCCACAATGCTGCTCTCCTATCCTCCTCAGGTATGGACTCAAACCATTCTTTAACTAATTCTATTGATGGTTGTGCAGGTACTAGTTCTGCTGTTGGACTAGATGTAAACAATCCTGATGCAGTGCTTGAAGCATTTCTTGCTAGTCATGCACATTCAACTCTCACCAATGAGGATCTTGAGCAAGTGCATCCAGATGATCTCGAGGAGATGGATCTCAAAAGGTAGATGGCCATGTTGACTGTTAGAGCCAAAAGATTCATCAAAAGAACTGGAAGGTAGAACATGAACTTCAGGGCTGATGGCAAGGTTGGGTTTGACAAATCAAAAGTTAGATGTTTCAAATGTCAACAGCTTGGCCACTTTGCAAGGGAATGCAGATCTGGTGGACAAGGCCAGAATCAAGGACAAAGATCAAACCAAACTTCATCGGCATTGGTCTCACAAGAAGGCCATGGATTTGATTGGTGTGATCAAGCAGAGGAAGCCACTCACAACAAAGCATTGATGGCATTGACTGACTCATCCATCAAACTGGATTCACCAGAATCAGAAGACAAACAGGTATCTTCTAAACTCTGTCCAGGTGAATGTAGAGCCATTGTTAAAAGGTTTAGAGAGCACAACAAAAAGGTATGTGTTTCTATAAGTAAAATAGAGGAGAGAAGGTATGAAACTAGTGTTGTCATTGAAAGCTTTGAAAAGAAAATCAAAGATTATCAGGCTAATGAACTGCAAATGGACTATGATAGAAAGTATCATAAGTGGGAAAAGGAACAGCTTCAGGAAGAGATTGATAATCTTAAGAAAAAGCTGAGTGAGAAAGAAAGTAAGGTAGAAGAGTTAACCAAGAAGCTGGAAGGTGTAGACATAGATTTAAGTATGTTCAAAGCAACAAATCTTAAACTTGAAACCTTATTACAATCTCAAATCAGAGATAAGGTGAAAACAGGTTTAGGATACAAACAGACCCCACCTCCATACAATCATAATTACATAACTCCCATGTCTGATGTAGCTGATAGGTATGTCAATGAACCATTAGAAGCAGAGTTGAAGTCAGCTGATCCGAAATTTGAAAGTGAGAAAGAAGGAGTTGTGTATGAAGTGAGTGATGACAAGAATGAGGGAGTTGTGAAGAAGGAAGAGGTTATTCCATTTGAAAATCACATCTTTTGTGAATCCATAGCTACACAATCCACTTTACAACCTGTGATGTTTGTAAAAGCATCCTCTGAATCCTTTACAACCTGTGACAGTTTCACCTAACAGTCCCCAACTTTACACTAATAGTTCTAAACAGAGCCCAAACAGTTTTGAATCAAACATCTCAACTGTTAGTGTTAAGTCCAAAGAAAAGGATAAGGTTGATGAATTTCAAGTTGAGAAGCCAAAGAAAGAAGCTTAAAAAACACAATCTCAATCCAAATATGTGAAAAGGCATACTGAAGTGCCTGTATGCACATGCAAACAACATGGTGTTCAGAAATTTCCTCCTTCAGCACCAGTGAGAGGAGATCAAAGAAATAGGAACCAGTTTTGGTCACAAAGAACTAGTTTACCTATTGTAAAAACCAAAAGGTGTTATATATGTGGGAGAGCAAATCACTTGGCTCACAACTGTTATCATAACCCACAGATCTATAGCACCCAGAAACCAAGTCACAGAAAACAGGCTAACAGTTCAACAACTGGTAAGCCAAAACA
Source organism: Pulicaria dysenterica (assembly GCA_947179395.2). NCBI lineage: Eukaryota > Viridiplantae > Streptophyta > Magnoliopsida > Asterales > Asteraceae > Pulicaria > Pulicaria dysenterica. The sequence continues at coordinate 15,308,886 of OX359292.1, forward strand.
GGCTAACAGTTCTACAGCTGTTAAATCAAAACCAGCTAACAGTTCTTCAACTGTTAAGCTCAAACCAAAAACTGTTGGTCTGGCTTGGGTGAAATTGCAGAAACAAACAGTTTCTAAAGAGGTTAAAACTGTAAATCAATCTGAAAATCAAACTGTTTTACCAAATTCAAAAACTGTTTGTTCAAAAGTCTCAACTGTTACTCACAACAGTTGGGAACCACATGTTCTCACCAAATACTCTTCACACAAAATAAAGAAGTCTAATTTGGATGAAATCAAGAGGAATCAAACTCTGTTTAAGTATTATGATTTGAATGGTGTACCCAAGACCTGTATGGCCTGGGTACTTCCTGCTACTAACTGATTTTTATTTGTGCAGAGCATTCATAGGGCCGATCATGGATCAATTTGGCATGTGGATAGTGGATGCTCAAGGCACATGACTGGAAATCCACACTGTTTGAAGGATTTCAGAAGAATCAATGGAGGATATGTAGCATTTGGAGGAAATGCTAAGGGAGGAAGAATCACAGGTAAAGGAGCTGTGTAGGCAGGTACACTTACTTTTAATGATGTTTTCTTTGTTGAACAACTTAAATACAATCTGTTAAGTGTATCTCAAATCTGTGACAATGGAAACAAAGTCTTGTTTACAGACACTGAATGCATTATCCTGTCAAAAGATTTTAAACTGGATGAAAAAGATGTTCTTTTAAGAACACCTAGAAAGGATAATGTATATTGTCTGGATACACAAAAGGTTGCTAAACAGAATGTATTAAGTTGTTTACTCTCAAAGGCATCTCATGATGAGTCTGCTATTTGGCATAGAAGGATGTGTCACATGAACTTTAAAACCATGAATCTGTTAGCTAAAAACAATCTGGTAAGAGGTTTGCCCCAAAAAGAATTCTCATGTGATGATCATTGTGTAGCCTGTCTCAAAGGCAAGCAACACAAAACTTCTTATAAGCCCAAAGAAGTTTCGTCCATTACTGCACCTTTACAACTGTTACATATGGATCTTTTTGGTCCAACATATGTGGTCAGTATAGGTAAGAAAGCCTACTGTTTAGTCATAGTTGATGACTTCACCAGATTTACTTGGGTTCAATTTCTTAGAACTAAAGATGAAACTCCTGAGTTAGTTAAGTCTCTTATTCTTAGAATTGAAAATCAATCTGACTTGAAGGTGAAAGTCATTAGATCTGATAATGGTTCTGAGTTTAAGAACTATGAGTTAAACAGCTTTTGTGAGGAAAAAGGAATTGCAAGACAGTTTAGTGCACCTAGGACTCCTCAACAGAATGGAGTGGCTGAGAGCTTTGATAGAGGCTGCTAGATCAATGTTAGCTGATTCTAGGCTCCCAATGACTTTCTGGGCAGAAGCAGTGAACACTGCCTGCTATGTTCAGAATAGAGTACAAATTGTCAAGTCCAAAGGAAAAACTCCTCATGAGTTGTTCCTTAAACGAAAACCTTTGATCAACTTCTTCAAACCATTTGGATGTCCCTGCACTATCCTTAATACCAAGGCACAATTAGGCAAATTTGAGAGTAAAGCAGAAGAAGGATTCTTTGTAGGATATTCCACTCAGAGTAAAGCATACAGAGTTTTTAACAATGTCACTAGGATCATAGAAGAGAGTATGAATGTCTCCTTCAATGAGAATAGGATCAATATTGCAGGTAATGTTCCTGATTGGTTATTTGATATTGATGCATTGTCTAAATCTCTTTCTTTTGAGTATTCTACAGAAACAGTTGCAGGTGTTCCTATAGCTGTTAGTGCAAATCTACAAATTGTCTCAAACAGTTCTGAAACTGTTAGTTCAAGACCAACAACTGTTGGTAAAAACAAAGCCACTGAAGACTTTGTAGTGATTCCTTTGTTTCAAAATGACTCTTCTAATGTTGTTAGTCTAATGAATGATGATGTTGAACCTTCAAAGGATATGGAATCTTATCTGATAGGGTATATCGGTTGGATAAAGCATTGTATGGATTGCATCAGGCTCCTAGAGCTTGGTATGAGACACTATCATCTTATCTGCTTGAGAATCGTTTTAAGAGAGGCACCATTGACAAGACATTGTTTACAAAGATTGTTAAAACAGAGATTTTGCTTGTTCAAATCTATGTTGATGATATAATCTTTGGATCCACTGATAACAGCCTGTGCAAGGAGTTTGAAGTCATCATGCATAAGAGATTCAGATGAGTTCCATGGGAGAACTCACATTTTTCTTGAGACTACAAGTGAAGCAGAAGCCAACTGGTATATTTCTCAGTCAATCAAAGTATGTCAAAGACATTTTGGACAAGTTTGGCTATCAAGATGTGAAGCTGTCAAGCACTCCAATGGAAACACACAAACAGTTGGGAGCAGATCCTGAGGGGGAGGAAGTAGACATACATTTGTACAGGTCTATGATAGGTTCTTTAATGTACTTAACTGCTTCTAGACCATATATTATGTTTGCTGTGTGTGTTTGTGCCAAGTTTCAATGCAGTCCAAAGGAGTCACACCTGTTTGCTGTAAAGAGAATCTTTAGATATCTCAAAGGCCAACCAAAACTGGGTCTTTGGTATCCTAAGGATTCACCTTTTGATTTGGTGGCATATTCTGATAGTAACTATGGTGGAGCTAATGTGGACAGAAAATCAACCTCTGGAGGATGCCAATTCTTTGGCTCAAGGTTGGTCTCACGGCAGTGCAAGAAACAAACAACAGTTTCAACTTCATCAGCTGAGGCTGAATACATTGCTGCATCAAGCTGCTATTCACAGGTGTTGTGGATCCAGAATCAGCTTCTGGATTATGGTATGTCTTTCTTGAATACACCTATATATGTTGACAACACAAGTGCTATTAGCATTGTTAACAATCCAGTGAAGCATTCTAAAACAAAGCACATTGAGATCAGGTATCACTTCATTAGAGATTGCAATGAGAAAAGGTTAATCCAAGTTATGAAAGTTCATACTGATGATCAGTTAGCTGATATGTTCACTAAAGCTTTTGATGTGAGCAGGTTCAACTTTTTGATCTCCAATATTGGAATGATTAACATGGAATAACAGTTGTTTGTTTATCTATGTTTTCTCACTAACAGTTTGCAACTGTTAGTTTTATTGTCTAACAACTGTTTGAGTAGGTGTTCAGGGCACAGCTGTCTATGATACAACTAACAGTTTTCAACTGTTAGTACATGGTGTTCACAACTATTAGACAAACAGAATGTTCATTTAAGGGGGAGTACTTCATTTCAATAACAGTTGACGGTTATTACAAAAACAGTTCTCAACTGTTAGCTTGTTATTTCCTTCAACTGTTAGCTTTGTTCAAAGGGTATTTTAGTCTTTGCAGAAACTCTAAGGAAGTTTGAATTGCATTTAATATTCGAAACATATATAAGCCATTCCCTCCTCACAGTTTCATTTACGCTTATTGAACTTCGATCAAACGCTAAAACCCTAGAATTTTGCTCTCAAATCGCAATGGCTCCCCTTCCGTTTGTCAAAGAACACAACATGCTTGCCTTCCTTTCGAAACCTGCTGATCTCAATGCTTTTCATGCCATGATTGACTATCTCTCGATGTCAACTCTCAACACCTCTCTCACCATAAATCCAACCATCTACACTTCTCATATCGACAATTTTTGGAAACATGCTACACTCCGGGAAGCTGATGGAGTACAATGGATTGATTCAAAGGTTGATGGTTTGGTTGTTTCAAAATCTGAGGATACCATCCGCCACTATCTTCAACTCAATGATAGCAATGGTGAGTATTCTGATTCTGTCTCACTAGAATTTTTGCATGCTAAGTTGGTAAAACTTGGGTATGAAGGCCCTAGGGGAAAGGGTACCTTCTATAAGGGACAATTTTGCGTACACTGGAAGTTTCTGATTCATACTCTCTAGCAGTGTATCAGTCCCAAAAGAACGGGTTGGAACGAGTATGGAAGCAACATTGCCTTGGCCTTGATCTGTCTGGCCAACAATCGTTGCTTCAATTTTTCAAAACTAATCTTTAACGGCATGGTAAAGCATCTCGGGACCAAATATGGTCTCTTTTTTATGTACCCCAGATTTGTGCAAGTTTTGCTAAACTCTTTGATGCCAAATCTCAAAAAGCACAAGAGGGTTCTGATTCCCTCTACTCATGTGGCCTCCACATTGAGTAAATTGTTGATTAATGACAAGAATTTTTCCGGTGCCATAACTCCACCACCCTCTGCAATGGTGGAGTTTCTGTCAAGAAACAGAGCTGCCAGAGTTGAGCATGAGGCCCCCATCATTGCTACACCCACAACTTTGGAACCCCCAGCTCACGATATTCAAATACCTCAATCTGCTACCTTGTTTCAAGCTACAACAAAAGCCCCTACTCTAAAAACTTTTAGCAAACGAAAGAGAACTATTAGTGCTCCTTCCACAACAGTCTCTGATACCCAAACTGTAAGCCCTGCACAAGAGCATTCTCTTGTGCAGAATATCCAAAGGGAACCCATAGTGCTGTCTCCCAGGCATGATGAGGAGGTGATCACTCCACACGAGGGTGATCATGTGGTTCTTGAGGCTAATACTACTGTTTCATCCGCAAGGGGTGAGCAGGGCAGTGTCAACGTAGGTAAGACCTCAACCACGGAAACAGAGGCTGGTAAAACAGCTTCTGGAAATCCCCAGTACCAAGAACAGAGGGGTACTGGTGTGGAATCTTCTAGGAGTGACACACCAGTTATTTCTGCCAGTGATATGTTTTTAGGCACAACACTCTCTGACATTGAGGCTCGTATGAAACAAAAAGCATTGACGGATTCAAATTTTGTACCATTCTTTGGCGCATTTATGTATTTAAAGCAGAGGAACTTTCAACAAGACAAGCTTTTGGCCAAACACAATGAATTAATAATAAAGCAAGATAAACAGATCACATTTTTGTCAGATACTTTGAAGAAGGCTACTGATGTCCTTCAATTCCATGATCAAATGCTCAAAAAGTCTACAACTAGTGCCAGACCCCCTTCTCAAACAGTTCCAATAAAAAAGGGGGGAGAAAATTTTTAAAGGCAGGGGTGATTCAACAAACAGTTGCTGAAACAGTTGTGCAACCTGAACAAACAGTTGCACCAGATACACAAACAGTTGCAACTTCAGAAACAACAGTTGCTCCAGTTCAACAAATAGCTGCAAGTGTTCAACCAGTTGAAGAAGAAGAAAGGTTGTCAGCAGTGGATAGGGTGTTGATAAACAAGATGATTATGACAGGAGACTATCCATCAACTGAGGTTTTCAAAACATGGTCAAAGGTTAAGCAGAATCATCTGATCGAAATAGGTGCTCAAACTCTTAACATTAGCACATTCAAAATGGTTCAAAATATAGATGATGGGTGGTTAGATGACAAATTATCAAAATTGAAACCACTTACACCTAAGCCAGGGTTTAAAGGCATTGCAATTATTGAAGGAAAGAAAGAGGAAAGGATGCCATCTGTGCTAGGTAAGGGAAAGGAAGTTGTGGTTGATATTCCTAAGCTAAAGCTCACCAAAGAACAACAAGAAGAGCATGATCGTGAATTAGCACAAAGGCTGGATGCTGAACTTAATCAACAAGAACAGAAGGATCTTGTATTGGCTCAACAGCTTGCTGATGAATTCACTGCTGAAATAGATGAAGAAGAAAAGGCAAAGAAAGCTGGTAAGGGAGTCAAAAGAAAAAGAGTTGTGAGGAAGAAAACAGTTCCACCTCCCAAGCCAGCAGCTGAAAAGAAAACGCAAACAGCTCAACCTCAACAGCATCAACAATCCCAAACAGTCCAAAAGTCTGAAGAGAAAGCTAAAGCTAGAATGGTTCAAACCATCCTTCAAGATAGACTCAGGGTGGATGTGCAAGAAAGAATAGATAAACTTGTGGCAGAGCAGCTAGGCCAAAAATCTCACATCACTGAGTGGAGATTTGAATTTCTAAGAATTTAAACTGGGAAGAAAGGAGTGATAATTGTAAGAGAAGCAGATCCAATTGAAAGTTACTCAAGCTTCTTACATCTGATGGATAGCATAACCAGAAGAGATATACAAGAGATGTATGAGTATGGAACAAGTCATTATGCAGGAGCTGCTGAGATTGAGATCAGGGTTTTGATAAGGCATTTAACAAGTATATGCAATCCACTGGAGGTAATGCCAATGTTGATAATTGATGAAGCCTTCCCAATAATTTCTATGAAAGTGTATGACAAGTCAAGAGTCTATCATATGGTGATAGGAAAGGGGCAGATTTTGGATTTGTTGAACATGGTAAAATAAAGCTGATGTATATGCTGAAAGCAAAGTTCTTTGGCCCTGCTAACATGAAAGAAGATCTGATGAAGAGGGTGAAAGACAGATTGGAGTCTTTGCAATCAAAGAAAGTGTAATTTTCTTTCTTATATATTTTGATTGTAACAGTTTGACTTTGCATAATTAATGTTAATATTTTCTTTGCTTATGTTAATTTTTCTATGGTTGAACCCTTAAAACAAACAACTTAAATGTATTGTTCAATACTTTAAGTTAGGGGGAGATTGTTGGAAAATTTGCTAAGTGATGGAAACTGTTGAACATGCAAAGGTAAAACTGTTAGAGGAAATTTTGTGAAAACAGTTGAAAACTGTTAGAAGAAATTCTGAGAAAACAGTTTCAAAACTGTTAAGTGAAGTATAGAAACAGTTGTGACTAACAGTTGCTGTGAGCATTACAACTGTTAGTACAAAGTTCAAAACTGTTAGTTCAAATGTTTACAACTGTTAGAAGGCCTTGAAGAGAAGACTGTTAGAAGAAGACCAGAACTGTTTCATTCAACAAACAGTTTCGGTTGAGCTATTTATGGAAAATGCTATCTTTGTGGGTTTGAAGTATATCTTTATCGAAATTGAAGATTATCAAGATTATCTCAGAAGATAGAAGATTACCTAACTGTCAACTTATCAAGGAGGATCAAGAGTCTATAAATACTTGGAATAGAATATCGTATCAGAAGTACTTCTTGATTTGATTTTTTTACGCATTCATTCGTATTGTTATTTACTTTCAGAAAGTGTTTAGCCTCTAAGTTTCTTTTGAAACCTAAGAACAAATTGTGTTCTTCGTCTAACATAATAAGTTAGATTGGAGGTGTAGATGAATATTGTAATCGTTATTGATTATGAATAAACATCTTTGTTTGGTAGTAGTTCGTGTTTATTGATTGAATTGTTTTATGTTAAAAACCTTTATAATCAATTAAGTGTGATTCCGCAACTTCTTAATTGATTGTGATCAAAAATAAAGATTGTCTTTTAACAACTCTAATTCAAAAGATAATTCTTGTTATTTGGTATTAAGCAATATCCGATCCTGACACCCATGTACTGCATTCGAATGGAACTAGCATGTCTCTCATTCTTATCTCTAGAAAGCACTTTAGTCAACGGATCAGTTACGTTGCCATCTGTCGGTATCTTGCATATCCTCACATCTCCCCTTCCGATGATCTCTCGGATGATGTGATACTTACGTGCCTGGTCCGCAGGTAATCTTTTGGTTCATTTGCTTGCGCTAAAGTTCCCATGTTATCATAGAATATATCAATCGGTGTAGAGATACTGGAAACAACTCTTAGATCCGAGATAAAATTCTCAGCCAAACCGCTTCCTTTGCCGCATCATTTACCGTAATGTACTCAGCCTCTGTAGTTGAATCTGCTATCGTATCTTGCTTCTGGCTTTTCCAAGATACAGCTCCTCCGTTTGCGGTAAAGACAAACCCTGATTGCGACTTAAAGTCATCTTTGTCTGTCTGGAAGCTCGCAATCGTGTAACCAGTTACACTGATTTCATTCGTGCTTCTTCCTAAGACCAAGAACATTTCCTTTGTCCTTCTCAAATTCTTGACCAGCCACCCAATAGGCTTCACCTGGATTTTGATTATATCTACTCGTGAGGCTTATGGAGTAAGCACCATCGGGCCTAGTACATGACATACATAATCGATCCTACTGCCGAAGCATAAGGAACTGATTTCATCCTCTTCTGCTCTTTTGGAGAAGTAGGACATTGAGCCTTGCTCAATGGTATACCAGATCTCATATGAATGAAACATTTCATGGAATCTTCCATCTTAGAGCCTTTCAACACTTTATCAATGTATGTACTTTCACTAATAACCATCAGCCGCCTAGATCTATATCTATGGATCTTAATACCAAGTATGCATGCAGCTTCTCCTAGGTCCTTCATCTGGAAACATTTACCTAACCTGGATTTAACTTCTTGTAATGTTGGTACATTGTTTCCTATAATCAGTATCTCATCCACATACATGACCAGGAAGATTGCTACGCTCCTACTAAACTTTGTGTAAACACAGGACTCGAACTCGCTTTTGGTAAAACCAAACTCTTTGATGCGCTCATCAAAGTGCAAGTTCCAACTCCTAGATGCTTGCTTTAATCCATAAATGGATTTTAGCAATCTGCATACTTTGCATGGATTCTTGGAGTCCTCAAAACCATCTGGTTGTGCCATATATACATCCTATGTTAGTTTACCATTAAGGAAAGCGGTTTTGACATCTATTTGCCATATCTCATAAATGAAGTATGTAGATTTGGCCATAAGAATCCTAATAGATTTAAGCATAGCTACTGGCGAGAAGGTTTCATCATGATCTGAGTGTAAACTTTCGCAACAAGTCTTTCTTTGAAAGTATACACATTACCTTCCATGTCTATCTTCTTCTTGAAGACCCACTTGCATCTAACAGCTCTACTGTGTTGTGGCAAGTCTACTATACATGGATTGTATCTCTGCCTTCATGGCGTCTATCCAATTGACAGACTCACTGCCTGACATAGCATCCCCGTAGGATGTTGGTTCATAAAGATCCCCTTCTTCTTGAGCAATTAGATATCCCATATATCTATTTGGCTCAGTCCGAATCCTACTGGACCTGTGAAGGTCTTGTGTTTCCACTTCTTCCTTAACCACAGACTCGGGTTGGGATTCAACAATTTTTTGTTGAATTACAGGTTCCACAAATGGTGGAGGAATACCTTCATCCTCTTCAATTTCCTGAAGATCTATTTCTTTTCTAGAAGTTTCTAAATTCAGAAACTTATCCTCTAAAAAAGTCCCTGACCGGGCAACAAATACTTTGTTCTCATCGGGATTATAGAAAAAGTGCCCTAAGGTTTCCTTAGGATAACCCACGAAGATACACTTGTCTGATTTGGGTTTGAGTTTATCCGAGAATGGTTGTTTAAAAAACGGCTCACAACCCCAAATCTTAATGAAAGACAACTTGGGCTTTCTCCCCGTCCATAGCTTGAACGGTGTCTTTTTTTCTCCAAAGATTTCGTTGGGACTCGGTTCAGCATAAAAGCAGTCGGTTCGAGTGCATGTCCCCAGAACGAATTGGTAGACTAGTTCGACTCATCATAGAACGAACCATGTCAAGCAAGGTTCTATTCCTCCTTTATGACACACAGTTCTACTATGGCCTATACGGAGGTGTGAGTTGTGAAACAATCCCACATTCTTTTAAATGATCGTTAAACTCTTGACTCATATATTCACCACCCCGGTCAGACCGATGCAGCTTTATCTACTTGTCAAGCAGGTTTTGTACTTCATTTTGAAACTGTTTGAAGAAATCAAAACTTTCAGACTTGTGTCTCATCAGATACACATAACCATACCTACTAACATCATCGGTACAGGTAATGAAGTACCGGTATCCTCCTCTGGCTTCTTGACTGAAAGGACCACACACATCTGTGTGTATTATTCCTAACAGTTCCTTTGACCTTTCATTCAAGCTGTCGAAAGGTTTCTTTGTCATCTTGCTGGACAAACAAGATTCGCAATTGTCAACTGATTCAAGATCAAATGACCCTAGAACTCCATCTTCATGAAGTTGCTTTATGTGTTTCTTATTTATATGTCCGAGCCGACAATGCGAAAGGTAAGTTTGGTTCAAAGTGTCCTTTGACATTTTACTTATATGATAGATTTCCTTGTCATCTTGTAGATTTATCGTATATAGACCATTTTGTGAACTTGCCTTAAAATAGAATGAATCATCTTTAAAGCACAAAATTGTTTTTCCTACCGACTGATAGGTAAAACCACTATCTATTAAAAAATCATACAAGATTACATTTTTAATTAATCTAGGAACATAGTAACAATCATCTAGCTCTATGATTAATCCCGAAGGTAGCGTCAGAAAATAAGTTCCTACAGCTTCAACACCAATGATGGAGCCTTCGCCTACCCGTAGGTCCATGTCCCCCTTCCATAGTTTCCTACTCCTCTTGAATACCTGCAAGTGATTGCAAATGTGATGACCACATCCGGTATCGAGTACCTATGATTCAAAAGAAGTAACTAAGAAATCTATCATAAAGATACCTGACTCGTCGGTAGAACGGACGTCCAGCTGGTCAATGTCGAGTGAGTGCTCGTAAATATCCTTGCTACAGCAAACTGGGCAACAAACGTCTAGTAGCTCATCAATCCAGTCATTTTCTTCCATTGATTCAACTATTATTGCATCAGGGAAGTGTGGGTGCATCTGGTCATCCATGCACATTAGAAACTCGTGCATACCAACTACTGTTGTATATGGTTCTCCAAACATGTCTACTACCTTTGCCTGATAGTGGTCTGTTAGAGATCCGACCAAGAGCATCACAAATTCATGTTCACTGACTTGTGATCCCAGAATCATTAAGCAATCAAATAGCCTTCTCATGTTAATGAGATGGTCACTTAAATACTGGCCTTCTTTCATCCCCTGTGAAAGAATATCCTTCATGAGCAAAAAGCGTCCACAGCGCTCACTATTCTTGAAGCGCTCCTCTAAGTCTTGCACGACCTAAAAAATAGACTTATTCTTGAGTTCATTCGAAAACTCAGATTCTGTGGAAAGTATCACAATTGACATGACGTCAGATTCATCAGATAGATACTTATAATATGTATCATACTCTTCATCCTGAGCAATATAGTCGGGTCGTGCTAGAGAGGGCTTGTCAACTATGTACAGCCTTCCCTGTGCCCTTAGGATATTCCTAAAGTGCAACTTCCAAACCATAAAGTTTGGACCTGAAAGCTTCCACTTTTGCATGATGAGGCTAAGAGACTCCTCAGGTGAATAAAACGGTATAACAGATAAAATCGACATCTACAGTAAAAAGCAAGAAATAAATATTTCAGTAATTAATTCCTCTAAAATAATTTATAAACCTTTAAATAATTTTTTTTAAGAATAGGATCCATATTTCACACGTGCCGGTGCACGGTTTGGGCACGACAACACCGACCCCGTATTATTTTTGGTGGGTATAAACTATACCGATCGTATTTAATCCACAACATGACTCCTATATCTTTGGGACATAGAATGAAACATAATTCGTACATATTTAGTCCTCCTAAGTGCACTTTAGGTCTGTCACATCAGGGAATCAGCAAAATAGACCTCACCATATAAGACGGGGTGAACTGTGGCCCGTCATATCAGGGAATCGCAAAGTCTTTCACCCCCTCCCCCACATAGGTTTAAACCCCGGTGTGCACGGTTTGGGCACGATAACACACCAAGGTACCGGGAGCAAGAAAGGTGTACCAATAGATGGGTAGCACTACTGGTCTAAGATTTTGAAAAAAGTGTTAATTTGTTTCAAAAACATTTTGCCAGTTTTAACAGCTTTACAAAACTTGTAAAACTATTATTTTTAAGTGAAAAACTTTTCATCTTAAAAGTATCCTTTATATATATGTATATGGTTTTAATGACAAGCGTGCACTATCTAATAATTAATTAAAACACAACCACGCAATTAATAACAATAAGCCAAAACATATAACGTCTTTTGACAATCACTGGTACTTAATTAAAATCAAGTATGCCTGTGGTCAAACCCTAAGTGGATCATAAACAACACACATGGCATGGATAGTCTTGATGCTCCCACTAGCTCCAGCATCCATGGCATCCTCTCTCCTTGTTTTGCTCCTTGTCTTGATCGCCTCCAATATTACATTTACAAATATCAAACTAAACTATTACAATTTTGATAAAACTAATGCCCTATTACATAATAGTTCAAAGGCACGCAGGCCCGTTAAAACTAGTACTTTTACAAAATTGAATAGGGGTTGTAAGTGGCACGCAGGCCTCCCCACACCGGATAAATAAAAAATGTTAAACAACCACAAACAAGAAAGATAAAACAACCAAAAGGTGACCCACTAGGTTTTAGGCGTTTGGCTTAATAATAAAAAACAACCAATCACGTACTGAAAATTAAATAATAATAACACATGCATTACAACCATAATACAGATATATAAAATTCCGGGATGATACAAAACTTGACTCTTTGACACCAAAACAAAAACTAGTCTTGTTTTAATCCCAAACATCCAACTTGGGCCTCAAACCTAGGCCTATACCGGTCCTTTTGTTATATCTCTCAAACTGGATAAAAACAAAAATACCACATATGTTAAACTTCAATTGTATTAAATATATAGTAATAAAGCTGGAAACTGGATTTAAAAATTCAAATAGTTTGAACTTTTAATAACCACAAGTTTCACACAATTTATACAGATATATAAAAGACATGTAAACTGGAAACTTTAATCGGTTAACAGTCAAAACTTTGATTTTTGGCCAAATACCAAGTTTCACACATTATATATGTTTAACATTAAAAACAGATAATCTGGAAACTTTAATTGGTAAAGGGTTAAAACTTTGACTTTTGCCAAATACCAAGTTTCACGCAGTTAATATATACAAATATATATAAACAATAGACTGGAAACTTTTAATGGTAAAAAGATCAAAACTTGATCCTAAACCAAAACCAAAAGTTTCACACATATATATAAAATATATTAAAGTAGTAAAACTGGAAAACTTATCAAGTAACAGATCAGAAACTTAATCTTAACCACAATAACAGTTTTCTCACATATATATAAGCAATATATAATTATGATAAACTTGTTCCCCACCGAGCCTAGAAGAAGGGTCTGATACCACTATTGGGATTTACAGGGTAAAACAAGCACAGAGGAATATAAAAACATAAATCTCATCCCAAGATCACAACTGAATCAGGTGGGGAAACAAAACATCCAATCACAATTATAATAGATATATCATATGCATAAGTCCATAACAGTTATAAAATAAGGATAGAAAATATACCCTGAACTGCTAGAGGGGGATACACAGCTACTGCACTACACGAATATACTGCTAGACCTTCTATCCAAACAATACCCCAGAAAAAACGATCATGTATCCGTACACCACCAAAACCGAGAGGTTTGGTGTGTGTGTGTGTATGTGTGTGTATCGCCGCCGTGAAGAACCTCGCCGCAAGGGAGGTCGGCCGAGAGGGGTATCGCCGAGGAGGGAAAGCCGCCGCAGGGATACCACCGGCCGCCACCTATCGCCACCGCAGGGCAACCAAGAACCACCGTGGAGGTGGTGGTGTTCGGCCGTAGGTGAGAGAGAGAAAGGGGGAGAGAGTTTAGTCCTTTTGTTTTGTCTTGGTGGCTAATGAATTAGATTAGGTTAAACTAACGCTTAATCCTCCATAAATAGATAACCATTTGGATTAAAGCCCGGTCCGTGATCAAACACTTTGATCAATCGACATAGTTCGGTTTTATTAATTAATAAACTATTAATTTACATATATATATATATATATATATATATATATATATATATATATATATATATATATATATATATATATATATATATATATATATATATATATATATATATATATATCTCGTAACCAAACTTAATTATATTAGATATTAACTAATATTTAATATGTCATTTTAATAATAAATATCCTTTTATTATTTTCTCTTTTCTGATAATTAATTAACTATTAATTATCTCCTTCATACACATCGTATTGTTTTCTGGTTCGTTAGTTGGGTGTGTAGCTGTGTGACCCTTTAGTGATTCATAGTGTTCATGGATATGATGACACGTGTACACTATCCCTACACACAATCTATCAGGTCTCATGAGCCATCACGACGGACCAAGAGGTCAACTAAGGAAGGACCAACATAAACCCTCAAAAGACTCCCACTTGCACCAAGATCACATCAAGGTCAACTAGAAGGCAAGATGTAAAAAAAATTCTTGAAATTTTGTAGCCGCTTGTGAGCAGTTTATCGACCTCAGGGAGTCTTCCCCAATCAAAGTACCTTTCATTAAAGTTGTAGGTCTATGTATTTTGAAACTCCAGACTAAAGAGGTCAATCTGAGCCGTCTAGCTCCTGGAATTTTAGTTTTCGTGCTAGCTGTCCATAAGCTCCGAAAAACCCCTTTGTCTTTAACTTTTTCACCATTCCATGTTGAGCAACGATTACAATTTTGAACTAAAATACAGTTATCATACTAGAAAACTAAGTAATAAAATTTTCCAAACAATGTCTACAAGTGACGAAAAATTTAAATAGTTACAAAGGCCAAAACACGGCACCAAACCAAATAAACTAACAATACGACAATCAAGAACAAGACACACAGACGGTCTAGGTTTTCATCGGGTTTGCACATCATAACATTCAATCATGAATGTGTTGGTTTGGTCCATGGTGAAATTCCATGATTTAACCATAGATCTCAAAAAACTTACAAATAGAAGAAAAACAAGCCAACTAATCGAAGAAACAAATACACTAATTGAACTACGATTGGTATAGGTAACAAGTGTCTTTAAGGTTTATAAAAACTAATATTTTAAGACAATCACATCGTCAAAAAAACACAGCCAAGGGCTGTCCAAAAATCGATCCATCTAAACCCCCGAAAAACAATTTTTTAAACCAGTTTTACATATACCCCGTTAATCGAATGGCACATACAATGGCTCGTGATACCATTGCTGGTGATAGATAATAAAATAATATATAATCATATATAAAAACGCAACAGAAAACATCACTAATATCTGGATCTACGTATTGCCAATACAATCAAACGAAAATATAGAATCAAGTACCTTTAATCACAATTAAGAGATGTGATTCAAGAACTTGTTGTGTAGCCTTGAAACCTTAGTATTCAAAGTAGAATACCAGTAATGTAGTCTACACCACACCTCCTTGATCACCAATGGATGCTAGTCCTTTTGTAATGCTTGAAGAATAAAAAACAAACTTACTTTGTTGCTTCAAGAATGAAAACCAAAAAAACCCTTTTTCTCTTGATCAAAAATCGAAAAACCATTAGGTAAGGCGGGGGAAGGGGGGTTTCGTGACACTTTATAGGAGAGAGAGAGAGGGGGAGATAAGCTTGAACTTAATTAATGTTTATCTCTTTCTAATATTTATCCTTAATCCATATTAAGACTTATCTCCTTTTAATTAAAAGCCCATATATTAATTAAGCCTAATAACAATTATTTATTAAGTCAATACTTAATTAGGCCTAATTAATATTTTTACATTACATAAATAATATAAATACGCTAATTATATTATTATTATTATCAATTGGTATCTCAGTGTATAAGTGTGTGACCCTTTAGGCTCATGTGAATCTAGACATATAAATATATTATGACATGAGCCTAAACCATCAATATATATATCTGCTTTGTTCCCCTAATTGATCTAGTTGTGAACTCTGATATTGGGATTTGGTTATTTTCTGATGTGCATGTTGTACCCTACAAATCCCAACAAAGAAATCACCAATGAAGAAGAGAAAAGGAGCCATACCACCAAAATCAAAATCCTTTTAATTACCATAGCTAAAACGATACATACAACTCCGAGGAGGAACCAAAACGTTAACCACTCTTGTCGAATGATTACCTCTACATTGATGAAGAAATTGAAGCATCAACATTAAAGCCAACACATATTCACGAGTGTACATTCCTCATATGGATTTGTAAAAATGGTTTGAAACATTAAAAGATGGTGCTTTCTAAACACAATCATGAGCCGAAATAAATACTTTATTTTCACAAGATAAGATAGACGAACTTGAGTTATAACCAAATTTTTACAAACATTCGCTACCACCATCAATTGTGAAACAACCTTTTCCGATTCTATTCCTAATGTATATTATAATTATTGCATTTATTTTAATGAGGATAGAGAATAAGATGCATATGAACAATTAGCAAAAGCACAATCAAGAATATTATGATTAGAAGAAAAAGAAGAGCTCGTGAGACAAAATATTTAGGAGTACGAGTCAATGTGTTTTGATTATAAATCTGAATTCATAACAATTGTAAATGAGATGGCTCCTTTGAACCAAAAGTTAAAAGGAATAGAAAAAGTTCAAACAACTTCTCATCCCACATCTCCAAAGCAACATTATTCTTTTAATGATCTTTTTGCATTCTCTGCTGCTAATGTGAGTGTGTCTTCTACTACAGTAGTGAAGGGGTAACGAAGGAAGAGAAATCATGGAGAAGGAAGGATGAATCAAACTGAGAGGATTGTGGAGAGAGCACATCTGGAGTAAAGAGGAGGTTCTCCGGAATAAGAACATTTTTAATTCATGTTCTGTTGATTCCAAGAAAACAACTGCATGGGATTTTACCTTTGCTAATGCAAAGCGTCCTTCTGTTGAATTCTATTGCATGGGAGATGGTTTCCAAGAAGGTCATCGCAAGTATTAGTGTGAATATGATTCAGATCGAAAGAAACGTGGAATCAAGCCAATTCCAAACTTCAAACCAGCATATGCAAATCAAAAATTGGTTACTCGAATAAACAACAAGTGTTATAAAATACACTTTTTCGCTCAAAAGGAAATCAAACACCACTGCACACAAGTACCTTCATGAAAACAACAGAAATGATTCATTTTTAAATTCTTCACTATTCAACCAACAAAATTTCAATAACTAGGACCAAATGAACACTACACAGATGTGGATTCATGAGTTGGTTAATACTCACAAAAAGAAAAATTAATTTTCAAAAGGTCAAACAAAATGAATTCAGAAACAAGTCCCATAAATAAAGAAAAATCAGAATCACCAACCTGAAAAACCCAAGAAATTTTGGATTGAGAGGCATACAGAAACGCGCGGGCGATGAGATACTAAGTTGAACAAGGAAGTCTAACTTATACTCAATCAATTTGAACACCCTTGCCTGCAAACCTTCGATTTGTCTTTTGTCAAAGGCCTCATCAGATCTCACTTGGATTTGGCACAAGAAACAATCACATCTTAACTTCAAGAACATCAATAAGATTGTTAAAGGAGATCTTGTGCGGGGCATTCCAATGCTGAAATTTGAGAAAGAACATCAATGTGAACACTATGAGAAAGGAATGATGAAGAGGCATCAGACAAAGTGAAACAAGTGTCAAGCATAACTAAACCGCTTCAACTTCCACACATGGATCTTTGTGGACCGATGAGAGCTCAAAGCAATAACATGAAGAGGTATATTGTGTTCGTAGTGGATGATTATTCCAGATATACTTCGTTCAAGTTTCTGAGGTCAAAAGTGAAGCATCAGCTATCATCATTGATTAACTTAAGAAAATACAAAATCAAAGGGGTCATTCAGTTGGTTCGATTCGTACTAACAATGGGACTGAATTCAAGAATCAGACTTTATCATTGTAGCTTGACTCAGTGGGAATTACTCATCAATTCTCAGCTGCCTACACACCACAATAGAATGGTGTAGTAGAACATAGAAATTGAACCATAGTTGAAGCTACAAGAAAATTTTGTGATATTCTGGGCTCCCACCTTCCTACTGGGTAGAAGCAATCAACACAACATACTATACACAAAACCGTTCAATCATCTATCAAGCTTTTAATAAAACTCCTTATGAACTAGTAAAGGGCATAGTTCCTACTATCAAATATTTTCATATATTTGGTAATAGGTGCCTTGTTATGAATGAAAAGAGTAACTTGGGAAAATTTAACTTGAAAGTAGATAAAGCAATTTTCTTGGGTTACTCATAGGAGGTCGAAAGCTTTCAGAGTTCTTAACAAACAGACAAACATTGTGGTTGAAAGTATGAATGTGACTTTTGATGACATACTAAGTGTCAATGATTTGAAAAACAAGTCACATGATATAGCTTCTGGACAATTTCGTTCAGATCAGTAAAAGTGACGCAAACAATATAGATCTTCAATTTGATTTCGTTATCATTCTGGATCTGATATTCTTTCTGCTGACAGGATTGAAACTAATGTCAAACAAGATATATCTGCAACAAAGTATAAACCTGCATCTACCTCACAGACTCTAAATGGATAAGCTTCTACAAGCTTCAATTCACCTATTAGTGCAACACTGGTGATACTGCATGAGAATGAGAATTAGGGTACACCCAGGTGTGATTCAAAACCAATTGTACAAGAGGATGACTTAGAACTTGCTACTACATTATAAAAATTCTTTACTCAAATACCAACCCTCACTGAACCAATTTGGATCAGATCTCACCCTAAGACACAGATTATAGGAAACCTAAGCATAGGCATCCAGACAAGATCAACTTTTACCAATGATGTCTCTTTTCAAGTTTCCTGAGTAAAATAGAACCAACTCGCATCATAGAAGCACTTAAATATCCGGACCGGGTTATAGTCATTCAAGAGGAATTAAATCAATTTAATAAAGTGAGGGTATGACGCCTAGTACCAAAACCGGAAGGACAGTCCATAATCGGGACTAAGTGGGTCTTCAAGAACAAAAGGCATTTATATGGTGTAGCCGTGAGAAACAAGGCTAGGCTAGTGGCTAAGGGAAATAGTCAATAAAAGGAATTGATTATGATTAACCATTCGCCCACGTAGCCAGAATTGAAGCTATACGTGTATTCATAGCATACACAGCCTTTACGGACTTTAAGGTTTATCAAATGCATGTGAAAATGGCCTTTCGGAATAGAGTCCTGAAGGAAGAAGTGTATATGATCCAGCCAGAAGGACTTGTAGACCCAAAGAAACTAGATCATGTCTACATATTGGAAAAGCATTGTATGGCTGAAGCAATCACCAAGGGCATGGTATGATGTATTGTGTAAATTTTTTATCGAAGAGGGTTATTCAAAGGGACAAATCGACACGAAACTGTTCATCAAGAAAAAGGGAGATGACATATATATATATATAAATATATATATATATATATATATATATATATATATATATATATATATGAATGATATCATATTTGGCTCTACTAACCCTACATACAGTAATGAATTTTCACAAAACATGATCAAACGCTTTGAAATGAGCATGATGGGAAAGATGAACTTCTTTCTTGGATTGCAAATAAAACAAATGTCAGATGATATTTTCATAAGTACATTCATAATTTATTGAAAAGATTTGAAGTGGAAAATTCTTTCTCTCTAGCCACTCCTATGTCTTCTAAAACAAAACTCTCTACTGATGATATTGATGGAAAAGCAGTTGATTTAAAGACTTATAGAGGTATGATTGGCTCGTTACTATATTTAACTGCAAGTAGGCTAGATATTACGTTTTCTACATGTCTCCGTGCCATATTCCAAGCGAACCCTAAGGAATCTTATCTCCTAGCTGTAAAAAGGATCCTTAGATATCTAAAGGGAACTCGAGACTTACGATTATGCTATCCCGAGGACTCGGCATTTGACTTGATTTCTTATTAAGATTTAGACTATGCTGGGTGTATGCTTGAAAGGAGGAGCACATCAGGGAGTGCACATGTTCTGACAGACTGGTATGTTAGAGTTCAATGAAACAAAACTGTGTGTCATTTCTACTGTAGAGGCTGAATTTGTAGCTACTACTAGTTGTTACTCACATAGTTTATGAATGAGGTTTCAACTTAGAGACTTTGATCTGGATATCAACAAGATTCAAATCTTTTGTGACTCCCAGAGTGCCATTGCAATCACTTGCAATCCTGTTCATCCTTCTAAAACAAAGCATATCGATACCATGCATCATTTTCTGAAAGACGATGCTAAAAAAAGGTTTTATTATTTTACATTATGCTCATACTGAAAATCAACTACCCGGTTTGTTTATCAAGCCTTTGGATGAAACCTGTTTCTCTTACTTGGTATCTAGATTGGGTATGTTGAATTTGAGGATATGACTTTTTCTCAAAGATCTTACATTCTGTAAGGTTGTTACTTGTGCAGGACAGTGCATAAATTCAGGTGGAGAACAACTATCTTTGAAGATACAAGTATTCATTAAACATTCATACTTGTAGGGGGAATAACAAAAGAAAATACAAAAACAGAAATATTTTAAGCTTACAATTCTTGACAATCACAAGTATATGTTTTTGTTTCGACAATATGATAAAAGACGAAAAGATTTTTATCTTTCTCTCAAATTAAGGTGGAATGTATGATTTGAGGGGGAGTTTGTTTTTCTTATTGTTGAAAATCATTTTAATTTTTGTTTTAAAAGAAATTTTCAAAAATAGTTTTTGCCTTTGATACTTTGAAATTTAATTTGGAAAGTGAAAGAAGGTATCCACATCGGTTGACAACAGATATCGGATGTGGGGAGATGAAGTCGGGCAAAAAACAGTTGAAAACGGGTCATTTTTTACCGCGGGTTGACCCATGGATCGGACAACACTTAAGTAAGTGTTAAGGGATGTTGGGAGATCTTAGGTTAATTACTTGGAAAATTAAAACAGTTACCCTCACCTTTTTTTTCTTTCAACCAAATATTTTATTTCGTGAGATTTTTGTTTCATTGTGCTCGGTTTTCTCTCCTCAATCATAAGGTAAACTCGAATCATATGAAAACAAACAAAAACATGGTCAATTCGACCATTTTTAGTTGACTACTCGATGAACAGTAACCGTTCATCATTTTTTGAATTAAAACACATCTAAATGTGTTTGTTTGGTCAATGTTTGTTGTCGAAATTCTTTATGGACTAAACAGACCTTAGATCTGAGTTTGTTTTGGATTAACAACATCTAATTTCTCAGATTTGGATTTCAAATTGCATGAAAACCCTAACTTTCAAACTAAAGGGTTTTTGGGATTTTATGGCACTAAGATGTTGTTGTTAAACAAAGATTAGTGAATAGATAGTGTTCTAAATGTGTTTTTGATCATAATGGTCCAAGAGTTTCAACATATTGGGTTGAAACACACAGAACCAAAAATCTAACGAGTTAACACTTGTCTTTTATGCATAGCACTGAAGAACAACCGATCTCAGTGATACCCGATATCGGTCATTGTGAACGCAACTTGAGTTTTCCAAAGTCAACCTATTTCGGTTCACTACTGACTTCCGTTGAAACTAGTTTCAATTTGGTCACAATTGTTTCAAGTCCTATGTGTATTCTAGGCACCAACCGATTTCGGTCACTATGAATTCGTTTGAAAAACTTATCAAAGGAACAAAGATTACTGATTTCAATCAACTTTTGATCTCGGTAGATCACTTAATTGTAAATTCCTGTCAACACTAAAAATAAATTTAAAGTGGTTCGATTAACCTTAAATTCGGTTGAACTTCAACTCCAGTTACGATCAAAGATTTTTTAAGTTTAAAACATCAATTGATCTCAGTCAACATTCTATTCAGTTTATCACCAAATTTCAGTTAAACTTCAAAATTTTCCAACTTTTCAACAGATCTCGGGTATCTGCATCACACTTCAAGATTTTCACAAGTTTTGAACTTCAACGGTTTGGGATAAGAATTCGGTCATAAACACATTTTCACCCGAACTTCAGTTAATCACTATGTTCGGTCAACAATTTTCACCCGAATTTATTCCAACACCTACGTGATTTTCATCTCTTTACATTTTTTTACAGTGTTTAAAATGTTTGGACATTTTTTCTCTAGAGTTGTCTGAAGCAAACACAAACAACCAAGCAAATCCTTAACCCATTCTACCTGCTGCCACCATTATGGATCCAAACTTGTACTTAAGTTACAAACCCAACAACTTCGTGTTTGATCCAGATCCCACTAGAACACCACACATAATTATATTTGATCTCATAAATATCATCCTTTGAACCACATTTTTACATACAATCCTGATAATTCTGATTTACATGTTCATGAGGTGTATCTTCAACAGCTTTGGTACACCATGTCTGGAGGAAGTACTGACTAGGGTGTTCAATGCCTTAATGCCACAATTAATGAGGTTGATATTTAAGTTACCCATAGCCATGTTCGCAGAATCCTTAGACTGCCAAAGGAAAACAAATACCCGCTCAAAACTGCCTATGATTTAACTCCATCGGGCACCGGACTATTAGATCCTATCCACCAACTGGGGTACAATTCAGACTTCAAACGTAACCTTCTGGGTTCCTTTTTGGCAAACCCTTTATGCCATATTTAATAGGTATCTCACTGGTGCTATTGCCGGGATGGACACACGAAAACATTATTCTCTCCAAACATTCGTTGGTTCAGATACCACTTACAATGATCGATGTATGAACAGTCACACACAGACACTAATAACAATCATATAGAAGTTGCGGAACACTTTGACTAACAAGAAAATTATATTATTCACTTGATTCACAATACAAAAGATTTAATCATCAAAGCCCCAATCTGTTGATTAACAAAAGTTCAACATATGTGCAATACTTCTCTATTGCAAGAATTAATAATAAACTTGAGGTTGTTACTTACAAATCACCAAAAAGTTAAAGATATTTATTTACATACGAGTATTTATAATGTATTTGATTAAAGAAACAAAATCAGTTATTATCGCTAACAAAATCATCTAACTACGGATATATACACACAAATCATATCCATAATTATCATCCTTAGAATAAAGGAATTCATCCTTATTACGATCATCAACACTAACTCTGTTTTGTACTTGAAGAGTACTAACACGGGGATGGTTGAAATCAATTTTAAACTTTTTAGGTCTTAAGAGTACTAACATGTATAGAAACTACATTTGTAAAACATACATAGTGATATAAAACATATTTTGAACATAATTGTTTTCTGTTGAATTTTCTAACCACTTTCATCTCTCTAGGAGTTAATGATTGTTCCAATAAAGATCTCTTTGAAGCTGATTAAAGGGTTGTTAATTATTCATATTTGATAGTATATGGGCTTCTTTTCTTTTATTTTCTAATTTTCTATAAGTCATAATAAATTTCAAACTTGGCGAGTGTTATATCATAATTACAACTCTAAAGTTCTATAAGGTATTTAAGTACCAAAATGCTAATCGCAAATAGTCACATGTTGAAATACTAAAATGATACATTCAAAATATCAATTACAATAATAAATCTAATTTTAAAAATCTTTTATTGTTTTATAGACTAAACAGAGAAGAAAGGCATAAACAAAAACCTATAATCAATCACGATACCTTTTTTTAACACGTAAATTTCTTTTCCTTTTTTTTTTTTGAATAACATAAAGTGGAATATTCAACATAGTCATCTTTTTTTATAGTCCTAAGGGACAATCCTCAACTCTTAGATTGTCCCTTTTAATGGTCCATACACATCCTCAAATTTAAAAGGAATTTGGGGCGGAGGGGTACAAATGTAATTGTACATTTAATAACAGATTTGACTGTTGTCTCAGTCATTATCCCGCCTTCTCGTTTCTTTTCTCTCACTTTGTGTAACTTCTCTTCGACGACAAAGAAGTCTCGTTCGGCGATCAACGTTTTCGTACTCCGACGACACTTGAAATCTACGGCGATCAACGGTTTTTGTACTACGACGAGGATAGTTGCTTGTTTCTTAATTCGATGACCTTCTACATGTTAGTAATGGCAGATTCTATATCCACTTGTTAAAAAAAAGACTCGAACTACAATGTTGCTGGTAAGATTACTTGTTTTTTTAGTGTTTATTGCTAAAATTGTTAGTCGTTTGTTTTTTAGGGTTTTGAATTTTTTAGGGTTTTATGTTCGATTTTTTCAGGGCTTTTTTGTGATTTTGTGGTTTGTGTTTAAATCATATGTGATTTGTATAGATGTTTTTGTTTTTATTTGTTTTTTTGTTTTGAAAATCATGTCGTCTGTGTTCATATGTGTTTAGTTGATTACTCGTGTTGAAAATCGTTAGTCGTTTGTTGTTTTCTTACGGTTTTGATTTTTCTACGGTTTTCTGTTCGAATTTTTTAGGGTTTTTTGTGATTTGTGTTTGTTTACACTATTGTTTGTGCTTAAATCATATGTGATTTGTATAAATGTTTTGTTTTTATTTGTTTTTATTTTGAAAATCATGTCATCTGTGTTCATATGTGTTTAGTTGATTACTCGTGTTTAGGTTTAGTGTTAATCATATGTGTTCATAGTCATGTGGTTATCAAATGAGTTATTATTGTAGTTATCATATGTGATGTTTGTTTGTAGTTAATCATTTTGTTTTGGTTTATAAAATGTAGTTAATAATATGTGATTGTAGTACTGTTTTAGTATCAAATGACATGTATGTTTGTAGTTAATCATCTGTGATTTTGTAAGTGTGTTTATGTTATATTAGTTTTTTTTGTATTTAATCATATGTGATTGTAGTTATGTTTAATATCAAATGACATGTTTGTTTGTAGTTAATCATCTGTGTTTCTAGTACTCATCTGTGTTTGTAAGTGTGGTTTTTCAGATAATCATTTGTGATTATGTGTGTTTTTGTAGTTAATCATATGTGATTGATATATGTTTTCCTGTTTTTCTTATATTTTTCTGTTTTATATATGTTTTACAGGTACTTCAGTTGATTTGGGCGCTACTTTGGCGTCTTTAAAGAGAATAAGAGTGAAAAGAGTGGCTAAGAGAGTTTCTAGCAAGTCAAAAAGTGTTAATCGTGATCAAGGTTCTAGCAAATCAGTTTCAGGAAAAGAAGGAACGAAACGTAAAGCTACGGATGCTGCAATTCCTCCCAAAGAACAGAAGAGTAAGAAAAGAAGCCAACAAGGGATGGTCGTGACAAAGGGAAAGGAAAGATGAATCCATCACAAGACGCTGAAAATGTTCCTGTCAGCCAAGGCCTGTCATCTATTTGAATCAGGAGTACGCCAACTCAACTGGCAAATGTCATGACATCTTTGTCAGCGGCCCAAGAAGAATGTATTGGGGGACTTGGGTTCGGGTCGCTGATAGTTTTAACATTGACAAACTTCCTGAGAAGTTGGTGTATTATGTGGTGGATAGTTGTCACTATTCTGAGTTAGTGATCAGAACACAAAATGGTGATATTAAAGTTGATGCTGACGCTGTTCATGATGTCTTTGGTATCCTAAAGGGCGGGATTGATATTTTTTCTATGGACTATAAGGGCGATGAGGAGTTTATCAAATTGTGGTATAAGCAGTTTACTTCGAGGAAAGATATCCTTCCATCCCACATAGCAAACCAGATTCTGAACTCAAATGGTGTTACCGGTGATGTTTTCAAGATGAACATTCTGATGTTGTTTGCAAACACAATGGCATCTTGTGACAGCAATGGAAAGGTTAAGATTGATGTGCTTATCCGAGTTTAGGTAAGATGGGATGCCGATGTGTCGGGATTGGATTGGTGTTCTTTTGTGGTTGATAGTTTGAGATATAGCAAAAATCAGTAGCACAGGGAGGACGCAAACTAGTTATTCTATTCTGGTCCTGCTACTTTTTTGACGGTGAGCATCTGTTTTAAATTTTGTTTGTTAGTTATAATAACAAGTTTTTTTATTGATATTGTATTGTTTCTTTTTATTTTTTATAGCTGATGTATTGTGATCGTACCAAATTAGACAGCGTGCCAGTTCGCCGGCAGCGTCCAATTTTTAAAAAATGGAAAGGTTTTCTCAATGTTCGTGAGTTGAAAGAAATCAGTGGTGGTGGTTTTGGGTGTTTGGAGTTGATGCCACCATATGAGGGGGAGAAGGAGGATGAAGAAGGTTTTTTCAATCCGGATGATAGAAACAAGGAAGTTAGAACAGAGGAGGTATTCATGTTAAACATTCTGTTTTTTGAAATTGGTAACCTGTGTCAATCACATGTGTTTTTTAGTTTGAAATCATATGTGATTGAATATCACCCCTGTTGTATTTGGATTTAACTATAATATTTAAATTTTTGTAGGATTTATTTGAAATGATTGAGAAGAAGCTGGTGATCATTTCAAAAGAGAAAAAGAATGTGTTTGATCTATTTGAAGAGGTTTTCTTAAAGTGTCAGTTTGGGGATAAGAAGGCTGAATCTTATTATTTGAAAATGAAACAAGTTTTTTGTATGGAGGCACGTTTCTACTTTGGTGAAGAAGATGCGAAGGATGTGAAGAATGTGAAAGAGGTATATTTTAGCCTGCCTAACTGAAATGTGATTGTTTACTTTTGTAGTTTTGTTCAACTGTGATTGTATTCTAAATCACATATGATCCTATTTATATAATCACATGTGATTATTTACTTTGTTCATCTGTTATCACTGTGATATTTTTTTAGATTCACAAGTGATTAAATAAACTAACTTTGTGTTTTCTTAGTTTCAAATCACAAGAGATAAAACACAATCACTTGTGTTTTTTATTTCAAATCACAAGTGATTAAACACACTCACTTGTGTTTTTTTTTCAAATCACAAGTGATTATTCACATTATCAGTTGTTTTTGTATTATCAAATCACATGTGATTCTATTTTGTTATAAAATGATAACAAGTGATTCTTTTTTAGAATCACAAGTGATTAGACAACACAAACTTGTGATTAAACAAACTCACTTTGTGTTTTTTTAGTTTCAAATCACTTGTGATTTTATTTTGTATTCAAATCACAAGTGATATTAATTATAATTTTCAATTTTTTTAGGTGGGTATTGTTGATGATAAGTCTATGGATGAGAGGGATTATGATCAGGGTGATGATGATGATGACAGTGGTGATGATGATGGTGATAACGACGATGATGATGGTGATAATGACGATGATGACGATGATGATGAGAGTAAAGATGGTGGGGATGATGATGAGAGTGCAGATGGTGGTAATGATGAGGATGAGGCCGGTCAGAATTTAGATGGACAGGATAGGGGTGAAGACGTTAAGAGGGATGTTGAAGGTGATGGGGCTGGTGTTGCTGCTGGAAAAGATGGTGTTCAAGGTGGTGAAAAGTATGTGGGTTAGAATGCAGAGGAGGTTGTTGAAGGTAACGTTGAGGAAGTTAATCTGGGTGATGATGAACCAGTACATGTGGAAGAAGTGAATGTGGGTGGGAAAGTAGATGCTGAAAAAGTTACTGATTATGTTTGTGAGGATGTAGAGGATGAAGAAGAGTGTATTTCCCAATGGTGGTCAGAGAATGCTGATAAGGTGATTGAACTATGCTCAATCAACTCTTTACTAAATCGTTGTACTATTTCTCTTAGCCTTCCACCATTTCCAACTGTTCACAACATAAACGCTCCAAGTTTTCAACTTTTATCTCAGGATTCCTTACGATCACCAACACCTTCCGCAACTGAACAAAACAAACATGTTCAATCTTCTCCACCCCGTGGCTGGACAAAGGAAAAATTGATTGCTTTGTCGAAGAAAACCAGAATTGTGAAGCCCGGTTTCCATTGCTCATGTTTCCGCGGCTCCTGTGTCTATCCCAGTGACCCAGAAAAGAAATGTAAAGCCATCAATTGTTTTTAGGTCGCCTTACATTAATAGGAAGACAGAACTGCACGCAAGATTGTCAAATTCTTAGTATGCACTGTCAATGCACCTGTTTATAAAGCATGGCGATCCTCTGGGAGTTTTATTAATTTGTTTTGAATACAATCACTTGTGATTTTGATTTGTTTTCAAATCACAAGTGATTGAACACAGTCACTTGTGTTTCCTTTGTTTCAAATCACAAGTGATTAAACACAATCCAAATCACAAGTGATTAAACACACTCATTAGTGTTTTTCTTTATCTATCCAAATCACAAGTGAATGGTGTTCAGATCACAAGTGATTAAACATAATCACTTGTTTTTCTTATTGTATCCAAATCACAAGTGATTAAACACAGTCACTTGTGTTTTTCTTTTTGTATCCAAATCACAAGTGATTGGTGTTCAAATCACAAGTGATGGAACACAGTCACTTGTGTTTTCTTTTGTTTCAAATCACAAATGATTAAACACAATCACTTGATTGTTACTATATACGAGATATTAATTGTTACTATATACGAGATATATCTTGTGGTGTTTCTTTTTATTAGTTTTTTTTATGATAGGGAGCTTGTCTTTGAAACATCTGATGGTCAAACCATGGGTACACGGTTGAGCTTGGAAACTTTATGTCCCGTAATTTACGTTGAGACAAGCGTTGTCGACCTTTGGTGCAAAATTTTAAATCATGAAAAGAGGTTGTGAAATCCAAATTCCCCGCGAAGAAAGTTCATAGAGACATTGGTGTTTGTAAGTTTTACTTTTTATTAGGTTTTTTTATTTGTTATTTTGTTATGTGATTTAAATATTAACTTTTTCATTTTGTGTAAACAGCCTGTTGATGTTTTTTATCCTTCGAAGAGAATGAACAAAGAACTTTACTTTCAACAGTTCGAGGGGAATTTGCTTTATGCTTTTGATGAGGATGTAAATCAGATGACATTCAACGATGTTGATTTGGTAATAAGTTTTTTTTGTTTTGTGTTTATGTTTTTTTTTGTATCTAAATCACAAGTGATTTGTGTAAATCACAAGTGATTGAACACAATCACTTGTGATTTCTTTTTTTTTTAAATCACAAGTGATTTAACACAGTCACTATGTGATTCTTTTGTTTCAAATCACAGTGATTTAACACAGTCACTTGTGTTTTATATTTGTATTTTCAACTCACGAATGATTGAACACAATCACTTTTTGTGATTCTTTTGTTTCAAATCACAACTGATTTTAACACAGTCACTTGTGTTTTTGCTTTGTATTTCAAGTCACAAGTGATTGAAGACAATCACTTTTTGTGATTCTTTTTTGTTTCAAATCACAAGTGACTGAATATAGATACATAACTTAGTTTGTTGTTTTACTTAGATACATGTCATTCAATATGTGACTTTTTATTCAATTACAGGTAATTTTCCTAATCTACCGGTCCGATCATTTCTATCTTATTGTTTTTGACCTAAGGAAGCCAGCTTTGCATATCATTAATAACCGCTACGGCGGTAATTACAATGCCAAATACAAAAGAGTAGTTTCATTTGTTGTATGTTTTTAAATCAAACTTGCAATACTGTTTGTATATTTATATTAGAGTATTTCTTTTTAAAATTCTTTTTAAAACTTTTTTTATAGCAATATGCGTCTCACGACACTTGACTATGTATGAGAACACTACTGGAGCGATTTTTGAAAAAATGAAGCAAAAACAAATGAAGGTACACTGGAGGTCAGCTGAAAAAGTCGTCGATTGTGGTGTTTTTGCCATGCACCACATGGAACGATATATAGGTCAACCGGAAGGCAAGTGGGATTTTGAATTATCAGTTGAAGGTCGAGATCAGAAAGCGAAATTGTTGAAATTAAGGATGAGGTTTGCATCAAAGATTTTAACCCATGACATGAATATTTATGCCAACAAGATGATAAGATTAGCAACAGAGTTTGTGAATCAGCATAGCAAAGAAGAAATTAGAGAACTTGTTCTTAGTGCTTGGACAATAAGAGCAGAGCGAGAAAGAAATGCTTATCCAGAAGATGTTTCAGGTGTTGAAAAAGAAGCTGGGAATGGTGTTGAGGGGGATGTTGCAGGTGTTGAAAAACAAGGTGGGAAAGGTATTGAGGGGAAAGGTAAAACAATTGTTGATGAAGGTGATAAATGAGTTTGAAAAACAATTTGTGATTATGGATGATAGTTCTAAAAAGTAACAAACATTTCGTGTAGTTTTTCTGGATGTAGGTTTTAGAAAAAACAATTTGTCTTTTTCATTAATATCATGTGAATATGGTACTTGTTGATGTAGGTTTTAGAACTAACAACTTTTGAATCACAAGTGAAATTCTGGCATGTGATTAGTTGTTTGTGTAGTCTGTTAATATGATGCCTTTTATATTTCAAATCACAAGTGATTAAACAAACTCGGTTTGTGTTTTTATAGTTTCAAATCACTTGTGATTTTGAATTGTATTCAAATCACAAGTGATTAAACACAGTCGCTTTGCGTTTTTTGTTTCAAATCACAAGTGATTGAACACAATCACTTGTGTTTAATCACAAGTCGCTTTGTGTTTTTTGTTTCAAATCACAAGTGATTAAACATAGTCGCTTTGTGTTTTTTGTTTTTGGATGTAGGTTTTATAAAAAACAATTTGTCTTCTTCGTTTATATCATGTGAATATGGTACTTGTTGATGTAGGTTTTAGAACTAACTTTTGAATCACAATTGAAATCCTGGCATTTGATTAGTTGTTTGTGTAGTCTATTAATATGATGTTTTTTTTATTTCAAATCACAAGTGATTAAACAAACTCAGTTTGTGTTTTTATAGTTTCAAATCACTTGTGATTTTAAATTGTATTCAAATCACAAGTGATTAAACACAGTCGCTTATGTTTTTTTTGTTTCAAATCACAAGTGATTCAAAACAACAATCACTTGTGTTTTTTTTGTTTCAAATCACAAGTGATTAAACACAGTGGCTTATGTTTAATCACAAGTGATTGAACACAATCACTTGTGTTTAATCACAAGTGATTAAACACATTCGATTGTGTTTTTTGTTTCAAATCACAAGTGATTGAACACAACAATCACTTGTGTATATTTGTTTCAAATCACAAGTGATTAAACACAGTGGCTTATGTTAAATCACAAGTGATTGAACACAATCACTTGTGGTTTTTATTTCAAATCACAAGTGATTGAATAAAGCCACTTTGTTTTTCAAATCACAATATTTTTTTCTATATCACATGTGATGAGAGTAGTAATCACTTGTGATTAAACACAGCCACTTTGTTTGTCACAGGTCTTTTTGTTGTTATTTATTTGTCCACATTTACTGTAACTTATTTTTCTTTTCTTGCTTTCTTTGATTCTCATGTCTTTACGACTCATTAAACGCTTATCGTTTGCACATCCTTTGTATTTTCCAACAGGTGGGTTTTGTATTTCAATTATATCCGGCATTGAAATCCCAATCATTTCCCCTATAATATCTTATTTGTTCTTTGGATTTGGTTTTGGCACATCAGCTTCAACTTCTGTTTTAAACACTTTAAGTTTTTTAAGAAATGCTTCTAGCTTTTTATGGTCATTGCTAACTAGTTGCACACAATCATCTATAACAGAGGTGACTTCATTAACCAACTTTTGAACACCAATGTTAACATTTCCATATCTGTTTCTTCTTGATCTCAATTCAGATGGTATTATGTCTCTTCTCCAACGTCTCATTACGTATTTTTTAGGGATTTCATCTATATTGCAATTCTTCAAAACCCAAAAACAGTGTCGGCATAGAAGACTAAATCGTAGATAGTGTCGCATGTACACACTAACGAGCCATCCTGACGATTATGAAGTACCTTTGAAAAAATAAGAGAACTATTTTAATGAATACACTATTTTTTTATATCACATGTGATTAGATTAGTAATAACTTGTGATTGACTGCAAAGATTTTGAAACACTGTTTTTTATTATCACATGTGATTAGAATAAAAATCACATGTGATTGGATATAAACATTTGAATACACTATTTGTCCTATCACATGTGATTACAAACATTTTGAATACACTATTTTTTGCAAAATAAAATTACCTTGTATTGAAACACAGATTCTTTTTCTTTTGAGGTCTCGTTAGATTGATATCTGACATTCCTCCTCTGTAGTCATTCTATCCAAGGAACATTTATAGAGAGCCGCATCTATCTCCTTTTGAATTATGTCAAAAACTGTATGTGTGTAGACTTTTGCTGCATGCTTTTCAATACCGAGTTTGGTGCATAAATTTCTAGTTGTCCTGATGGTCTTGGCATCCAATGCTTCTTGCTCTGACCTCTGTTTCAACGTTGCTGAATCAAAGCTGCCCGTAAATTTAATTAGGGTTGACCCTGTTTCATAAAGTTTGCAAAAACGACGTTCTCACTCTCGGATCTTGAAGTTGTTCTCATCAAACCAAACATTTTTGTTTCAATGAAATACGCCGGTATCCAAGTTGATCTAATGTCAAACATGTGCTTGAACCAACTACTATTTTTCAAAGAAAAGTCATCCATCAACTTTTCCCATTTATCTTCAAAATCAGTAGGCTCGATGTACATGTTCCAAACAATTTTGTCAAATCTTCTTTTGAAGTCTCTTTCTGTCTCTTCTTCCATGCCAGGACTTGCCTCATGAATCTGTATGCAAATCACATGTGCTTAACTAGTGTTTCTATATGTAAACCACAAGTGATTAGTTACTCATTGATATTTATATTAGGGTTTAGTTCCTAAAAGTACATCGAAGTTGCACTTTTTGCTATTGTGTATACTCATCTTTGAAAACTCCCATTTAGTATATCAAAGTTCCTAAAACTACCATTTTATGTATTGGGTTACAGTAATTTCTTCAATTTTCAATTTTTTTATTTGCCACCTAATGTGCCACATCACTAATTATTGCCACCTCATGTGTTCTTTGTTCTTACCTTCTTCAAGAAGATATTCATTAGATTAACACACATAAACAAAGAACAAATCCAAAATCAAAGAACAGAACGAAGATCAAAGAATATATTCATCTGATTCAAACACATAAACAGAATTAAACAGAAATTGAATTAAAAAATCGTATGAAGAAACTAAAATCCATCGATGAACAAACCCTAAATCTAAAACCACTCTAAATCGATGAAGAAACAGATGAACATGAATCAGAATCCAAAATCTTGTAACCAAAATCTGGAACCACTCTAAATATTGTAACCAAAATCTAAATCCAAAACTTGTAACCAAAATCTAAATCCAAAATCTAAATCCAGATCTGGTAAGAAAACCAAAACCCTAAATCTGTACTTACCTTTGAATGGAGAAACGTTGAAGATGAAGCAAGATGAAGGTGGTGGTGGTTCGATGAACAGATCCAAGCAAGATGAAACAGATCTGTGTGTTTGGTTCGATGAACAGATCGGTGGTGAAGGCAAGATGGACTTCAAGGTCTGCGATGGACTTCAAGGCGGTGGTGAAGGCAAGATCTGGAACGGAGCTGTTGAAGGCGATGAAGCAGGGCTGCGATGGACTTCAAGGTCTGCGATGGAAGAATCCTAACTCGAAACCCACATCTATCAAAGAAACCCCAACTCGTAATACCCGAGAACAAGAAGCATCAACCTCGCCAGAAATGGTGCAGTCGCCGGAAATGATGGCGGACGAAGAATCGATGGTGGTTGTGGTGGTGCACAACTTCAATCGATGTTAATGGTGGCAGATGTTCGATCGATCGATGAAGATGAATTCTTGGGAGATGTTTAATCGCGGATTTGGGTGATGAATTTGCTGGGTTTGATTTTATTATTATTATTGTTGGGGAGATAGCAATATCAAACCTAAATCAAACCTGTCTATTAATTAAAATAGGATTTGATGTTAACAAAACCACATATTCAGTTTTGGACTAAGATAAATGAAAAACATGTGTTGTTTTTCATGTTAGACTTAAAGAAAATTGTAAGTAAGAAACATCAGCTGAAAAATAAAGTGTCAGCTGAGCATTGAGTATCAGCCAAAGGACCAGCTTCAGGAAGATCAGCTAAAATAAAAGATCAGTCAAGAAGCATCAGCTGAACATCTTTATTGCATCAGCTGATGGTCTAAAACCATCAGCTAAGGAAAGATTCACGATCAGCTGAGTAGTTACGGATCAGCTGACACTATCACTTTGTTCAGCTGATGCCTCCCATTTATCAGATAAGGTATTCATTACTTTTCCAATCTTTTCTTTGTCAGGCTATCACTCTCAATGATCAGCTGAGCCCTTAGGATCTACTGATCATGAAGGTTGATTGACTCACATCGTCATACTAGTGTTTGTATTATCATTTGAGTATAAGACTTCTTATTTTGGCAAATACCAAACATAATCTAGCATTAAAATAAATCAACACCAAATTTAGAAAATGGAATCTCCCAAAGAAGCAAACATCCAACATGCTTTATACATTTGCTTTAGAATCTTCCATGTTGGTGTTTTATTTCAAACATAAGAAGTATGTCACAACCCCTCTTTTTCTAAACTTCTTTTCAGAGAATATTTAAGGTAAAAATGGGTTGTGTGTGATTTTGGTAAAAGGTCAACGTTCATAATTGAAAGGCTCAAAAAGTTCCAGTAGTCTGAGGGTCGATGCCACGGTCAACCGTAGATCGACCGTGATATGTCTGGCCACTTTTTGAACTCACTCCTTTTCTTATTTAAAGTCACTCAAGTCTTGTGATTTACTAACTCTTGACATTTGAAAAACTCAGAACATATTCTAAGATCTTGTGAGCTAACATTCCAAACAAAAGATATATCATCTACAAGATAAAGATCAAGATCAAGCAAGATTAAGATCAAGAGCAAGAGTGAAAGTCTTCAAAGCTCAATCATTACATTATCTTTCTACATATTTGTAATAGTGTGAGGATCAACTCTAGCCTTTCAAATTAGAGTGAAGTAAGGATTATCTCTAGCCTACATAATTAGAGAGAAGTAAGGATTATCTCTAGCCTACATAATTAGAGAGAAGTGAGGACTAACTCTAGCCATTAAATTAGAGTGAAGCTAGGCTCATCTTAGCCTTGTTTGCAAGAGAGAAGAGTATTTCTTGTAAACTAAAGAGAGAAGTGTAAATGTTTATCTCTACCTTGAAGGAGAGAAGTTTTAGTGGAGCAAACTCTTGGTGGGTGATGACAAGGAGTGGATGTAGTGCAAGTTTGTTAACACTTGCATTAACCACTATAAATCTCTTGTCTTCTAATTGGTGATATCTCTCTATCCTTACTGTCTTTATTTCAAGTATATATTTGTTGTGCTATAAACTTCAAGTTAAATCTTTTAAAACACAACTTACAAGTTTTTATAAGTGTAAAAATTGGTAAACTAAGTAAAAGAACCTATTCACCCCCCTCTAGGTTCCAACAATTGGTATCAGAGCAAGTTGCTCTAAAATTTTTTATTAAAATTGTTTTTGAGATAGAACTTGCTTTATAAATGTTTTGAGAAAACAATTTTATACAAAAATCTTGAGTTAGATCCATGGACTGAAATGATAACCTAAGTTTGGGGGTTTATATGGCTACTTTACCTATGTTTATTGATTATACATTTTTGGGTTGGAAAGCTTACATGTTGACATTCTTAAGATCAATAGAGTATGACATGGGTGACTTTATTGAAAATGATCTTGATGAAGATATGTCACAAAATGAACAAGCATTGATAATTATTCAAAAATCTCTTAAGGGAAGTAAATATGAATATATGTGTTCTTACACTTGTGTCAAGAGATTATGGAAGGATATAGGTAAACTTGAGGAGCTTGAAGCAAGAAGAAATGAAGAAAAAGAGACATCAAGAGAACTTTCTTGCTTCATGGCTTTTGAAGAAAATGAGGTATCTTCTAGTAGTAAAGATAGCTCACATAATCTTTATGATGAGCTAAAAGATAGATGTGATATGTTACTTGATATCAATTCAAAACTCATTAGAAAGACCAATGATTTGAAAAATATTGAAAATGATAATCTCAATCTCAAAGCTCTTAATGAAATATTGATTAAGAAAATTATTGAGTTGAGAGAATCCAATTTTATGTCACAAAGTTGCTCTACTTGTGTTGATTTCAAAGAAGAGAACGTTAGAGCTCAACAACCATCAAGTGACAAGGAAAGTCTTGGATTTTTAATTGAAACAAGTAACATATCAACAAACCTATTAGAACCAAGCATGTGTATGGAAGAAAGAGCAAAAGAAAAAATCCAGGAGCTTCACGGTCGATACCGTGCATCGACCGTCGGTACACTGGAATTTTCAAAAACTTGAAAAATGCAATATTGTCTCTAGTTCTCCCACTTGTATGCCTAAGGGTGCAAGAAATGAACAAATGAGAAATGTTTATGCTACAACTTCAAGGCATGAGCTTTGTTTTAAGAGATCTAAATCAAATGTGATTCAAAGATCAAGTTGTTATCACAAACCTATTGCCTACATGAATACGTGGTATCATAAAGGTTGCAAGATAACACAAAGGTGGATTAAAGTAGGTGTGTTTGATGATAACCATCCTGGACCCATGAAGAGATGGGTACCACACATATGAAATATGTTTGAGTTGTAGGTTGCATATGAGGATTCAATATTATTCATAATGCGACTTGAAATCTTGTGTGGATCAAAAACTTGGAAAAGCCATCAAGAAGAATGCTTTTGAACAACACTTGTGAAAGTACAATCAAGATAAGTTTCTCTTACAATTCTAAAAGCTTTAAATGATTAACATCCATGCGTGAAAGTGTTATGAGAACATATGTGAAGCTACTTGACTTGTTTAAATGTGTTTATTGTATCTAGTGCTTCATTAAAACCTTTTGTGTTATAAAATAAAATGAAGTGTATCAAAAGCATTAATAAACGAAATAAGAAAATATGGTGTATATCATAAAGAGGCTTATCAAGTATTTGGAACATATACGTATATAAAATAGTGAGAAAAGTACTTATATATATATATTTATATATATACGTAAATATCCTAAAAAGATATATATTAGTATCATAAATCTTTCATGGCATAATAAATATGTGTAAAAGTGTTTAAGATCACACTTAACTCTAAAATAAAATGATGATATCTTTGGAATAACTTGGACTTGAATATTTTATAAATCACATCAATCTTAAGTTGACGTCTTGATGATCATTCAATAAAAAGACACATACATGCATATATATATATATATATATATATATATATATATGTGTGTGTGTGTGTGTGTGTGTATGTATATATATATATATATATATATACCCAAGACATTATTGATGTGTGACTATTATAAATTTCAAAGATATTCTAATATTAATGTGTGTGAAAATAATCACTTAACTTGCCATGAAAATCAAAAGGGTGTTGATATAAAATTAATTTATACATAACAAACATCAAACTATCTTGGAAATCATTATATGTTATAATTGTAAAAATTGATAGTTGTTTTGATGTAAGGGTTCATAAAGATAAAATATACTAACTACATTTAAACAAGAGAAATTGTAGAAGTATATGGTGCATAACGTTGATATTGCATGATTAGTGAACAATACTTAAAAAAAATGGATATGACATGCTCATGGTCATCACAATGCCTTAAAGGACTACATGCAATAATAAAAATTCTCACTAAACATGTAGTGACTAAAAATCTTTAAATGATTAAATAATTATCACCCAATTAATAAATGAATAACAAGTGGTAATCGAGATATATTATGGATAAAACTTTCATGAAAAACCACTTGCTTAAGATAAGCTCATGATGACATATATGTTAAAATGCTTACAAAGTAAAGTAACAAAAACTAACATATTAATTAATGAAAGTGTTTCCTTCACACTATCTTGTCAAGGTGCTTAAAGAATTAATTTCTAAAATCAAGATAGAAAAATAGATGACATACTTGGCCTAAAATAAGAAAAAAAAATTATTGTCATCTTGATATGTGCTTGTGTATATCTATGGACTTAAATGATTATCTTATGTGTCACACGATTAACTTGATCATCACTTGACACATGACACTATGTGGAATACTTGCATAATAAATTATTACTCTTGAAAACACTTGTTCATTGTATAATAAAAAAAATAAAAATTAAAAAAAATTAAAAAATATGAAACTAACTCATAATTAATCAAACATGTAACTAGAGACTCTTTGAATGATTTACATGAATTAGGAAATGTGTGTATACATGAGTAAAGTATCTATAAAGTTTGATTTCAATCTTGAAAAGAAGAAAATGTATATCAAATTACTCATGAAATTTGATCTACATAAATTATGAATTCTTTCTTGAAGATCAAGATAAAATACATAAAAGATAGTATGCGCTTTAGAGTTCAAACAAATCAAAGTGCAAAATTCAGTCGCACCAAATAGCACAAATATGTAAAAAAAAAAAAGGGGGCGCGGTCGATACCACGGTCGACCGTGCATCGACCGTCGGGCACCTGATGAGAAAACCCCTATTTTAGCCCACTTTCTCTTTCCTATCCTCACTTTATCACTTCCACTCTCTCTCTCTCTAACCCTAGCCGCCATAGCCGTTTTGAAGCTCAAAATTTTTGTTTTTTTCTTCAAAAACTCACAAGAACATTAAGGATTACCTTACGGTTGAAGATCCGGTAGAACCCACGAAGCTATTTCCGGATGATCTACGGAAAAAAGCTAGGTTTTCTTCGAATTTTTTTTTTCTTTTCGTGTTCCTCTCGGGTCTTCTCACCTTCACAACTTCTTCATCACAAAAGGTATATTTTCTTTACCATTCTTGCTTTCTTCCTCGTTAGGACTTCGTTTTTGCACCCAAAACTCATGTGATTTTAGGTTTTGTATATTTCTTTTGGGGTTTTAGTTGTGGGTATTTGGATATGGTTGTGGGTGTAGTTTAAAGTTGAGGATTATGAGAAAATTATGTTTTAAGTAAAGATATGTGATGTATATATATTAGATAAAAGTTATGTTAAAAATTAAACAAAAAGTACACAAATTCGAACTGATCACCCACGGTCCATATACGGTCGACCTCGGGTAAAACCATCGTGTTCTTACTAAAAAAAAAGTAATTAATTTGAACAGCAGGTTCACGGTCGAACCACGGCTGAAACCGTGGTAAAACCGTGACCTTGCTGGAATTTTTTAATTTTTTTTAAATTTTTATTTTTTGACATTTTATTCTCAACTTAATCTTATTTAGACTTATTATAGTATAACTAAGACTAGTGTTCACATGATTTACTATTTTTCATAAAATCTTCTCACATTTTGGAAATGCATACACAATGTATGAACTTATTCCCATAGAGTTTGTTGCATCAATTGACTACACTCTTTAAATATGTTTCATATATATTGAATTATCATCCTCTTGTCATAATTTTGCAAAACGAAGTGTCTTTTATAATTCTAGTGTCATGACAAGCTTAGGTGCACATTTGTTACACCATAGACACACACTAGGCTTACTTCTATTCAATGCGATTATTTGTAAATAATATACGAATTATTGCATCACTAGATAATCATGCCGCGTCAAAAGACTTCATCCTCTCGTTCCGCCGCTCCCTCTCAACGGGATATCATGATTAATCTCAACAAGCGCCCCATTAATGAAGGGCGCTTGGTCGTACCTGCCCATCTGCAACAATTTAACCTACAAGCGACCTTTGACCAAATGAATTGGTCAACTTTTCTTCGTCTCCCTAGTAACACTTTTCCTAGGCGCATTCGAGAGTTTTATGCATCTTATAAATATGACGAAGATAATGACTTGATCACATTTAAAATTTCCGCCCAAGAATTTGCCTTTACACTTGCTCAACTCGGGGATATGTTGCAAGTCTCATTTTCCGGTTTGAAATTCTATCATGACTCCCATAGTCTTAACCACCTCCCATCAGCCTTCACCATTGACGAAATCATAGGGTCAATTTGTCATTCAAATGTCCCTCGTAATAAAACAAACATCTTAGGCAAAGATCTCTTAAGTGAGTGCAATGTGTGGAATAAAGTCATTGATTCCAACATCTTTCCTAAATCCGGCCACCACTCCGAAATAAGTGTAACACAAGCCGTCCTCCTCCATGCCTTAAAATCTAGTTTGGAGATT
This sequence comes from Pulicaria dysenterica, assembly GCA_947179395.2. Lineage (NCBI taxonomy): Eukaryota > Viridiplantae > Streptophyta > Magnoliopsida > Asterales > Asteraceae > Pulicaria > Pulicaria dysenterica. The sequence goes on from OX359292.1 coordinate 15,348,791, forward strand.
AACATCATGTACATCCTTGCCAAAAAGATGGTTGGTCTCCCATCTAGCCGACGGGATCTTCCGTATGGACGACTTCTTACACTTCTCTTTCAACAACTTCCGAACCATCCGACTCTCAACCCAACTCCAGGTACTTCCTTGCCGATCGATCTTGCTACCCTACGCAAGATGGATTCTCATTCCCGAAAAGGGAAGAAGAGGGCACATTCCTCCTCTCATGACACAGAGGAGGACATTGAGAGATTTTTTGAAGAAGATGAGGAAGGAGACGCGGAGGTGGAAAGCACGCTTGCACCGGATTATGGCTTAGGAGAAGGCTCTACTGATGAGAGGATTGCGGCTCTAAATCGCAACATTAATGAATTGCGCAATGAGCACCGATCCTTACGAAAGGAGGTCAAGGGCATAAAAGGGATGTTGCGGACGATAATGAATGCTCTTAAATGCAACACCGGGACGGACGCGGGTGAGCCATCTCACCGGGAATGATTTATTTAATTATGTCATGTTTTGATATGTATGTTTGAAAACAATTTATCTTTGGGTGGTTTGTTTTGAGAACAATTAACTATTTTTATGTGTGAATTTGGACTTGTATGACTTTTGCGTGTAATCATGGTTGTCTTATGCTTTTATATTTTACGTCTTGCTCTTATAATGACATGTATGCTTGCCTTATTGATTGGTTTGACATGCTTAAAACTATTATGCACATTGGATGGTTTATATATATATATATATATATATATATATATATATATATATATATATTATGAACTCACCCTCAATGGCAAGTCCTTGGTAGTTTCTCCATTCAATCACCCACATATTTGTTCTCTTCCTTACTTGCTATTATTGACATAACTCCAAGATAATGATTCATAAGCCTCTCTTGATTCCTAATTGCATATATATGATCTTAATCAAATTAAGTTTCTACATATATTTGCCTATCTTGCACTTGTGTTTTGCCTTCCCTATTTTTTATGTGCTAGCTCAAATGGATCATAAATCAAGAGGGAGCTTTGATCAAGGGGGAGCTTCATGTGATTAATCCAAAGGGGGAGGATGATGTTCCTTTTTGATTTGACAAAAGGGGGAGAAGAATATAGCTATGCAACATTGTTAACATGAATAATTTTGTGTAGCAATCTTAATTAAATGTTGCATATTTTGTCATCATCAAAAAGGGGGATATTGTTGGTGCATACATGGTCATACATTTAAAAGTGCACTCCTTGTTTTGATGATGATAAAAATATACACATGTGATACTATTGCTTATCAAAATTATTCATATGTTCATATCTATATTCTTAAAGAAAATTAACAAGCCTCAAATTGATGATCAAGTGAAGTACAAACAAGTAAAAGAATTTAACTCAACAAGATATGAAGAAAACAAGTTTTGAAGAAAGCGTAAAGTGTTCACGGTCGATCCCACGGTCGACCGTGTATCAACCGCCACTGCACAGCTCACTATTCATAAACATTGTTCCTCTTGAAGTCAGCCGAACTCGTACCCGACAGCCGGTGCCGAAGAAATCTACAAACAAGAGTTCGGAAAATATGAGCTTACAAGAATAATTAATTAAACAAGTTTAAGTTTTTACAAAATAATTTTTATAAACACTTATATAAAAATTTCAAATATATTTTAAAAAAAATCACAAGCTTGGTTGAAAAAGTATAAGACTTCTTATTTTGGAAAATACCAAACATAATCTAGCATTGAAATAAATCAACACCAAATTTAGAAAATGGAATCTCCCAAAGAAGCAAACATCCAACAAGCTTTATACATTTGCTTTAGAATCTTCCATGTTGGTGTTTTATTTCAAACATAAGAAGTATGTCACAACCCCTCTTTTTCTAAGCTTCTTTTCATTGAATATTTAAGGTAAAAATGGGTTGTGTGTGATTTTGGTAAAAGTCCAACGTTCATAATTGAAAGGCTCAAAAAGTTCCAGTAGTCTGACGGTCGATGCCACTGTTGACCGTGGATCGACCGTGATATGTCTGGCCACTTTTTGAACTCACTCCTTTTCTTATTTAAAGTCACTCAAGTCTTGTGATTTACTAACTCTTGACATTTTTAAAACTCAGAACATATTCTAAGATCTTGTGAGCTAACATTCCAAACAAAAGATATATCATCTACAAGATAAAGATCAAGATCAAGCAAGATTAAGATCAAGAGCAAGAGTGAAAGTCTTCAAAGCTCAATCATTACATTATCTTTCTACATATTTGTAATAGTGTGAGGATTAACTCTAGCCTTTCAAATTATAGTGAAGTAAGGATTATCTCTAGCCTACATAATTAGATAGAAGTAAGGATTATCTCTAGCCTACATAATTAGAGAGAAGTGAGGATTAACTCTAGCCATCAAATTAGAGTGAAGCTAGGCTCATCTTAGCCTTGTTTGCAAGAGAGAAGAGTATTTCTTGTAAACTAAAGAGAGAAGTGTAAAGGTTTATCTCTACCTTGAAAGAGAGAAGTTTTAATGGAGCAAACTCTTGGTGGGTGATGCAAAGGAGTGGATGTAGTGCAAGTTTATTAACACTTGCATGAACCACTATAAATCTCTTGTCTTCTAATTGGGGATATCTCTCTATCCTTACTCTCATTATTTCAAGTATATATTTGTTGTGCTATAAACTTCAAGTTAAATCTTTTAAAACACAACTTACAAGTTTTTATAAGTGTAAAAATTGGTAAACTAAGTAAAAAGAACCTATTCACCCCCCCCCTCTAGGTTCCAACACATAAGCTCCCCTTTAACATAAGAGGTAGCTAAATGAGTTGAGGTCAGAGGTGCAATGAGCATTTCCTCAGAGACAAGTACAGTGTGTACCATCTCTATTGACCTTAATTCTATGTGGGTGATAGAGGGAGTAGAGCTAGTGAATATTGGAAGTGCATAGAGCTTGGTATTTGTGGGGGTGTTTCAACTAGGATTGAGGATGGGTTCTCACTTGTTGGGTTTACCAAGTGAATGTCCTTAGGGAGTGAAAGAGCCATACCTGATGTGTGCCTTGTTTTGCTGATTTCAATCAGTTGAACCAGATGATCAGATATTTCATCTTCCTCAGCATCATCATCAACAGCAACTTCATCCGCAACACCTTGTTCATGATGAACAGAAGTGCTAGACTCTTGAGAGTGTGGTGGAGAAGGATATGCAATATGACCTCCAAGAGTTTGACTAGGAGAGTCATCAACAGACTGATATTCATTAGCAGGAGTGCTAATGTGTCCATGTTCAACAATCATACCACCAGCATGATCATCATCATCATGATTATCATCATCAGAAGAACCAACATCCTGATTACCTTGATCATCACCAGACATGTCAAAGTATGGAATTCTATCAAATCATTCTTGATCCTCAGCATCAGGTTCCTCAAACTCAATCTGTGTTGGCCTTCCAGTTGCTAGATCATATAGCTCATACACAGGACCTTCCTCACATAGTTAGGACCCTGATCATCACCAACATGTACAAATTCTTCTTTATCAATCCTTTCTCCTTCAAACATGGCTTCATCTTGAGCATGATTACAGACTATTCAGAATCATTAGCCACTTCAACCTCAAGATTTTCAGCAACCACTTCCTCTTCATTCTCATTCACCTCAGCAGCAACATCAATCAACTCTTGCATTTGTTCAGTTATAGCAGGACCCCGGAATTCCCTTATCAAATGAAAAGTTTTGGGACCCATTTGACGGATAACCATTGTGTGCAAGTGTGCGGCTAACCCAGCATAATGTTCCCATTGAATGCTTCTAAGCGCAATTAAACTTAGATACCTAATGTTAGGGAATGTGGGTTCTGGTTGATTTCTTCAAAGTACCAGAGTTATTTTATCCACCATTTCAGTTAATATGACTTGTGCAAAGTCAATATTCCTTCCAGTGACTAAAGCATGAAGAACTATCAGTTCTGATTGGCTCATTTGGTCATGGCTTCCAGACTTGTGACCAAAGCACCGAATGACCACACTTGCTAAGTATTTCCATGGGTGTCCTAACACAGATAATTTATACTGACCATGTGTGACAGCTTCTTCGTAGCCAATTAGGGGCAGAACCTCCAAAACTTGATCCATTGTAACAAATGGTTGAAATGGGGCTAGACTGGGTATGGAAATGGCTTGCCTTAGAGAGTCAACAGTGATTGCTATGTTTACTGTGTTGTCGAGGCAGGAACAAGTAATGGTTTGCTCGATTGGATGATATCGTGCAATATACCACATCTCTCCAATAATGTTAGGAAAGATGAATAGAGGGTGAGCAGAGAGACGTGGGAACAATGGATGAGCAGTGATGAAAGCCACCATGGGTTCATAGCCCTGGTTTGCTTTACTTGCAGGAATTTCAGTGTTTATGAGGAAATTGTTTGGAGGAATGGTGATTTCTGAGTTTGCAATGATGTTCTGACCAGGAATGGCATTTGGGATAGCAGCAGGGTTGAAAGTATCCATGATCACAGAACGGAGGTACTGAAATTGATGAGAGAATAGGGTTTTTATTTCGGAAAGAAGAAGAGTGTTTGGAGTTTTGAAAGCTTAAAGAACAGAAAACCGCTCAAAACAAAACTTATATCTTCCTTGGAAACCTACACTGTCACGAAATATCTTTTTGAAAAAGTAACTGCCACGTACAGGATTGGGGAGTTTTCAAACTGTATGTCATAATCAAGTAGTTGGTTTTGCAGCCACAATAGTTGAGCACAACAACTTCCAGCAGCAATGTATTATGCCTCAGCTGTAGGGATGGCAACGGGGTCGGGGATATCGAGGATCGCTCTTCCCATCCCCATCCCCGTTAGACACCCCCAGTCCCCATCCCCGCCCCCATCCCCGCTGGGGAATTGACTTGCATACCCATCCCCATCCCCGTCGCGTTTTGGGGATCTTCGCGGGCGATCGGGGATTTTCTTCGTCTAAAAAATCGATTTTTTTAAATAGATATACATGAGAATTTTCATACAAAACTAAAATTACAAATCTAACTTAACCCTCCCAACCGGTTATCAAAATGTAATCAATCAAGTATTTTAATAGTTTCATTAGATATGCAATGTTCTTCATAAAAGACATGATATATTTACTTTTTTGTTCTATAATACACAAAACATTATAGATCAAGTAGATAATTTCTCTAATATATATGTTGATGAAAGACACTTATAATACTTTCATTGATGATTCTACAAAAACTATATTAGTAATTTCATCATATTTGTTTTTTCGTTCTCTATGTTTTATAAATCAGATGAAACATTCATGTATATTAAAAAAAATCTTATTAATGTAAAAAAAGTTAGATTCGACACAAGTGGATATTTATATGGGAAATTTTACTTTAAAAATAAAGTGCTATCTATGCTTCCTTTACTAAATCCTTTAGTGGTTAGAAAAGAAGAGAGGGTATCATACCAGGCTCTTGGAGCTTGCTTTAGACCATACAAGGCTTTGTTCAAGAAGTATACATGGTCTGGCTTGCTAACATCCTCAAAACCAGGAGGTTGTTTGACATACACCTCTTCCTTCAATTCACTATTGAGGAAAACACTCTTAACATCCATTTGGAAAACTTTGAAGTCTTTGAAGGCAGCATAAGCAAGAAACAGTCTTATAGCTTCAACTCTTGCAACAGGGGCAAAGGTTTCATCAAAATCAATCCCTTCTTCTTGACAGTACCCCTGAGCAACCAGTCTTGCTTTGTTTCTAATGATCAGCCCTTGTTCATCCATCTTGTTTCTGAACACCCACTTAGTACCAATGATGGATTTGTCCTTTGTTCTTGGCACCAAAGTCCATACATTGTTCCTAGCAAATTCAGCCAATTCTTCTTGCATGGCATTTATCCAGTGGGGATCACTTAGAGCTTCATCTACCTTCTTTGGTTCAATCATGGAAACAAAACCTGTGTACAAACAAACATTACAAGCTTTTAATCTTGTTAGTACAGGTGCTTCTACATTACCTATGACCTGATCAATTGGATGATTTTGTAGGTCCTTGTAGGAATTTTGGATTATAGGAGTATTTGGATTACTTTGGATTTGGGGTGTGAAAATCCCTTGGTTTGGATCAGCTGATGACATTTCTGGTTGATCAGCTGATAGAATTTCATAGTTACAATATGTGGAAACTTCTACTGAAGAAGGAATGTTAGATATGGAATTTGAATCCAATGATGTTGAGTCATGATTCACATCATTCAGTAACAGTGTGGGTTGATTTAAGATAGGATGTGCAATGGTTTCTTGTAAGTTTGGAACAGGATCATCTAAATCCTCTACATCAGCTGATATTGGAATGTTGTCTTCAGTATGCAGTAAATCACTAAATTCCTCACCTGTAGATGGATTAGTAGAACACAGAATATCCAACAAACACACCTTCATCAGCTTTAGGTGCAAATTTTTGCAATTGGTCTCTTTGGTTTAGAATGAAACACTGACAGCCAAAGATATGTAGAAAACTGATGTTGGGTTTCCTTCCTTTGAGCACTTCATAGGGAGTTTTGTTATGCCTCTTGATTACTAGGTATCTGTTATGTGTAAAACAAGCACAGCTGACAGCTTCATCCTAAAAGTTGAATCCTAACCCACTCTCACACAACATGGTTCTTGCAGCTTCAATCAAAGTTCTGTTTCTTCTTTTAGCTACACCATTCTGTTGTGGAGTCCTTGGAGTAGAGAAGTTTTGAGATATACCTTTTTCATAACATAAACCTTCTAGAGTTTGATTCATAAACTCAGTTCCATGATCACTTCTAAGCATCCTTACCATATTTCCATTTACCACTTCCATCTTTTTAATAAAGCTGATTATCTCTTCAGCAGCCTCACTCTTTGCTTTAAGAAATATGACCCAAGTATATCTTGAGAATTCATCAACTAAAACTAGTGCGTACTTACTTCCACCAAAACTTGCAGTAGCAACAGGACTAAATAAATCCATGTGCAGCATGTAGAATGGTTCAGTAATGGAGAAGGCTTGCTTAGATGGAAAAGATGTCTTGTGCTGTTTTCCCTTCTCACAGGCAGAGCAAGGTTTAGGCTTAACATAAGTCAGTGAAGGTAGTCCTGACACTAGATCACCCTTGCTCAGCTTGTTGATGTTTTTGACGTTTAAATGGGAAAGCCTTTTGTGCCATAACCAGTTTGTGTCAGTTACAGATTTTATATACAAACAGGTTAACTTAAATGGATCACCAGAGGACATATCAAGAGTATACACATCCTTGGTTCTCTTTGCACAGATAATTGTTTCACCTTTTTTATTTAAGATGGAACCACTTGTCTTAGTAAAAAGGACCTTGTGATCACCATCACATAACTGACTTATGCTGATGAGATTGTACTTGAGTCCTTTAACATATGATACCTTGGACAGGGTTAAGTTCCCATTATGAAGTTCACCATAGCCTTTTGTTTTCCCATAATTGTTATCACCAAAGGTCACTCTTGGACCCTTTTCCTTCTTGTAGTTACTAAGCAAGGCTTTACAACCTGTCATGGTCCTTGAACATCCACTGTCAAGATACCATGTGTTCAGACCCTGATACATAGAAGATTGAAGGAAGGTTAGTGACACTTGGGCATCCACATTTAAGTGGACCCCTGTGTATTGCACTTAGCCATCCACTTCATATTAGGTTGTTTATGAATGAGAGAAACAACTGTGTTATCAAAATCAGTCCGCTGTCTTGAGTTACCTTCAAGAGAACAATTACTTGCCTTATGTTCTTTGCTCCCACATTTGTAACATTTTTTATTTTTGGAGCCTTTAACATATTTTGGTAATTGCCCATGAGATGTCTTAACTATCTTCTGATGACTATGGGTCATCAGCTGACAGATTTCACCATTCAGCTGTTGCAACTGATTTTGTATACTAATGAGGTCTTTGTTTACAGTCACCCTAGGTTGAACCTTAGTTAAAAATGAGTTTTTGATCAACCTTAGATGTGGCAGACTTAAACTTTTTGTGAACAGAAAGTCCTTTTATCTTGTTTTCTTTTATTGAAAGAGTTTGAAGTGATATTTGATCAGCTAAACAGATAGAAGAGGATCCATGATCAGTTGACAGGCTATCAGCTGAGCAGTTATCATCTACTTTTTGATCAGCTGATATAATATCATTAGCTAAAGTATTATCAGTCAGCTGAGTGCTTAAATATAATGTATCAGTTTTCAAGGTTTGACAACATGATGTCTCTTTGGTATCAACAAATGATTCCATTCCTTTACTGACTTCCTTTACAATTAAATTTGCAGTACTTTTGCTTTCTGTTAAAACAATAGAATTTGAACCAAATTTTGAAGTGGTTAAGTCATTCAGCTGAGTACATTTACTTTTGACAAATCTGTTAGTGATTATACTTTTTCCTTTTACAATCTTTTGAAAAGTAAGAGGTAAAATATCAGCCTTTTCTAAGATATTTATGTCCTTGCTAAAATCAACAAAATTAGTAGCTTGCGAATAATTTCCACCAATAATAGCTTGAACTTGTTTTGGAATCTGCTCATTAACACTCTGAGTGGTCTTCTCAGCAGAAACACACCAAGATGTAACTACTTTTTGAAGGTCATTAAACTTTATTGTTGGTTCATTAGTTTCTTTTACCAAGATCTGATTCAGTATCTTTTGATTAACTAAATCATCTTTTAGTTTTGACATTTGTTTCAGTTTCTCATCTTTAAGACTTAACTTCTCTTTTAGTGATTCTATTTCTAATTTTAGCTTCTTTTCTCTTTGAATATTAGACTGAAACTCAACACACCGATAATCAAACATAGTGTTCTTTTCATTATCTTCATAATTAATAAATTTTCCAACCTGATACATAGAAGAAGGATCCCAGTCAGGAGAAGTACAAGCTTTTGCAGCTTTCCTCATGTCCTCATCAAAGGAACTTGTACTCCCAGTGTTGGCCATCAAGCTGAGCTAAGCAGTGAGAGCTTCATCTTCATCACTTGAGAGATCTTCTTCAGCCCAATCTTCTTCTTCAGCTACCAACACCCTGTTCTGAGCTTTCTTCTTTTTCTTGTCAAGGACAGTAGCAAGAAGCTTCTTATACTTAGCTTCATAGTTAATCTTGTTGTCTGAGCTTGAGGAACCCTTGAAGCCTGTGTTTCCTCTGGACTTACACTCACTGGCATAGTGACCAGTCTTGCCACAAGAGAAATAACCTTCATAAGCCTTTGATTTAAACTTGGCTTTTTCCTCTTTGAAGGGTTTCTTCTCAAACCTCTTGACACCCTTTCTTTTCAAGAAAGGTTTGAACCTTTTAACCAACATGGCAGTCTGCTCAACAGCAGCTTCAATGTTGTCCATGTCCTCCAGATCTTCATCCCCATCAGCCACTTGCTCTTCATCAGAAGACTCCTTCTCTTCCTCTTCACTGGACTCATCTACCACTGCATCAAAACCCCTGGATCTTGTATCCTTAGACATAAGGGCATTTGATGGAGCTTTTGCACTCTCCTTCATATCCTTAGTAGAGAGTTTCCTTTGCTTCACTGATTGTTCATGGTTCATGAGATTTCCATACAAACCAACCAGTGTCAGGCCCTTTATTTTCTCACCATGTTTAAGCACAGTGATAAAATGATTCCAAGATTCTGGGAGAGAGTCTAGAAACTTGTTTACAAGTTCCTTGTTGCTATTGGGAACATATGCCCTTCTTAAGTAATTAATAAGGCAGTTGAACCTGGTGTAGGTCTGAGTAAGACTTTCACCTTTGTGAGCAAAGAAGAACTCATATTCTCTAACCAGAAGAAGTTTCTTGTTTTCCTGCACTTCTTCAGTGCCTTCATATGCAACAGTCAAAGTGTCTAGCATCTCCTTTGCAGATTTGAAGTTAAGTACTTGATGATAGACATCATTTGGGAGTGATGAGACTAAGGTTGTCCTGGCTTTGACATCAAGATTAACCAGCCTTTTGTCCTCATCAGACCATTGATGAATAGCTTTGACAACATATCTTTGTACTGCAGGAGTTGTATCAGTGACAGCAGTGACTTCCATAGTGGAGGAAGGAACATATGGACCTTCAGTAACAGTCTTGAGCATCACATCATCAAGGCTGGACATGTAGAGAATAACTCTACTCTTCCAGAGAGAAAAGTTTTCTCCATCGAACATTGGACACCTTGTGAGTGAGTCATTGTTGGAAGAACTGTTAGAAGCAGCAGCATGAGTGGCCATTTTGTAGTGTGGGGTAGAAGCAGTTGAAGAGTAAGCAAAACAGATCTTAGATATGAATTATCTAGTCTGCTCTGATACCAATTGTTGGTCCCGAATGGATACTACAACAACAAATGTTTGTAGAAGGGGGGTTGAATACAAACTTTAGCAAATTAAAATTTAAGAGACACACGGTTTACTTTTATATAATTCTTATTGATGTAAATCAAGAATTACAAGAACTAGATGCGGAAAATCTAAGTTCAATAAAAGGTGGCAACTAAATTCGTCTAACACATAGACTAAGCTAATCTAAAACAACTTATGTCTAAGATGTTCAACACATGAACAAGTTTGTTACACTGAAAGTAAAATGCTAACTCTTCTAATTCTCAACAGATGAGATTTCAGTGTTCAAATATCTATTCGCATACCTAGCATGTTTCCATGCATGAGTATATATAAGCCATATGGTGTCCGGGTTGATGGAGTGGAGAAGGAGACAAAGGTACTTGGTTTAATAATATTATAATAGATAAAGTTAGTGGGTGAAAGGTAAGTTAACTTTATACATAAAGTGCGTAAAGTGGACATACTTTTCAGTAAGGTGTTTACCCACTATCTATTATTATATTATTAAAGTACTACCTTTATGTCTTGGGAGAGTAAGCTTCTTTTTCCATGCTTGTACTTTTATCAACACCATGCTTTCTGAATATTTGACTTTACCAAGTATAGAGTTGCCAGCCATACTTAGTTGTTGAAGCATATCTTCGAGATCTTCTTTTCTAAAGTATCTTTCTCCTTTTCCAGAGGATAAAGATCTATCATTTTTGTCTCTTTGCAGATACAAAAAGTGCTAAGTACTTTTACAATGAAAGATCTAAGGCATAATAGGAACAACACATGTTCTGCCTTTGATTTAAGAAAATATTACCAAGAAAAACTATTAACTGAGATATCGTATAAAGACTCAGTTAACAGATATTGAACTGCAAACATAAATTTGCTCAGCCAGGGATGAAAATGAAAGGCTTAGCTACTAAGGTTTGCTCAGCTGATCAGTTATTATTATTATTATTATTATTATTATTATTATTATTATTATTATTATTATTATTATTATTTATTATTATTATTATTATTATTATTATTATTATTATTATTATTATTATTATTATTATTATCATCATCATCATCATTATTATCATTATTATTATTATTATTATGATTATTGTTAATATTATATTTTCATTTATTTTTAAATAGGAAATTACATGTCACCATTTAAAATAAAATGCCACATCATCAAAACCTGAGCCACATCATAATCAACCTACTATTACAAGTTACCATGCATAAAATGGTAGTTTTAGGAACTTTGATATACTAAATGGGAGTTTTCAAAGATGGGTATACACAATAAAAAAAGTGACAACTTCGATGCACTTTTAGGAACTAATTATATTACTTATACATATTTTTTAGTATTGACTCACATGTGATTAACAAGTGAATCTATATGGAAATTACATGTGATTAACAAAATGATTACCTTTGACGGCGACTTTTGTGTGATGTACCACATACATAGTCTATGGTTGGAGGTTTTAAAGACTGTCTCAATAGGCTTCCTCATAGATGCTTCCTGATCTATTACAACCATAAGGGGTTCTTTCTAGAATGTCTTCATAAAGGAATTAAGAAGCCATGTGTAAGTCTCTGCGGTCTCATCTCTTATTAGAGACAAACATGAGGTTATACCTGTAAATGTGTATGATTCTACTGTTAATCAACTTTAATAACAAGTAAGTCAAATGTGATTTAAAGATTTGGGGTTACCTGTTTGTTCTATTGCACTTTGCCACTTCGTCCGCCCAGAAAATCATGTGCAATTGACTGTCTTCAACCTTGTACTCAAAGGTGAAACCAGGGTTGTATTTCTTCCTTTCTTTCATCATGTTTACAAGCATTTGAGAATCACTTTCATTAATATACATATTCAAATCTCTCTTCCAGTTTCTAAAATCATCAATTGTACCATTGACATTTTGTTCACAGCCTTTCATATTACTGTAAAGCTGGTGTGCTTTTGTCAGGCCTATGTTTGCATTTGAGGGATTGAGTATATACAACTGTTCAGCAAACTTCAACTTTCTATTTTTCTTGGATAAATGCATATACTCTGGAGGAATCAACTCGTGATTGTGTTTATCTTGGAAGCCAACAAGCGAAAACTCCGTTGATCCATATATCCAAACAAACGTAAAATGAGCCATGCATCCTATCTTCTTTGTATTTGTTTTTTTAACCAGTTTAACACTTTGTTCTTTGTTGAGGGTGTCAATATTGAGCTTCTATGGAAATCCAGATTTGTCACACCAAAGAAATCTGTCTTTTACTAACCTTGACAATGTCTTTTTTTGTGTTGACATTACTATGTCAGACCCTCCATTATATGCATAACGTTTATACATTTCAATACAGTCATCTAGTGATCGAAACCTGGCCCCCTTTACTTGTAGTAGTCCCTGATCAACAATTAGAACATAGAATAGGCTTCCTCCTGGTGTATTTAACCGGTCTTGGAGTGGTAAGGAAAAAAGGAGGACATTGGTCCATGATGATACATGTGATTATACAGGCATATATATATATATATATATATATATATATATATATATATATATATATATATATAATCACATGTGATTATATAGTTTAAGATATGCATAATCACATGTGATTATACACATAATTTTTTTACTAGTTCTGCTATGTCTATATTAGAACTTATGCAATCACATGTGATTATGTGCAATCACATATTTTTTTTACTAGTTCTGCCATTTGTATATTATAACTTATGCAATCACATGTGATTATGTGCTGCTATAAGCTACATTAGTAAACAAGACCTGAATCGTTTTTTTCTTACCGGAGGTTGAGTTTTGATTTATGTTCATGTCTTCATTTGTATCAGCAGATTCTTGATTCATATCCATTGACAAAGACGCGTAAATTGTGACTTTGATTTTGTTAGTTCGCGATATGATGATGGTTGTTTTGTTTCACGGAATGATGAATGAGATTTTCATTGATGTATCAGTTTGCTGAAACTCTCGATTCAGTAATGGAACTTTTGAACGTGTCGCCACAGAGATCAACGACTCTTAGCTTCGCCGGAGAAGGAAACCTCGATTTAGGGTTTTTTTTTATCGACGACGTTTTCTCGAACGGGGGTGTTTTTTTGGAACGGGGGAGAAGGAATGAATAAGACGTACGGAGATGACGTCATTTAATAAAACTTTCTATTGACGAAAATGCCCCTTTGTGTTTTTCCCATTGATTTGATCCTGGTCATTGATTTAAAATGATCTAAAGGCCGAGGATGGTCCCTTGAAACTGCACTTTTTATAAAGACTATATGAAGCACAACTCATAACATAAAACATTAAAACTCTGAGTCCATCCTTCTACAAGTTGTAGAATCCAAAAACTCTACATACCAATACCTTAAGATACATAAAATGGATACACAAAACTATTGTCGAGACTTTCTCATAAACTAATTATTTTCCCCTCTAGCATCATCACCATTAATATTCCCATCTCAAGCTTTCTTTTGATTCGATTCAGAAAACTGATCAATTGTTATTACCTTTCTTGTTATCGAAAATTATGTTGTTACGGTTCCTCAATATGAAGTACGCCAATGATCTAAAAGCTACTTCCCAAACATTAAATTGAGCACATGAAAGCATACTTGAACCGTTATTTATCACTTCCATCAACTTATCTCCTTTTCAAAAATTAATCCCCAGCAACACAATAAATTTCTCCATGCTTTTCTTAATTTGTTACACATCACCAATGCATAACCATTTTTTGAGCTTCAATACATCATGGACACAATACTGATGTTAATGGTCGGATTAACTTCGAATTAATGATACAAAATGGACTAAGACTATAATTTAAATAAAAAGGGGAAGAAGAACACGACCTGAAGCTTACATGTGCATTAGTTTAGTCATTCTCGACACTTCTAGTTATATCTCTCAATATGTCTTTTTAATTCTTTATAAGGATAAAAAATTATAATTACATTCAATTTTTATATAAGAGGAGACAATCTTTCAATCTATATCTAATATAAGTCAAAATGTATGGTAGCTTATGTGGCAATGCTCTATGCTTGCAAAAACTAGAAGTCTTTGAAATGCAATTGGTTAGTGGATGACATGGCATTTTAAATATTTGGGCCTTTATTTATAATTTTAATTTAATATGGTCGATTGAATGGCTCGGCAGTGGGCATTCGATGCGAGAATGCAAAGAGGCGTAGGTTCTATCGAAGAGACGGGCAAGAGAGGTTAACGTTCAACGTGGTGGGTAGTCGGAATTAAAGACCCGATTTCGATGGAGGATGCGAGTTTTTTAGTAAGCCTTTTCTGAATCATTAAATTAGATTTAAGCCCATTTTAAAGTCATTATTTTGATGCCTATGTTTTCAGTTTTAGTTTAATTGATGTACTCAGTGCCTCTGTTTGAGAGAGCGTAATATCATGGAGAGAGCGTCGTGTGACTGTGTGAGATCGGAGGTCAAAGTGAATGCGGATGTTGATTCGGTGTGGAAGGCTCTTACAGATTATGAAAGGCTTGCTGATCTCATCCCCAATCTTATATTTAGGTATTTCGTGATTTTAATCCTTGCAATATTCAATTTCTGCATATCATCAGCCCGATGTTAAAATTGATTCGTGTACTGAATATTTGGTTTTAGTTTTCCCCATAAATGCTTTCATAGTAGCAAGTTTAGTTCTAACCATCCACTTCTGTTCTGAAGATTAGCATTCAGCGAGCATAATTGTTATCTGATCATTAAGTCCAGTAAGTTGGGATTCATATTTTATCTCAATTATTGAATTTTTCATGAATGATTTAATTCATTTATAGATATTTTCCTTCTCGATTTTTGAAACTGAAATTGTGACCATAAAATCAATCTGTCTATCTAATTTGGCACACAAACATAACTTTGTGACTTAGAAACACTTTGGTTCCGATTTGTAAGTGATTAATGTTTGTATAGAAATTGTTGATGCTTCAAGCCGTTTGGGTTCCCGGGTTTTGGTTTTGGATTTGGTTCTTTTCTTTTGTTGGTATAAGATTGCTCACAAGGTGTTTGATGAAATGCTCAAAAGAAGAACGGCACGTAATCGATAAGTTTGTGATTGTTGGTAGGTACCGTGCTATAAATGTATTTATTTCTGCTTGATATATTTCTTAAAAAAATATCTGCTATATTTCATTTTTGTTGTGAAATAAACACTTTTTAGTGTTTTGACTAAAAAAGTGATTATGCTAATCTGCTTATCAGGTTTAATAAGTTTTTTTTACCGTCTTAGGTTTGTACAGCAATACATTATTTACAGATTATGATTTATTGATTTCTTATTCACAATTTATGATGTAATTAGAATAGTTCACAATTTATGATGTAATTAGAATAGATATAGAGGGCGAATAATCATAAAAGAGGGCGAAGTTTCGAGAGTGTGATACCATTAAAACAAAGAGAAGATGATCTTGCCTTATTCAACAAGGTGCAAAGCAAAGAAAGAGACAATTTCTTGCTTCAGCCAAATGACGATTTCGGAGACGTTTTCAGTATGTTTCATACTTTTGTTCATTTATAAAATTTTGGAATTTAAGTTTACATATAGAAACATCATGCTCCTCGGTTCTTAAAAGAAAGGAAGTCATGCTTGGTTTAGACTGCAGCTGGCCGCCTGGGTGTGCCTCCGTTGAGTGATCTTGTGAAAGAGATTTGTTTTCTTTTCTTTTTTTTTAAATGTTAATATTCCTATAAGTATTTCAGCATCATTTACTAAGAGGGAAAAAGTAGCAAGAATCAAACTTGAGTTTTTGTTTGAGGTACTGGAAGTTGTATTGTTCGTTATAGAGTGAATTCAACCTATTATTTATTATGTAGGACTAATATAAACTACTGGTGTGTATGACTAGATTACCTGTGTTCCTTTTATTTTAACTTTTTTATGTAAAGACAAAAGTAAAAAGTATTTGCAATGCAATACGTGTGAGTTATGTTTTGTAATAGTAGTGTATACTCTAGACTAAAACCATGGATCTGTCACTGGTACTTGGTGTGATGGGTAACAGGTCAAATATCATTCAAGTTGGGTAGATCTGCAATTGTAAGACACAGAACATGCGGCACATAAATAACTCTAACTCAACAGGATTGCAATATTTAGAAATTCATCTTCCAGATGTACTTGATCTTTCTAAAGACACAGAACATGCGGCACAAGCCACTTTATGGGGAATTGAGGTAATATGAGATTTTGTGCTGTTTAACTAAATTCCTAATATAACAGGAAATAGTATCAGGAGATTTAGGTATTTCAAACTGAATTTGGGTTTTGCTGCACCTAGGAGAGTTTTATCCCCTTTGAGGCTTGGCTGACAGGCTTGGATTTGTGGACTCGGTGAAAGTTGAATGTCTACCTCCAGCAATGCTTCCTTATTGTGGGCGGACTATGTTCGAAGGTCTTATAAGAGATCTTCAGGTAGGATATCTTTTAATGTTTGCCTTCTTTAAAGGTGGATGATCAAAATAAAGATCATGCCAGACTTGAGGATTTAATTTGTATTTTACATCATCAATTTGCAAGGCTAGGGAGTTCCTTTATTTCAAATTATATGGAGAACAATGCATAACTCGGTATTAACTCCTGTTGCGATCATGACAAGTTCGGTGAAGAACAACCACGAACATATCAATTACTGTGTGAAAGATCCAAATGGTTTGGGAGAGGTCGGTCAAGTTTTAGACTCTTTGAACAGGTCTTTTAAGTATAAAGTTGATAAAGTATTCTGCAATGGTAATTAAGATTAGTTGTAAAATAGAAAAAAATACTTAGTTTGTTAGCAATTGTGCTTGCCAGCCACTCGTCCTTGCTGTTAGTGCTAAAGACGGCCAGTGGTTAGCAAAGGGACAGTTCATGCCTGTTTGCAAACCTGGTGGTCATGGTGTGATGGAAACTTTTTTATGACAAAGACATTTTTCAGTGGTTTCGTGATCATAGAAGAAAAGGTGCAACTGTTCGACAAGTCAGGTTTGTATAAGTTTGTTATCCAAATATTCTGTATATTGTTTTAACAGACCTACTCTTGCAGTAATGTTATAGCTTCTACATATGTGACCCTCTTGGCCATGGCAGGGATTGGTCCGCATGACAGAACTTTACATGATAGGTTACTCAAAAAGTGGGTTATGCTTTCTGGATTGATCATGTGACCTGCTTATGTAACTAAACTTGTGTCCAATACGGAAGTAAAGGAACAAACACAATTTAGTGTTGTTTCCTTGCTTAGAACAATAGTCCGATAAAGTTAATTCATATAGATATAATGCATCCAATAAAGTTTAATTTGTTTTATTTATTCTACTTCTTTGATACTACCTGAATCTCGCATCTTCAACAGCCTTCCATCTTCATTAGTCAACTCGAATTTACAAGTACTTCTTTATCCTCTGGAATTGAAATTCCATCTTCATTATTAGATTATTTGTAACATTCATTAACAAAAGATTTAATCTTGATTACTTATTTATTTTAAATTAAAAAATCAATTTTGACTTTAATAAGTCAAGTATTAAAAACTCATATGCAATTAATTAAGACTATAATGTTATCCAAATCCAACCACACTTATTAATAGAGTTTAGTTCATAAAAGTTTATTCAACTTTACATCTTTTACTATTGTATGTATCAAACTTTCAAACTTACCATTTGATATACTGAACTTTTGAAAATTATCATTAAATGTATTTAACATGTTATAGAAGGTTGCTTGCTGATATGACACCGGTTTCACTGACGTGGCAAGTAACATGGCAATAGACATGGAGTTTTTACTTTAAAAATAATTCAAAATTAAATTAATCTTTATTTTAAATAATTAATAATAGTTAGGTAATATAATAATAATAATATTGATAAACTCACATACATTGCCAAATCAATTAAAACTTGCATCGTGATTCACATTTAGGGATGAATTCAAATCTGGGGATTTTGTTAACATTTGAAGATACCAAAATTAATTTGGGATGATAATTCATCGGCAGATTTTGAAGTTTGGCCGGGGATTTTGTTAACAAATTTAGCGATGACTCCAAATCTGCTTCATCTTCATGACGATTTTCAGATCTGTACGTTCCTCCACCACTACCATCGACTCCCGGCCGGCACCACCATCGCCACCCTCAACGACTTTCGAGACCACCGCCACCGTCATCCACTTCGTGGACCATTGTCGACTTCAGATCTGACACCTATTTGACGGTTTCATAGTCAAATCCATCAAATTTGGCCATCGTCATCCATCAGATTTGGCCATCGCCACCGTCACCCACTTCTAATTGAGTACCCCAAAAACGATTTCGTAGCAATCAAGGGTTTTCTGTTTCTTCATGGTTGGGAAACCCTAAAAATGATTTGGTGGTAAGTTTCATTCTAGATCTCTGTTTTGATCTTGTTCTTCATAATCGATTTCTGTTTCTTCATGGTTGTTCTTCATAATCGATTAATGTTTATGTGTATGAATATGTAGCCATCGATTTATGTTTCATCTTCTTGTTCTTCATAATCGATTTGTTCATTTCAGAGGAGGCCCAAAATCGATATGTGTTCTTGTTTGGTGTTTGTAATTGAGATTTCAGTTGATCGAGATTTCAGTTATTGTTTGAACAGATTATGGTTTTGATTTAGGGTGTGTGTAATTAAGATTTCTAGGTTTGGTGTTCTTTAAGTGTTCTTCACTTATTCATAATTTTTATTTTTATTTTTTAAGATATGACTGATGTGGAAAACAATTACTGATGTGGCATATAAAAAATAAATGAAAATAAACAAAATTACCGGTTACCTATGGAATAGGTAACCGGATACATTAATTTGCAAACTTTTAAAGGTTTGATACATCAAATTGTAAGTTTGAAAGTTCAGTACATAAAATAGCAAAATGTGTAAAGTTAGATACACTTTTATGAACTAAACCCTTATTAATATCTTTATAATAAGTAAAAGAATATTATTTAGATTTTAAAATAACATTAAAATATTTATTTTGACAATATGAAATTACCATGTACGAGACTAGTGTTTTAACAATTTTTTAATATTTTATTTTTATCTCAACGCATATCCAGAAAATTTTACGAGAATTACAAATATTAACAATCCTGTTATATATTATATAAGTACTACTATGAGGTTTATCATAAAATTTGTTTTTTTTTTATATATTCTCGAACATTCAAATAGTTTTAACCAGGTATCGATAAACCCGCGCATTGCAGCGGGATACTATATTATGGATATATACTCAATGATGCATCATTCGCACATTTCTCGATATGACGAATTTATTCATTACAGGACTTTAAAAATAAGGTTAACTCTAGTATTATTATTTATAATAAACCTGATTCATACTTAGACGATACGAAATGAAATTTTGAATATTACAATTTCTATATATACATTCTTTAGATAAACGTCATACTAAAATAAAAAGTATATCAAAATTTCAATAAAAATAAGACAGTCGTAAATACATATTTATATTTATATCTAACATTGTATGTTAAGAGTTATAACTAAAAACAAATCTTACTACTATATAAACCATTTAACACTCTTTCTCCTCTTAAATTTTAAGACTTCTTAAAATTCAATCAATATAAAATATTGACCATTCATTCTATCTAAATTAATCTCATCCACTCAATCTTTAACCATTCAATTCTCTCTCCTAATTACTTTAATCTTTAATTCATTTTAAATATACTCTCTCATACTAACACTCTTTCTCAAACAAACAAAATTATCCACCAAACCAGCATAATTTTCAAAATTTTATTAACTTCTCTCTCTTTATTCAATCAATATAAAAAAATCTTATTTTAATTTTCTTTTAGAATTTATTTCTAAAATTAATAAAATAGTTAGATACAAATAAAAGAAAATTTGAAAAAAGACGGACATAATGCTGTAAAAAACTTTTTAAGATATTAAATCACGCGAATAACATGTTATTACATTATTGAAAGTGACATGTTGTAAAACAAAAAACCTATTATCCTCCGCAGCATTGCGCGGGTATCATGCTAGTAAGATATAAGATTAATTAGTTTTTAACGAAAACCAAAAAGGCTAATTAATAAATATTTAAATGGGCAAAAAAAGAAATGCCATGTGCCGAAAGCAAACCTAACTCTTCTTTTATATATAGTGAACTTTTATGCGCTAAGACGGAAAACAAAAACATAAGAAAAAACAATATATCACAACTAACATTATTTTTCATATTATGTCTAACATAACTTTTACAATTACTAAACAAAATAGGTACCAAATGGCTTGTAACTCAGCGGTATTTCGTGTTATGGAGTAATGCTCTCAACCTCTCGACTCTCTCTCTCTCTCGAAACCGAACACACACATACAAACACAATCTAGATAATCATCTAAGCATTGTTTCATCCTTTACATTAAAAGGACCATCAATTTGTATCAAAGCCAAACTTGTTTTTGGCTCGTGATTATTCGAAAACAACAAGCAAAATCTCGAAGACTTCAAGCTCAAGGTGAAGAACAAGCATTCGGGTTCTACAAAGCATACATCTCCGGAGGTAGAACACATCGGAGGTATAATCTATACTTTTTCTACCATCTCTTCTGGTTTGTTCAAAGGTAGTTACTGTTTTATATGGTTTTATTGAAGAAAATATAAAACCGAGTGGTGTTTTAAAAGCAAAAAGCTCAATGGTTCATTAAATGCTCAACTTATGGCATTTAATTTTCTGGAAATTTAATCATTTATGGTGTTCTTGAAGCTTAAAATACAGTCTTAAAGAAGAAGAAATCAGTTTTTGATTAAAAATAATTATTAATTCTTCAAAGATTAAGTGTTGAACAAGGTAACTCAAGTACTACCCATACTAATCAAGGTACAAGTAGGTAGACACCATAAGGGGTAAGGCCTTCAGATCTGATAGAGACACATCAGATTCTATAAGCCGGGTTAGTAGTCCGTGCGATTGAAGGGATTACACGGCTTATAGAGTCCTTCAAAGCTGAAATCTACCAAGTGTTACTCTTAGTGCTATCAGCCGGTATAAAAGTAATCGCATGCGATTAGGAGTTCCCAAGTAATCTATCAGCCGCATTAACTTATCTGTGCGATTCTTAGTATTGGTTCATCAATCGCATTCTGTTGGCGATTCAAGGTTTCTAGTTAGATATTGAACACATCAAAAGCAATGGCATTCGAATCAGTAGCTTGATAAGAATTTAATTGATATTACTAACTGTTTATTTCTGTGTTCGGTGCTACAGGGATCAATCGCACTCTATTGATTACCCTATTGATCACTCCCAAGAAGTTACTGTGCTCAATTTTCAAGGGATTCTACCTATCTCATAACACCATTCGCATACCTTGAATTTATTGGACAAGTGATAGAACCATTGGGACTTGACTTTTAAACAACGAGGACAATCGAACTTAAACTTTAAAAATCTAATTCAAAATTGAATTTAATCTAATTCAGATATAATTCAAAGTTGAATTAAATTAACTTAATTCTATCTAATTCAAAGTTGAATTAAATTAACTTAATTCTATCTAATTCAAATTTGAATTTAATCTTTAAAATATCTAATTCAAAGTTGAATTAAATTGACTTAGGTCCTCAATCATCACCAAGAAGTTTTTCCAAACTGACTTGAAAAGAATATAATTCTCCCTTGTCATGAAAGTTTTCAAACAATCAACACATATAACAAGTAAACGATCATTTCTTACTAAAACTCTCACAATGTCAAGATCAAATGAAATGATGTCCATCGGTACCGATATAAAACCTCCTGTTCTTTTTCTAGGTGAATATAATGTTTGGAAAGGAAGGTTCATGGACTTCCTGGAGCACAATGAGACACACGGAGAAATGATGATCGACTGCATCATGAACGGGAACAAAAAGTTCATCAAAGTTTCTGAGGCTGATCCGAACAACAATCCCGCCATTCTCCGTCATGAGACGGAAAAGACTGCTGATGAGCTCACAGCTCAAGAAAAGGAGATCAAGAAGGCTGAAAGATTGGCTAAGTATTATCTGAAACAAGGACTCTCCTCATAGATCTAAACCAAGATAGATAGCTTAGCCACTGCTAAGGAAATATGGGATGAGATAAAGAAGCAGTTGCAGGGTACTGAGCAAGGAGGGTATATCAAGCGTAACCAACTAGTCAACAACTATCATGACTTCAGTGTTAGAGAGAATGAACTTCTTTCTGAAACCTTCGGTAGATTTTGCAAACTGCAAAATGAGATGAGGTCCAATCAAATCATCAGGACTGACCTAGATCTAAACTGTGTTTTTCTAGAAGTCACTAGGTCTAGAATGGAAAGAATATGTTAGACTGTACAAGCAAATCAATAAAGACCTTACCACAGTCACTTTCCACAACATATTCGAAGACGTCAATCAATACCAGGATGAAATATTAAAGACTCTCCCTAAACAACCAGCTGCAGATCCTCTGGCCTTGGTAGCAACTGATAGAATTCCAAGAGAATTTTCGTCAAGATCCATGAAGTTCAAGCAGGTGATTCTCAGTGAATCAGAACCGGATGATGATGAAGACTTAGTTGAAGCTGCAATCCACACCCTCTCAGTTGTTGGTAGAACTTTCAGAAATCGCTTTAACAAAACCAACAACAGACAAAGGTTTACATTTGGCTCCAGAAAACCAGAAAGGCTTGCTCCTATTGACAAGCCTAAATTTCAAAGAGATAAGAGGAATGAGGAAAAGAAGATTGATTTGACGTGCTATAAATGTGGGAGATCTGGCCACATGATCAGGAACTGTCCATAGAAGAAGGTCAAGGATGCGGAATACTACAGACAAAAGTACCGCCTGTCAAAGCAAAAGCAGGCTGGGAATGCTCTAGATGGTGAGGATCACGCACAGTTCTGTTTCATGGCTACTGGTGAAACAAGTGATATGGATGAAGATGGTGGTGATCTCTCCGATGCTGAGGAGGAGATCGTTGAAAGCGGAAAGGTACATTTTATCTCTAACTCTAACATAGGTTTTAATTTTGAACATATACAAACCATATTAAACCGCATGAAAAAGTTAGAATTTAAGGTGACCAAACTAACAAGGAAAAATCAAGTGTTAAAAGAAGTCATTCATACAAAAGAAAAAGAAGCACAAGCTACAATTGAACAATTAGAGAAAAACATAAATGAATCTAAGGTTCAATTAGCAGTAAAAGAATCTGAATTTCTAGAATTAACTGATAAAACAAACATCATCATACACGATCTCAAAGCAGAACGTATTGGTACATAAAAGGATTCAGAATTTCTTAAAAATGATCAGAATATTCTTTGTTTAAAAATTAAAGAACTTGAAGACCTTCTAATCAAAAGAGGGCAAAGTGAACAAACCATCTTTCTGTACAAACAAAAGGAACGACCTTTTTCAAGATGGACATTCGACGGACTTGGTTTTGAAAACCCAAATGTTCTGAGTAAAGTATCTGCCAAGCAATTATACAATGCAAATCTATTTGGCGAAGGACTAACTCAACGAATGGTATTTGTTGGTGAAGAGGAAGAACGACTTGAAGAGGATGTCAAACGGACCTTACATCTCAAAACTGAAACTCCCTTCAATTATTCTACCCTCAATGACTCATACTTCACTTACCCACCTCCAACACTGAATTCACCTGTCATCACTCCAATCTATACAGATGAGGAACTGTATGCTCCTGAAGTGCCAAAACCCCAATTTCAATACATTCCCCACAAGGAATTGCAGCGAAGGTTTCAAACCTTGCAAGAGTTTTGCTTCACCTATCTGATACAAGGAGATATTGCCAACGCTTTCCACGCCGAAACCACACATGAAACAATCTCAGTTTCTTTCCAATCACCTGAGCTTACTCAATTAGCTCAAGAAAATGCCATCCTTCACAAGCGTATCAAAAACATTTTTAATCATGATGAAAAGATCATAGATAACTTGTGCAGGGAAAATACAACATTAAAAGAACGCATCATCCAAATCAAACAAGAGATGCAGCCTCCTACTCCATTCACTTTCTCTCCATATGCAGAACGAATTGAAGATTCTAAGCATGCGTCTACATCTTCCCAAGATGTCTAACCCAAGATAAAATCTGTTAACAAGTCTACTTTGAAAACTTTAAAACAAAAACAGATTTTCAAACAGACACCCACTTCCACTTCTAGTCACATTTCTCGTATGAACACTGACATACCTGAATCTTCAAAAGCAGCTGCTAGTCGACCACGACTCAATTCTAAAGGTTTACATTCTGCTGCAAATGTGAAGAAGCTCGAGAGTGAGGGGCGTAAAATAAACATAACTTGGAAGAGAGTCATTCCTAGGTCGTCTAGGAAATGTTTGAACACTAGACAAACATGTGAACAAATTTTGATGTTTGATAATGTCTGTAATCACTCAAGTTTGCTTGATAAAGTTACCTCTTCAATGTTTTGTATTAGTGATGGTTGCCTCCATGGTCATTGTGAATTTAATTGTGAATATGATCAATTAAGAAAACAAATTTGAATTAACCCATGTGAGGACTGGACAGACTTTTACGCTAATCAAATCTGTGTTCCATTTATAAATTCAGAAGGATATATCATTCATCAGTGGATCACCACTCGTCAGTCACATGCACTCAAACGTTTAAACAAATCAAAATGATTACTGACAATCAAAGAACTGGAAGTCTACAGACGGCAGGGCTACGAAGCATTCAAAAAGGCATGAATTGCTCACGAAAAACACTTGCATTCTCAAAAACAATCTCGCAATCCACCCTCCAAAAATGCCAAAACTTCCAAACCCAAGCCATCATTCAATCAACGAGTAGTACAACCTACTGCTCCCAAGGCTCCAGTTCAACAAAAGCATGTTGATGTACAGAGGCCACAGCGAATTCTTAAGAATTCGTCGCAAACATGGATTCGCAAGCATAACGCTTCTACAACTCTACCGAATCCTAAACCTCCGATTCCATCAACTGTCACACCAAAAGTGGTACCGAAACTTTCGTCTAAGCCAATTCTTTCTAAATCTATTCCTTCTCGACAAAAGATTAAACCCACATGGGTACCTAAGTATAAATCATTCAAAGTTTCACCACCACCAATAGAAATAGTTAATACTCAACCACTTCTAGGAACTAACAATCAAGGACCCATTCATATATGGGGACTTAAACGTGCTTTATTCTCTTTTTGCAGGCGCCTAACTTGTGGTACCTGGACTCCGGTTGTACCAAGCATATGACTGGCAACAAGAGTCTTCTAAAAAATTATGTTCCTAAGTACTCCGGGAATGTACGTTTTGGGAACGACAATGTTGCACCAATAATGGGGTACGGAGACATAGAGAAGAATCACATCAAAATCAAGAAAGCCTCCTATGTTGAAGGGTTGGGACATAATATATTTAGCATCGGACAGTTCTGTGATAAAGAACTGGAGGTAGTATTTAAGGAAGACCAAATGTTCTGTGTTAACTGAGAATGGGGATGAATTACTTGCAGGTGCAAGGAAATCTAACCTGTATTCCATTGATTTAGAAAATTACGACTCCCCTACCTCCGTGTGTCTACTGTCTGAAGCCTCATCAGATCTTACTTGGCAATGGCATAGAAAACTCTCTCACCTGAACTTTCAAAATATCAACAAATTAGTCACTAGTGACTTGGTGAGAGTCATTCCCAAGTTAAGATTTAAGAAGGACCATCTGTGTGCAGATTGTGAAAAGGGTAAAATGAAAAAGGCTTCCCACAAATCTAAACAAGTGTTCAACACTACAAAGCCTTTGGAACTCCTGCACATGGATCTCTGTGGTCCTATGAGAATTCAATCTAAAAGAAGGAAGAAGTATATTCTAGTCATGGTGGATGACTACTCCAGATATACTTGGGTCAAGTTTCTGCGATCAAAAGATGAAGCCACTCCAACAATCATTTCCTTCATCAAGCAAGAGCAGAATAAGCATAGTCAGAGTGTTGTTTCCATCCGTACAGACAATGGAACTGAATTCAAAAACAGTACTCTAAAGAGCTTTTGTGACCTTGTTGGGATCAACCATCAATTCTTTGCTGCATACACTCCACAACAAAATGGTGTCGTGGAAAGACGAAACAGAACTTTGGTTGAAGCTGCCCGTACCATGCTATCATATTCTGGGCTCCCACCTTCCTTTTGGGCTGAAGCAATCAGCACTTCCTGCTATACGTAGAACCGCTCTTTTATTAATAAACGCTTTAATAAAACTTCATAGGAACTAGCCAATGGCATAGTGCCTAATATCAAATACTTTCATGTTTTTGGTAATAAGTGCTTTGTGCTTAATGACAAGGATAATCTAGGAAAGTTTGCTCCAAAAGTTGATGAAGTTATTTTCCTAGGTTATTCTACCGAGTCCAAAGCCTACCGAGTTTTCAATAAAAGAACAAAAAGCATTGTTGATAGTATCAACGTAACATATGATGATGCATTGAATGTTACAGATTTTCCACCCAAATCAACTTTAAACTCTTATGAACATACCAGTTCAGGACCGGTGCTTCAAAATAAAGAATCAAACAATCCGTCCAATTCAATTACTAATCTTTACATTATGTTTGATTTCTTTAGATCTGAATCTTCTCCTGTTTTAACTGTCAACAGAAACAACACAACAGTACAAACAAGTGTTACTATAACGGCTCCTACGGTCACTGAGACGAATCCATTTGGTGATCTATATGCTGAGGATTCTACATCTGTATTTGTCTCTCGCCCCCCTGTGACTTCTCAGATTCCTGACCCAGAGAGCTCTCCTATGTTTGATTCAGACCCACATTTCTCTCGTGAAGACGAAGAGGAAGCACGACACTTACAAGATCTTATTCCTTCATCTTCTACTTCCTATGAGATAAAGTGGACCAGACATCACTCTGAGGATAACATCATAGAAGACCCTTCAATTGGCGTTCAAACACATGCAGCTATAGCAAACGAATGTCAATTTTCGGGTTTTCTAAGCATAATTGAACCCACCAAGACTTCTGAAGCATTAGATGATCCGGATTGGGTAATTGCAATGCAGGAAGAACTACAACAATTCAATCGTCTCAAAGTCTGGAGATTAGTTCCTCTTCCATACGGCAAATCAGTTGTCGGAACTAAATGGGTGTTCAAGAACAAAAGGGATTCGGATGGAGTGGTCGTTCGAAACAAAGCTCGGTTGGTTGCTAAAGGCTACAATCAGCAAGAGGGCAATGACTATGATGAAACATTTGCCCCCGTTGCTCGTATTGAAGCTATTAGACTCTTTCTTGCTTATGCAGCCTCCAGAATCTTCTGTGTCTTTCAGATGGATGTGCAAACATCTTTTCTTAATGGTGTTCTCAAAGAAGAAGTATATGTCTTACAACCTGAGGGCTTTATCAATTTAAAACATCCAAATCATGTCTATATCTTAGATAAGGCCTTGTACGGGTTAAAGCAAGCTCCACGTGCATGGTATGATGTCTTATCTGAATATTTGATTGGTGAAGGCTACTCAAAAGGAAAGACTGATACCACTATGTTCACAAAGACCAAGGGTAGGGACAAGATTTTACTTCAAATATATGTGGACGATATCATTTTTGGGTCTACAAATCCAAAATACAGTGATGAGTTTGCTAAGATCATGGCAAACAGATTTCAAATGAGTATGATGGGGGAGATGTCATTCTTTCTTGGACTCCAGGTGAAGCAGTTAAGTCATGGAAGTTTTATTTGCCAATCCAAGTACATCAAAGACATTCTCATGAAGTATGATATGATTAACTGCACACCCATATCCACACCCATTGCTGCTAAGGCACAACTATCAGCGGATCTTGATGGTTCTCCAGTAGATCTCAAAACTTACTGTTGTATGATTGGATCGTTACTGTATCTAGCTGCAAGTTTTCCAGACATCATGTTCTCTACCTGTCTCTATGCCCGATACCAGGCGAATCCTAAAGAGTCACATCTTCTGGCAGTTAAGCGGATATTCAGATATCTTAAAGGGTCTATGGATCTTGGTCTGTGGTATCCCAAAGATTCAAATCTGGATCTCCATGCTTACTAATATGTTGACTATGCCGGTTGCAAAACTGATAGGAAAAGCACCTCTGGTGGTGCACACTTTCTGGGAGATCGTTTAGTCTGTTGGGCTTCAAAGAAACAAAACTGTATATCCACATCTACAGCTGAAGTTGAGTATGTTGCTGCTGCAGTGTGCTGTTCACAAAGTCTCTGGATACGTACACAGTTATCAGACTTTGGCCTAAGGTATGACAAAATTCCATTGCTATGCGATTCCCAGTCTGCCATAGCTATCTCTTGCAATCCGGTACACCACTCTAAAACTAAACATATTGATATTCGTTATCACTTCATAAAAGATAACGTAGAGAAAGGTCTCATTGAGCTACAATATGTTCCTATTGAAAATCAGCTAGCTGACTTGTTTACCAAACCATTAGACGAAAGTCACTTCACTGAATTGGTATCCAAGTTAGGCATGCTCAACTTGAAAATATAACGTACTGTTGCTTCCTTTTTCCTTTCTTTCTTTTTGTTTAGAGTAGGTGTTATACTGTTTGTTCCTTGTGCAATTATCTGATGCAACATTCAAGAGGGAGTAAAATTCTGGTTATACACATGTTACATATGTGTAGGGGGAGAAAATCATACACAAACTGCACATGTGTCGGGGGAGAAATATACAACTGACACATTCCCTAAATTAAATTTTGAAAATTTTTCATAAACGGATGCAAAAGTCTAGGGGGAGTGTGTCAAACAAACACTCAAATCAAGATATCTGGGAAAATCAATTTTTCAACTCTCAAAACCCAGATATTTTGAATTTTTCAGAAAATTTTCAAGTGTTGGGTTCGACTGGACACAATCGCATACTATGCTTCAATCGCATGGGATTTCTTGGAACCCAACAAATTAAATTTTCTAAGTCTTGGTTCACGCACAAGGAAGTACAATCGCATGGATTATAATCGCATGGATTGCATACTTGAACCATGAACAAGTCAATCGTATGTGATACCAAGTTAACAACTTGAAGTAAGCTTCAATTGCATGCGATAGATCATCAGTGTTCTATGAATCAAGTGCCAATCACATGCGATTGACAAACCAAAGGGGAATCGCATGCGATTCACCAAGTGTTAGCATTTCTGCTTCACTTCGAGGCCAATCGCATGGCTCTATAAGCCGCGAAAACATAACATGCGATTGCCCCTATCAGCTGGGTTTTTACCCACGTTTGGTCCAATCAGTGCACGACACATGGTCTTTTCATTTTATAACCGTCCCATCTACCCATCAGTCCATTCACGCGATCAAATTTTCAAAATCACTTTTCTCTCTCGTTTTGGTTACTTGAAAATACGAACTCTCTCGTTACTCTGCCAAAATTTACATTTTTTTATATCAAAACACTCGTGAGCATATAGGTAACAACTTGTACGGTTTACATTTTGAAAATTTTGAGTTAAAATGGTGATTTTTGGCCCTAGAATAGCCACTTGCGATTGACACTTTCGTGACTTTGGATGGACTTTTGGGACACGAAACAAACTTGTTTGATCAATCCAAGTTTGCGATGGGGGTTTTGAACACATGGGGAACACTTTGGTGCAAAAATATTTCAAAAATCTCGAAAAGTGTTCTTCGTGTTCTTGAGGTGTATGAACTTGAACTTAACACACACTTTTTGGTTCTAAAGAGGGTGTTATGATGATTTTTGGCCTATACTCAAGTACTGCAAAGTTGTTTGTTGCTATCTAATTGACATATTAAAAGTATTAAAACAACTTTTTTATGCTTAAAATCATCTTGTACACAATGAGGGTTTAAGAGTTGGGGTTTTCTCACATATTTCAAACCTTATAGTTTTGGTCAAAAGTGGTCAACCTTGACTCATTTACTGAAGTCTGACCACAATTCAATGTTGAATGTTGTCTTCAGGCATATCTCTATATCTTTGACTTAACTGATTTCTTTATCTGTACAGTTAAGATGGCACAAGTTGTACTTCAACCGGAGGAGATCATGCCCCAAGCAGAGTTCCTAAACTCTAAGACCATGACAACAACCACTATGTTGACCTCACGAAACTGAAAACCCTACCTACCCCATTGTTACTGAAATCTTAAAGATTCATCCTATACACCACCTCCTGACATATAATCCCTCAACCACTGGCACACATGTCCCTCAGCTATATGTTCAACAATTCTGGAAGACGTGTGATGTACGTACTAATGATAGGGGGAATGAGGTCATCCATGCTGAGGTTGATGAATATATAATCGATATACCTGTCAATCGCCTCAAAACAATCTTCAGACTACCAAGGGCTGACAGCAGACCTCCGGCAACAGCTTTTGATGAAATCCCGGATGAGGAGACGTGTCTTATTGCAATCAAGGCAATGGGATACGATGGAGAGCTCACTAGAAAGAATCAATTCAAACGCACCAACCTGCATCCCAAGTACAATACTTTTATGATTGTGCTTCAATGGTGTCTCACTCCCAAGCACTCTGGGTATGGATTTCCTACTGAGCATCAGCTCAAGATCTTTGTGGCGGCTGCCAATCACCTGCATGTAGATTATGCATTCCTGCTCTTTCAAGATATCAAAGCAACAATGCTAAGGAAAAATTCCCAGAAAAAGAAGGATGCTAACTTCCTGCCATACCAAAGATTTCTTCCCATGATTGTCCAGTACCTGATGGACAAAAATGCTGACATTCCTCGTAGGGCAGGTTTACCTTCTGTGAACTCTAAATTATTTGTATATATAAAACCTACAACTCCTGCCAATGTACCTGTTCCTCAATCATTCCTTATATCACTCCTAGACTTATGTGAGCAAAATGATGATGTTGTGAGCTATAGGGAGAGTGTAGGAATACCTCCTCTGGTTATGCCAACACCGGCCATACCTGCCCAGGGAGGAGTAGTACACGGTGAGGATTTAGAAACTAGGGCTGAGCCATCTATGGGAGATGATGAGCGGGTCGAGCAGAGAGAAAATTATGAAGAGAGGGGTGGAGAAGAAGGTGAAGTGGAGAAACTAGAGAGGGAGGGGATGCTTATGATCCCACCACTGTTCAAACCATTGTCCAATCTATTTCTCGAACCACCCAAACCAGAGCTTTACTTGAAGAACTTGGCTTTAACACATCTGAGTCATCCAGTTCCCAATCTTCTCATGCTGAGTCGGCTTCATAACCAGGTGGTGACTCTGCCTTTGAACCTGTCCAATCACCTTTGGGCACCCCTGATAGACCCATTGAACAACCAGCCAACAGTACCCCTTCTTTCATGAAACTCACCGACCCACATACCACCTCCCCTGACTTGACTCACACTGCTCAAACTGAAACTACCATTCCTCAAGCAGGTGGTCTTGTCATAACTCTAAACCCTCCTACCCAAACTAATGAAATTCCTGTAGCCTGAAATGTCATCATAGCCCCAGACCATGACATTCCAGTCGTTTCTCTAACTCCTGACCTATCGGTTGAAACTAGCTCTGTCACCCCTAATTCATTAATATATCCAACTCAATATGTTGGGTATGGTCCAGGTAGTGGTGAAGATGAAGATAGTTTTGTGGTTAGGAGTGTGAGTGAGAATGAGGAGGTGAGAAAAGAAAAGGAGAGTGATGAGGGACCCCTAGCCCAGAAAGCCGGGAAGCTACATCTACAATGGGACCTGACATTGTTGGATCTCGTATTGAACAAGTCGCGGTTATCCCACCCGTGCAGCTTTCAACCCCACCAAGCTACTACGGTGTCTCTCAACAGGCACCGTCTTCATTGCACAGGGCTATAGAACATACACTAGGTCAACCCCAATCGGCCTATTGTACATAGAGGACCGCCTCCCTCGTCCTTGACTCCTTTCAATGCACAATTTGATATACCGTGGATCTCCACTTATCTTGACCAACACAGGCTTACAATTGATGCACTGAGCTTGTACGTCCAACAAGTCTCCTCAACTTCCAGAGGTGGTACTGAAGGGTTTTGAATCTGACCAAACCACCATATGACTCAAACTGCTCAATCCTGGGTTTGATATCACTGGTTCAATCCTAAAAACGGAACTGGATTGAACACAACCCTCTAAACCCCAAAAGGGCTAGGATCCTTAAACTTTATTTGATCAACATAGTTTCTTAACAAACAATCCATAGATAAGGTTGTAAGATTATACCTGAACAAAACCTTTAGGATTGCTAAAGATAGTCCACCACTACTACACCTCCGATTGAACTGGCTGCTAGACCGATCCTGGATCACCAAGCCTCAAAATCGCAGACTTGAGTGTGTGTGTGTGTCCTTGCGTCGATTACCAAAACCGCAAACACCCTTGCGGTGTTCTTCTTTCTTTGACGGCAAGAGTGAGAGAGAGAGAGCCGAGAGAGTGCGACCGAGAGAGAGAGAGGGCGAGATCGAGAGAGAGAATGAGAGTGGTGGCTAGGGTTAATCCCTTGTGTCCCTTGTCTTAATCCTTAAGCCTATAAGGATATATTTATAAGGATTAGATTGGACCTAAGCCCGTTTAATTAAAAGCCCACTGTTCTAATTAAACTTTTATCTCTTCTCACTTTGACCCCCTGGACTTTACTAGTTAATTAATTAAGTCCGTTAAATATTAAAACTTAATATTTAATTCTTTTTAAATAATAAATAACTATTTATTATTTATTCCTTTCTAATAATTAATCCAAACTGGATAATTATTTATATCTCTCAATAATTAATACAAACTGATTAATTATTCGTTTATCTCTTTAATTAATCTAACTGATTAATTATCTCCTTTTTCTTTTTAATTAATCTAACTGATTAATTATCTCCTTTTTCTCTTTAATAATTAATCTAACTGATTAATTATTTCCACACAGACAAAAGGTGAAATCCAACTGTTCTGAATTGGGTGTGTAGCAGTGTGACCCTTTAGTCTCTTATAACATTGGATACAACATGTCCGTTAATTATCTCTGCACATAATCCAATAGACTCCCAGTTATGCAAGGTAAGTAACAGTTACTGCACATTGTTAGCCTAAGGAGGTCCCTAGCCAGACGCTTAGGATAACCAGGTTATAAGAACTCTTATACCCCAAAGTAACTTGTGATAAAACTTCATAAGCAACCTGCTTAGAAGTAATCTGTTATAAACTAACTGTTTATAAACTGAACTATCATAAACTCCCTGTTTATGAATGGGTACATTTTTATATATACATAACTTGCATATATATAGGTTTGTCCCTTGCAGCGCGATATTTCAATTTTGAGCATGAGCATGGAAGAGGTGAACTCAGAGACTCAAAAATTTGTTCATGACATACTTGATTTCGAAACTGCGTGATAAACGACAAAGAACAGATCAGTTCGTTTGGGCACGGCCGTGCACTTACCAGTTTCTCTTATCAGTCAAGGGACCCGGAAATATCTCTCCTAAAAAGGAGGTGCAATTACCATCTTGCATATTTGCATTTGGCAACACGGCTCCCACTGAATCTAAACACGCCCCTTACGACCACCTTGTTACGGCGTGGCGTTAGAACGCGTTAATAAGACAACAGTTACCGCATCCCAAACCAAATACCTCAGGCTTGAGGATAACCTATGTGATAAATACTTTTGACACGAATCCACGAAGTATTTTTCACGGTGGGTTAATCCAATATTCGTAACCCTAACGAATATCCGTAAATTTTGGTCCGCAAAAACCGTTCGCAGCTATATTCAATGTACTTTCGAATCTACACCAAAATTACGATGACTTTATAACCCAATCATAGTTCCCACCATGATAAGTAGTCACGGATAATGTTTTGAATAAACCTAGTTTATTCCTGGATAAACCAAAACATACAAAATTGTGAAAAACAATGAAACTAATTTCTACACCCTTCCATATTCCTCCCTGGAATAAAGATGTATCATTTCTACCATTTCACTGACTCGATTCACGGTGTTTATCTGAATTACTTATTATCTTACATTGTAACTTATCACGGATTACAAAGAAAATAATATGGTTATAAACCCTAAAACACAAGACTAGTACTTTGGAGTACTCCTTCTTGGTTTTGCTAGAAATCATTCTTGCAACCTAAGAACACTTCTAGGCTTACTTATTTTATAAATTCCTTAAACTTGGAGAACTGGAAATAACTCCTTGTTTCTGATTTATAAAACAACCTCCCTGTAATTAAAACTTTAATTACATTTGTAGACGTATTAAATCTTACTAGATTTATATCCTTTTGAAATGATAAAACCTCTTACACTTACTTGTAAGAAACTTGAAACTAGATTCCCGGTGTATACCAAACACTTATCTAATTCCATTACTAAGAATGTTAAAGAACATCCTATTTTATCACTTCTAATGTTAACCGACCAACAACATTATTAAGCTGGCTTACTGAACATTTTAAAACGTATATAATTTCTATTTAAGTCATAACTTGACTCAAAAAAATTGCAATGATATCTTTATCGAGTACCTCTCAATAAATCATGCATCCCTCGGATTAGTTATTTCTCAACAACTTACTGTTTTAGATAGCTTCAAAAAACATCCGATAATTATATATTCTAAAAGGTTCGATCTTGTATTTATCACACTGGTTAAAAACCAACCTTTTATTAACTCTGATAAATACATTAGTCAGGTGCTCCCACTATCTTTTATGAAAAAGTGCATTCTTTAAAAACATCCTTTTAGGCCTTAGTCAATCCTTGACTACCATGCCTAAAACTTGTGTTCCAAACACATGTCTTAAAGAACTTAGTTTTTGTATGAAATTTGTTTTATGAAACCAAAAACTTGGATCTCCCATATATCCATCTTTCCAATTACGGAAGGTGGTTTCATTAAACTTACCATGATTACAAGTATGAAACACTTATAATGGTATTTTAAATTTCTTTTCTTAAAACATTTAGTATAAAACTCCCTCGACTATAATAACTATTATAATCACTTTTATACTTTCTTAAACGTTTTATCAAAAAACTATTTTACCCTGAAATAATGACTATTATTTCCATATGTTCAAGACTTTGAACATTCACTTTTCATAAAATCTTAAATACTTGTTGAATTAGAAAAACTATCTAATCTTATAAACAAAACTTGTTTATTCAAGCATTTGAATAGTGGAGCCAACATTTATATAACTTCAACAAACCATAGTATAAGATTATTATGAATCACCAATCAAGTCAAGACTTTGACTTATTGGCACTCTTTTAGTCACAACTGGACTAATCATGATTCATACAATAAGAACACGTGCACAGATATGAACCAAATAATTAAATTTCCATAAACTTAATAACCATAAGTTTTAATAAACCAAACAAGATAAAGAATGTTCATAAAAACTTTAAAAAAGGAGTTTAATAAACTAGGAAATAGAAATTATTATAATATCCGTAAGCTGCACGTAGGATCTTCTCATGCTGGGCCGTATCACTTTCCATCCCCTCCTGCAATGAACGATTGCAAGATGTTAGAATACTCGTAAAACCTTACAAGTAGGAAAGTGACAAAGAAGCTGATCACCCAGTACCTGAGGAGCCAGACTTGCCTCCTGCCTCGTGACCTTTCGGACAATCTCGTTTCCAATGTCCGGCCTCGCCGCACCTGAAGCACCGATTCTCGGTCCTTGCCTTGTTTGGCTTTGGCTTCTTGCCCTTGTTGTCGTTACTAGGTCTGGGTGCATTCTGGCTGGGCTGGGCCTTGCCCTTTCCCTTTCCGTTGTGCCCCCCTCTTCTTACGTCCACCATGTCCCACCATAAGAATGTCCTTAGACTTGGTCCCGATACTCTGCTCAGCAGTCTTGAGCATGGATTGCAACTCAGCCACGGATTTCTCCATGTTGTTCATGTTGTAGTTAACTATAAAAGGCTTATAGTCATCTGACAACGAGTTGGGTATCGTATCCGTTGTTAGCTGCAACGGTACTGGGTGCCCAAGTCTTTCTAGGTGGTCCATGTAACCTTTCATTTTCATGACATGGTCACTGACCGAGGTCCCCTTGGCCATCTTGCACGAGTTAAATGCCCTAGTGGCATCATAATGCTCTGTGCGGGCTTGCTCCTGGAACATGTCCCTCAGCTGGCGGATCATGTCATAGGCAGGAGTTTCCATCATGCTCGACTGCAACTCTGGACTCAAAGTTGCGAGCATGAGGCAGCTGACATCTAGAGCGTCATTGGAGCGCTTCTGAAAAGCCTCCCTGACCTCTGCCCTAACATTGCTGGCTGGGGAATTTCCTAGAGGTTGTTCTAGGACATACCACTTTATCTCGTGCCTCAGCATGATCCGAAGATTTCTCTCCCAAGTGAGAAAGTTGGACCCGGTGAGCTTATCCTTCTCAAGGATAGAGCGGAGAGAGAGGTTATTAGTATTGGTAACATTGGTTGCCATCTACAAATTAAAACCCGGTTTAATTAGTAATTGCAAATAAACTTTCTAATCATATATCATCAAACCCATAAATAATATATATTAGACCTAGGACCCATATTTCACATACTTGACGCAAGGTTTGGGCACTTCCCGCCAAGTCATGCTATTTCTGGTAGGTAACACCCTGTACCAATCGTACCTAACTGATACGACTCCTAGAACCTCGTAGAGCACTTAGACCCAGTCTAGTATGTTTAACTCTACTCTAGTGCTTTTTGGGCCGGGACTCCCGATTATCACCAAAATAGATCGCACCACCTAAGACATCATGAATTCTGGCCGGGACTCCCGATTATCGCAGAATCTTTCATGCCCCTTCCCGCAATGGTTTGAACCCGGATGCCCAAGGTTTGGGCACTTCCGACACCCGAGTACCGTTTAACAGTTAGGGTGTACCATTAGGTGGGTAGCACACTGATCTAAGATTTTTCTTGGGTTTTAAATAAGTTCAATAAAAAACTTAATTTTCCAGTTTTTGAAAAAATATTTTAAAACTAACTGTTTTAAAAATATGATTTATATGTGTACCTAGACTAGGTGCACAAAACGGCCTTTATAAGTTCCAAACTTATAATCTTGACAAAACTTTTAAATTTATAAAAATTTAATTAATACGACTACCAGACTGAAGTCATATTCTAGTTTGTCATAAAGCGCGTGGTTTTTCACTGTTTAAAAACAGCCTGTTATTAAATCCTTTTTTTATTTAGCATCATATAAGTGTCGCAAGAATATATGATAAACAATAAATAAAAGACACAACCACGCAGATACAAGAGTAAGCATATAAAACCCTATAGTTTTGCCAACTAATCCTAAGGTCAAACCTAAGGACAAAATGACTTGGATTCGCCTTTCTTGATGTGATGCTTGTAACATCCTAATTTAGGGCCTAGTTGTACTATATTGTACTGTGTGCTTATACACTTGTACATTGATTTTAATCATTGTATTTTGTTGCTAAATGTGTTGTTTGTTAATTATACGTGATAAGATGTGTTATGTAAAATAGTTATGATAATAAGTAAAATTGGTATATTAGTAACAGGTTTTAGATAATGGTTCCAAATATATCCCCGTTAGGTGAAATGGGTAGACGGGTATTAAATTGTAGGTTAAAGAGGGGAACAAAATACCACACTTTTAATATTAAGTCACCAAGGTCGGTTTCTTTCCCTCTTATCCCCTGGAACCTTCAAACACATAGTAACACACATACAAACATACATTGCAAACACACACACACTCAATATTGGAGTTTTGTTGAATCAATCAAGGATCAAGCTTTGAGCAAAGATTTCAGTAGCAATTCGTGGTCTAGATCAGTTGTTCTTCCTTATCTTTGTAAGTAATTTTGATCAAGAAGCCTAATTTTGTGTTCATGGTGATGAAACACCATTTTGATGGTGTAAATCATGTATGGTGGTGGGTTTTGATGTTTATGATGTTTGTTAGTGTCTAATAGTGTTGAATAATGTATACAAACGATTGAATATGGTTTCAATCGTGTTTTTGGTGTCAAAATTATATGTTTCGGGGCTGTGCAGAAAACAGGGTCGAAGAGTACTGTGTTCTTCGTCCTTGCGGTCGCAAGGATAGGCGCTTGCGATCGCAAGCTTTTGTTAAGGTCTATGCGGCCGCAAGTAATGGTACTTGCGACCGTAAGTATGTGTTTGTTTGGTTTACCGCTTACGAGCGATGGAAAAGAGGTTTGCGATCGCTGGTATATAACTTGCGATCGTAACCACGCAAGGAACCATGCTTGTGATCGTAAGGTAATACCTTGCGATCGTAAGCATTGGTTTTATAGAAAAGGACCCATGCGGTCGCAAGGTATTCCCTTGCGGTCGTAAGGGTGTTGTTGAAGAGTCCTTGCGACCGCAAGGATAGTGCATGCGGTCGCAAGGTGGTATTTCCGCTTTGGCAGTTTGTACAACTTATGTTTAGAACCTATGTGTGCTATATGTATGTGATAACCAAGCCTAAACCTAATGTGTTAGGTGATTCGGACGATTCTGTGTGCTCCTGGGATTCCCGGATTCATATTTGCCTCCTATAATCTCGAGGTGAGTACCGGTTAACCTTAGGTTTCATGATAAACGTGTTATAACAAGCTTAAGGTAAGTTGTGGTTTATGTGTTGTTAATTTGTTATGGTATTCGCTGCTATACACTTATGTTAGGCTTGAGTAGGCCAATCATGTTATAAACTTGGTATATGATGGTGTTATGGCTTTTGTAGGCCAATATGTTATGTTATGGCTTTTTGTAGGCCAATATGATATGTTATGGCTTGAGTAGGCCAATTATGTTTATGATGCGGCCAGAGTCGGCCAATACGTGTTCGTGCCGGCCCTTTGTTATTGTTGAGGTACGGTGATTCGCGGCCGCGGACCGGGTTCTTGCAAAACCCCGTGTCTCAACCAGGGGCTCTCATTGACTTCCCCGCTCGTTAAAGGGGCTCTCATCGGACTTCCCCGCTCGTTAATGCAATGGTGGGCTGCTACCCGCTCCCCCACCAGCGCGATATTATGGATGTATTCGGTTTCCCCCAGTTTGGATCATTGAGCTGGGCTTACAACCCTGCAAGACGTGAGTCCTCCTGGGCACCGGAACATCACTAGCTGTTTGGATAGACTCGTTTGATACTTTGTGATACCTTCTGCATGCTTTAATCGTTATTCACTAGCTATTTATAGCTAACCCCTCCATGTTTATATCCTATGTACAGATAAATAGATGCTGGTGAGAACGGGGTGCCATGTTTTGGTTTGTACTGCCGAAGTTTTTGGGGAACACTATCTTTCTGGTTGTTTTTGTTAACTCTGATCTTTTGGGTAATGGTCGGCAGATATTGGTAACTCCGCTGGGTTGTCTTGTTTAAACACTTATACAGTTATGTAAATAACTAAATATTAGCTTCCGCTGTGTTTGTAAATATATCTTTTGGTTAAACGCTTAACTTTATTTTGTAAAAGTAAGCTTGTGAAACGGCGGCGTTACAATGCTCCCACTGGCCTTGACACCTCCCCGAAGTGTCTGTGCTTCGCATATAGAACACCATTTACGTCGTCATCTTCTTCGAGTCCATTTTGGTTGAGGGATTAAACTAACACTAGTCTATTACAAATACAATATTGAATGGGGTTGTAAGTGGCACGCAGGCCTCCCCTAACCAGTACAATATTACAAATAAGAAAGGGATTGTAATTGGCACGCAGGCCTTCCCAAAAACCAAAATAAAAGAAGAATAAGAAAAACGAATCCTAAGTCGGCAAAACTATAGCTATCACAACCACACAATTATATATAAGCACTATATATATAAAAGTCAACCACGCAGTTATAATAAAAGTAAACAATAAACTGTGCTGTTAAGCACACAACCTGATTTGTTTAAACTATTCTCATTTATCCTTTTGATTAATGCCTATTAACCAAAAACGAGAATTATGATCTTCTAATTTATTTGACCAATATAATTTTTCAATAATCCTTTGAAAAAAACTTTGCCTTATTCAAAACTTGAATGAAAGCCTCTACGTCGAGTTCTTTTACCAGTTTTTCCAAAAAACTTAAAACCGACAACTTTGGTCAAATAATACTATCTTATTTGTTTCTCCATTTATAAACTTTATCCCCTTTTAGAATTTATTTAAAACGACTAAACTAGTCATAATAAATAAAAACTAAAAAATATATATTTTAACTTAAACTAATTAAAATATATAACACTAGTTTATATATTATCTTATTAATTTTATAACTTAAAATTAATAATCCTTTCGTATTAATCCGGAAAAACTATCTTGGACCAAACTCTCTTGGATCGACTACCCACCGGGCCGAGAACCCCTTGGACCGAGGACCCCTTTGGGCCGAGAACCCCTTTAGGCCGAGAACCCCTTGGGCCAAGGACCCCTTGGTCCGAGGACCCCTTGGGCCGAGGACCCCTTGGGCCGCAGACCATCTTGGGTCGAAAGTCCCATTGGGCCGAGAACCACCTTGGGCCGAAAACCCTTTGGGCCCATGTCGTCCTGGATCGAAAGATACTTGGGCCGAAACCCACTTTGGTCCTTAGCGCCGCTAACTGGCACCCCCGACACGGTGATGTTCTCGGTCCCCGTTTTCCGATTAATACATTTTAAATCCTTTTAACCTATTAAAACTAACTGTTTTAATATACTGATTATCGAGGACCCCTTGGGCCGAGGACCCCTTGGGCCGCAGACCATCTTGGGTCGAAAGTCCCATTGGGCCGAGAACCACCTTGGGCCGAAAACCCTTTGGGCCCGTGTCGTCCTGGATCGAAAGATACTTGGGCCGAAACCCACTTTGGTCCTTAGCGCCGCTAACTGGCACCCCCGACACGGTGATGTTCTCGGTCCCCGTTTTCCGATTAATACATTTTAAATCCTTTTAACCTATTAAAACTAACTGTTTTAATATACTGATTAAAAACTGGATTTAATTCAAAAACCAAAAAACTATCAATTATTAATTTCAACAAAACTTGTTTTATTAATAATCAATTATCCTAAAACTTGATTTCAACCTTTTTAAACAAATGTTCAAAAATACTGGTTAAGATAAAGTTTTAGATAAAAGGTTTTATCCTTTTTAACCGTTTAAACACAAACCTGGTTTAAACCTAACTGGTTAAAAACAAACCTTTTATGATCTGGATAAAAAACAGAAAACTTGTTTTTATCATTATGGTTTTCGAAAACTTGTGGAGAAAGAAACAAGATGAAGTAGATCATACATCAATCAAACAAACCAACTAGATTATCTAGGTTTAATACATTTGATCAAAACTATCCTTATCAAAAATCATAAACCTTTTAACCATTCAAACAAACTGTTTGAACATTCTGATTAATAGGATTTAACCTGGTAACAAAAACAAACTGTTTTGTTACCTACTTGATTTTCGAAAATTACCAAGAACAAGTAGATAATCAAGAACAAACCTTAAACCTAGAACAGATAAAACTAGAAACCATGGATCATAGAGCCGAGGCTCTGATACCACTGAAGGGTTTTGAACCTGACCAAACCACCATATGACTCAAACTGGTCAATCATGGGTTTGATATCACTGGTTCAATCCTAAAAACGGAACTGGATTGAACACAACCCTCTAAACCCCAAAAGGGCTAGGATCCTTAAACTTTATTTGATTAACATAGTTTCTTAACAAACAATCCATAGATAAGCCTGTAAGATTATACCTGAACTAAACCTTTAGGATTGCTAAAGATAGTCCACCACTACTGCACCTCCGATTGAACTGGCTGCTAGACCGCTCCTGGATCACCAAGCCTCAAAATCGCAGACTTGAGTGTGTGTGTGTCCTTGTGTCGATTACCAAAACCGCAAACACCCTTGCGGTGTTCTTCTTTGTTCGACGGCAAGAGAGAGAGAGAGCCGAGAGAGTGCGACCGAGAGAGAGGGAGGGCGAGATCGAGAGAGAGAAGGAGAGTGGTGGCTAGGGTTAATCCCTTGTGTCCCTTGTCTTAATCCTTAAGCCTATAAGGATATATTTATAAGGATTAGATT
This sequence comes from Pulicaria dysenterica, assembly GCA_947179395.2. Lineage (NCBI taxonomy): Eukaryota > Viridiplantae > Streptophyta > Magnoliopsida > Asterales > Asteraceae > Pulicaria > Pulicaria dysenterica. The sequence continues at coordinate 15,391,285 of OX359292.1, forward strand.
GGACCTAAGCCCGTTTAATTAAAAGCCCACTGTTTTAATTAAACTTTTATCTCTTCTCACTTTGACCCCCTGGACTTTACTAGTTAATTAATTAAGTCCGTTAAATATTAAAACTTAATATTTAATTCTCTTTAAATAATAAATAATTATTTATTATTTATTCCTTTCTAATAATTAATCCAAACTGGATAATTATTTATATCTCTCAATAATTAATACAAACTGATTAATTATTCGTTTATCTCTTTAATTAATCTAACTGATTAATTATCTCCTTTTTCTCTTTAATTAATCTAACTGATTAATTATCTCCTTTTTCTCTTTAATAATTAATCTAACTGATTAATTATTTCCACACATACAAAAGGTGAAATCTAACTGTTCTGAATTGGGTGTGTAGCAGTGTGACCCTTTAGTCTCTTATAACATTGGATACAACATGCCCGTTAATTATCTCTGCACATAATCCAACAGGTACCTCTCAAGGTGTCATTCGAGGATTGGAAGGAAATCCTGCTGGAGCCAACATCAATGCTGCTTCAGCAGGTGGTACTGCCTCTGTGGTTGGTACCTCAACCGGAAGTCTCCGTGATTTCGGGTTTGTTACACGTGCTGAGTTAAAGGAAACTATCCAACAAGCCGTGGCACCTCTCCAACAACAACGCACTGATACAAATCAAAAGTTGGATAGGATTGAAGCACTCCTTGCTACAAAACCTGTAGCTCCTGAGCCTCAGCCGCAACCTGATCCAGCAACCATGCCAGTGGATGCTTTGAAGAGCCTTCTGTATGTTAAACTCCTTGAACAAAGGCCAGAATCTGCTCATGATCAAGACCTTCTGACTACTCTTCGCAACGAACAACGTTCACATGGAATCTCCTTGGATGATTTTCAAGAGTTTCATGAAGATGTTAACAGCAAGATTGATAGGGTGACTAAGGGGTTCTACACTTCCATGGAAAAGGTTACTGAGCGGCTGACTATCCTTGAACAAACTTGTCAGGCTCAGGCACAGAGTGGCAAAAGGAGACGGGATGATCAGGTCCCCGATGATCAACCCGAGGGGGAGAAAAGAAGAAGAATGTACATATCTTCTCCCTCTGTAGCTGCCAAAGCAACAGTACCGGCTACATCTTTGAGCTCTTTATTATCTGCAGGTACTAGTTCTGGCGGTCAGCAGCAAAAGCAACAACACATGGCCGATGAAGTTTATGAACAACAACAACGTGAGAATGCTGACAAGCAGATTGTACTATATGTACCTCAGCAACAATCTGAACCGAGGCCTATAGATTTTGAAGAAGGTGAAATACCTTATGAGCAGTCCCATGCTGAGATGTTTGAGCTATTTACGGACTCAGAAGATGAAATGGATGATCTATATGAGTATATGCACACATCACCAGTCAGGCATGAGGGAGAAAGCAGTACTGCTCAAGCAGAAGGGCTTCAGTCTGATATCTTCAATGATTTCAATCTGGAACAGACAGAAGAAGCTCAAACAGAGGAAGACCGTGAGGATCCTGAGATTCGTGATCTTTTCAAAGGCATAGATGAATACGTGAAAGACACAACACGTACAGCTTCCCCCAGAATAGTGGATAGATTTGAAGGAAATTTCAATGATTGAGAGATTGCAGCAAAAAGAAAAGAATGGGCAACAATCTCTAGAAGGGAAGCTAGGAGGAAGCCTAAACAGAAGAAACCTACCTTTGACGTGTACTAAATCTTAAAATTAAACACCAATTAAGCTAACCCTAGGTTTTAACATATTTCTAAGCCTAATTTAAGCATTTTAAAAATTACCAAGAATTATCTAATGTGCATACGAGTAACATTCGAGTTTCAGAAGTCATGGATTAAAATATTATCCTGATTTCGGTGACGGTTGTCACAGAAGCTGAGTATGTTGCTACTGCAATGTGATGTTCACAGAGTCTCTGGATACATACCCAGTTATCAGACTTTGGCCTCAGGTATGACAAAATTTTACTGCTATGCGATTCCCAGTCTGTCATAGCTATCTCCTACAACCCGGTACACCACTCTAAAACAAAACACATTGATATCCGTTATCACTTCATAAAAGATAACGTAGAGAAAGGTCTTATTGAGCTCCAGTATGTTCCTACTGAAAATCAGGTCGCTGACTTGTTTACCAAACCATTAGACGAAATTCGCTTCATTGAGTTGGTATCCAAGTTAGGCATGCTAAACCTGAAAATATAACATACTGTTACTTCATTTTTCCATTCTTTCTTTCCTTTTGTTTATAGTAAGTGTTACACTGTTTGTTCTTTGTGCAGATTACTGATTCAACACTCAAGGGGGAGTGTATTTCTGGTTATACACATGTTACCTATGTGTAGGGGGAGAAAATTCATACACATTATGCACATGTGTAGGGGGAGAAGTATACAACTGACACATTCCCCAAATTTTAAAATTTGTCATAAACAGATGCAAGAGTCTAGGGGGAGTGTGTCAAAACAAAAATTCAAATCAACATATCTTGGAAAATCAATTTTTCAACTCTAAAAATCCAGATATTTTGAATTCTCAGGAAATTTCAAAGGGTTGGGTTTTGTTACAAACAATCGAATTCTATGGAACAATCGCATGGGATCTCGTGCAACTCAACAAAATGATAATTTTCTAAGTCTTGGTTCAATCGCATAAGCTTTAATCACATTGGTAATCAATCGCATGGGATTACAATACTTGGCAAACAATCATCAATTGCATGCGATAGCTTACCACTGAAACATGAACCAAGTATCAATCGCATGCGATTAATAAACCAATTAACATGCGATTCAGACAATTGATAGAATCTGCCCAACACTAAGGCTCAATCGCATGCGATTAACACACCAAAGGGTGAATCGTATGCGATTCAGAACTTCTATCAGCCGCATGATTTTACCATGCGATTCACCTATCAGCCGCGTTTTTTACTTGTCTTTGGTCCAATCAACATGCGACACGTGGCTTTTCACTTTATAACCATCCCATCCTCCCATCAGATCAGTTATGCGATCAGAATTCAAAAACCTTTCAAGTTTCTCTCGTTTTTGGCTACGAAAATTTACGAACTCTTTTGTTACTCTGCCAAATTTTGCAATTTTAGTCTCAAAATAATCCTAATCATATAGGTAACAACTTGTACGGTTTATATTTTGAAAATTTTGAGTTAAAATGGTGATTTTTGGACCTAGAACAGCCGAATGCGATAGTGACTTTCGGAACTTTGGATGGACTTTTGGGACACGAAACAAACTTGTTTGATCAATCCAAGTTTGCGATGGGTGTTTTAAGCACATGGGGAACACTTTGATGCAAAAATATTTCAAAAATCTGAAAAAGTGTTCTTCGTGTTCTTGAGAAGTATGAACTTACATTATAAGTTCAATTTTTGGTTCTAAAAAGGGTGTTATGATGATTTTTGGACAATACTCAAGTACTACAAAGTTGTTTATTACTATCTAATTGTCATATTAAAAGTGTCAAAACAACTTGTTTATACTTAAAATCATCATGTACACAATGGGGCTTTCAGAGTTGAGATTTTTACAAATTTTATTGTGTTGGTCAAAATTGATCAATTTTGACTCTCTTACCAAAGTGTGATCACAATTCAGAGTCAAATAATGTTTTCTTGCATATCTCTTTATCTTTGCCTTAACTGTTTTATCTATTTGTACAGATAAGATGGCTCAAGTTGTGTGTGACCCTGAGGAGATTATGCCCCAAGCTGAGTTCCTTAACATTAGGACTCATGCAAACAACCACTACATTGACTTGACCAAACTGACAAACCCTACTTACCCCATTGTCACTGAAATCCTGAAAATACACCCACTAAACCACCTCCTGACTTACAACCCAGCTACAACCGGCACACATGTTCCTGAGCTTTACGTTTAAAAATTCTGGAAAACATGTGATGTGCGTATCAATAACAGCGGGCATGAGGTCATTCATGCCGAGGTCGATGAATTTCAAGTTAACATATCTCTCAATCGCCTACGAACGATCTTTGACCTACCCACTGCAGGCAGCAGACCTCCTGCAACAGACTTTGAGGAAATTCCAGATGAGGATGCATGTCTTGCAGCTATCAGGGAAATGGGTTATGATGGTGAGCTCACCCACAAAAATCAGTTTAAACGCACTGGCTTGCATCCCAAGTACAACAAATTTACGACGGTGCTTTTAATGGTGTCTCACTCCAAAGCATTCGGGTTATGAATTTTCGATGGAGCATCAGCTCAAAATCTTTGTGGCAGCGGCGAATCACTTGCATGTGGATTATGCATTCCTTCTCTTCCAAGACATCAAAGCGACAATTTTAAGGAAGAACTCTCAAAAGAAGAAGGATGCCAACATGCTGGCGTACCACCGCTTCATACCCATGATCATCCAATATGTGATGGATCACAATGCTGACATCCCTCGCCGGGCAGGTTTACCTTCTATTACTCCTAAACTTTTCATGCATATTAAACCTGCCATTCTGGCCAATCTACCTATCCCAAGACAATTCCCTGTATCTCTCCTTGATTTATGTGAGCAGAATGATATTCTTATGAGTTATAGGGCAAGTGTAGGAATACCTCCCATGGTTGTGCCAGAACCGGCCATACCTGCCCAGGGAGGAGTAGTACCCGGTGAGGACTTAGAGGATAGGCCTCAGACATCTATGGGAGATGCTGAGAGGGAAGTGGAGAGAGAAAATGAAGAGAGGGGCGGAGAAGATGGTGAAGGTGGAGTAATTAGAGAGGGAGGGGACATGTAGGATCCCGCCACAGTTCAATCTATCCTTAAAACCACCCGAACCCAAGCTGTTATAGAAGAACTTGGTCTTGACGCTTCTGAGTCATCCAGTTCCCCATCTTCTCATGATGAGTCTGTCTCTCAGCCAGGTGGTGCCCCTGTTCTTGAATCTATTCCATCACCTTTGGGCACCCCTGAACAACCAATTGAACAGCCAGTTGAAAGCACCCTTCCTTCATGAAACTAACAGACCCACATACTACCTCTCCTGACCAAACCGAAACAGTTCAACCTATCATTCCTCAACCCAGTGGTTTGGTTATAACCCTAAATCCTCCTACCCAACCTACTAAAATTCCTACCAAAGGACAGGCAATTGTAGCCCCAGACCATGACTTTCCAGTCACTTCTCCAACTCAAAGCCTATCTGTTGAAACTAGCTCTGTCACCCCTGATTCTCTAATACAACCTGATCAATATGCGGGGTATGGTGCTGGTAGTGGTGGAGATGAAGATAGTTTTGTAGTTCGGAGTGCGAGTGATACTGAGGAGGTGAGAATAGAAAAACAGAGTGCTGAGGGAACTCCAAACCTAGAAAGCCGGGAAGCCACATCCACTATGGGGCCTAACATTGTTGGGCCTCATATTGAACAAGTCGCGGTGATCCCACCCGTGTAAGTTTCTGCCTCACCAAGCTACTACGGTGTCTCTCAACAGGCACCGTCTTTATTGCACAGGGTAATAGCAAATACACTAGGTCAATCCCAATCGGGAGTTCGACCTATTGAACATAGAGGACCGCCTCCCTCGTCCTCGACTCCTTTCAACGCACAACTCGATATACCGCGGATTTCTACCTATCTTGATCAACACCGAATCACTATAGATGCACTGAGCTTGTACGTTCAACAAGTCTCCTCAACTTCTATAGGTGGTACCTCTCAAGATGTCATTCGAGGATTAGAAGGAAATCCTACTGGACCCAACATCCCTGCTGCTCTAGTAGGTGGTAAGCTATGTTTAAATATGATGTGGAATTTTAAATAAATAAAAAATAAAAAAATTACCTACAACTTGTATAGCGGGTTTTTCAATACATAAAATGGTAGTTTTTGTAAGTTTAGTACACTAAATTGTAGTTTTAAAAGATAGATATATAAAATAGCAAAAATGACAAGTTTGATATATTTTTTTTATACTAATCCCTTTATAATTTTTAAACTATATTATTTATATTTACGTTATTAAACATATATCTATTAATATATCCATCATTTATAAAGTAGAAGGATAAAGGCATACGACCAAATTGAAACATGAGATCCGAAAACAAAGCATTGGTCTGTGGTCGGTGGATTGCTTTTTACCCAACCGCATGCTTTGAACCTTGGAGATCGATAAGCATCGCAACACGAGGATTAATTTTATTACTTTTTGAGGGTGTTAATTTGTCACTCTTGGGTTCAAGTTTTTCGAGAAAGAAGCTTAAGGTTTCCCCTACTCATTTTTATATATAGTTAGCATGGATGTGGTGAATCGTGAAATGTATAACTATGTGATAGATGCTATATACTTAACTACAATTTTCATATTGTTAACAACTAAATGGAATTGGGTTAGCGCTTTATATTTACATTGGATTTATATTTTTTTCGTTCATATATAAACGAATTTTTTCTCATAAAATAAGCTTTTAATTAAAAGATAACTTTTCTTAATATTAATTGCTTAAAAAATAAAGTTAAAGTTGTATAAGTGCTATACAATTTCTCATAATAATTGTCAAGGAATTTTTTCTTTTTCGTTTTTGGAACTTATGATAAAGAAACAAAACTAAAATTATTTTTTAAGTTAATATAGTATTATTAGATGATTACTTTAGTAATTTGTGAAACTAAAAATATAAATAAAACAAATATTAAAATACTCAAGTAAAACATTAATGTGCCACTTGTCAACACATACATAAACCAACTAATAGTTACAACTTTTATGTATTTTAGATTCTCATGAGAATTAATAATCTAATGTATCATGATATATATATATATATATATATATATATATATATATATATATATATATATATATATATATATATATATACAAAAATACCCTTCATTTTCTCATGATAAATTACCATATCACTTCTTCAATTGATAGATAGTATAATGGGGTGATGGGCAATAGTGGAAATGAGAAAACGGGTAAAAATCGATATTATTTTCTCATGTAAACCAAACAACATTCTATAAGAGAACGAAATGTCCTAATTTTTTCCACCCTCATTGCCACGTAACAAGCATCGCCATAATTTTACGCAACTCGTATAAATTTATTTTGATAATTAGATTAATCTAATAATTTAAATTTACAATGATGAATCATTTATTATTAACGAGAATTGTACATCGCGCTTCGCTGCGTATTTTTATTTTTACTTATTTCATACATAATTTTTTCCACCTACTATATTTAAACATAACAATTAAGCTCTTATAATTTAAAACTTCAATAAGTCAATCATTTATCGTATGGTAAATGGAGTTAACCACTAAAGGTGTCCATTTTCTATTACTTATTTCTAATTTATCTTTCTATTTACCATAATATGACATGTGGAGTATACTAAATTTTTTCTCACATTCTCCATTAATATTGATAGTTGTTTTGATCTCAAATTAATAGAATAAGTAAGAGGATATATCATATCTCATTTAAGAAGTACAATAATGATAAAAGAAGAAAATTGTTTGAAGGAATAAAAAAATAACGACGGTAAAAAACCGTATTTTATGATATACTATGAGAAAATGATATGTGTTGCTACATCACCTAAGTGAAAGTGTTGATACACTCTTATACCTAATTTAATAAAGGATAATTTTATCATTTGTCTTTTTACTAATATAGAATAGAAAAATAAATAAAAGTGAAAAACAAAGAATAAAGCAACTTAAAAAGGGAAAATAATATCTATATAAAAAAACAAAACTTATTCTTGATGGGAAGTCGTAAATCAAGACAGTAATAAAGAGAAATACAAAAAAAGAGGTAGTCATGAATTGAACCCGTGACCTGTAGGCATGTTTACCATCACTGCTATCCAACAACAACTTAACGTTTGCCAAAAGTTAATTATAATGTGAATGTGCGCAGGTTAGAAAAACCAAAAAATGAATAGTGAATTAGGCGTAGGATAAGGGATGAGAAATGTATATATTATTAATATTAATATTAATATTAATATTACTCATCCCATAATCCTTTTTTATTATAAGATTCAAACTTAAAAAAGTTTAAACACAATTATTAAACATATTTAATCAATGAGTTACTTTTAAAATCATTATAAATCTATACTACATTATAATGCATTTAGGTCATTTTGCTTAAACTCTTAAATTTTAAGTGTTTTGAAATTACAGTATTACCCCTCATATAAACTAAATGGAAACTACTAAATGAAGTAAGTATTAAATAGAGTTAAAATGATTCCTATATTCCATTTATTAACTAAACCTTTCATATTAAGAAAAATCAACTCAATACAAATTAACTTTATTATTTAATATTAATTTCATAGCCAAACCTTTTATTTTAAATATTCTATCATGTACTAAACATTTTAACTTAATTAATAAAAAATATGTATAAGTAGAACTTATAAACTTGAATAACCTATAACCAAAATTTATAAACATTTTAAAATAGTCATATAATAAAATAAAATAATTATCCACTATTTTACTCTATTTATAAACATTTATTTCATGTATTTTCATATAATGTACCTTATTTATTAAGTACGGACCTTTTTTATTATTTTATTATTTTCAAAATTAATAAAAGAGTTTACGGAAAGCAGAAAATAAAGAAAATGAAACAAATATAATAAAAATAGACATTTAACATTGTTACCAAAAGAAAAATATTTGTTGTTACCTTATTACGTGAATATCTTAGATCTATGTCTTAAAAGTGGACATGTTATCGAGTTGAAATTATATGTTACCGCCGCATTGCGCAGGTAGCATGCTAGTAACACATAATATATACATATACGAAAGAGGTAAAGTATGTAAAAATACAACAAATTTTATTATAAGTTATCGTTGTATGTTATTAACTCTTTTTTTATATGAAACATATAATTAACTTTCAAATTTAATTCATTATATACATTTGATAACATGAATAATCGGAGGCTAGTCACCATCTTCATCATCTTATTGCACTCTTAATATACTCGTGTCTTTTTAGTGTTCTTAATCACACAAAAAAATCTTTATTTATGGATAAGAATTCCAAGCCCCCCAAAATGTATACTTATTTATTTATATTTTTTTAAACACCAAAAACTTCATTCTATTCAAACAACAATGTCTAAGCAATTGGTTTCTACAATCGACTTTTACAAAGATAAACATCCAAAATTGATTTTGTAATATTCATTTGTTATTCAAAATCTTTTGAAGATCCAATATCTACTTGTACAATCTTCATTTTTTTCTCGGAATCGATTTTTGTGTATTACAACTTTATTTATTCAAAATTATTTATTGATTATTAAACAAAATTGTTTCAAGAAACTAACAAAATGAACAAAATACCAACAAATCAATTCACAATCGGATCAAAGAGCAAGATGAGCGAGGCAGAAAGTGGACAAATTGATTGAAACCAAAGCCCTAAAATTCGATTAACAAATAGATGGTTCACGACCAAATTCATCTATTGGAATAACAATTGATTGCAATCACGAATTTGATATAAGCAAAACCAAAATGGATTAAAACCCTAGAAAGTTTCAATTTGTCTTGTGAACAAGAATCGGTTAGCAATGAAATAAAATCACCATCATCATACATTTTTTAATTATAATAAAAAGATAATAACTCATGTGGGAAAGTAGGTTGTAATTTTGTGTATAAAACAAAGTTTATTTAAAGGTCACATATTAGTATCAAGCTAACAAAGATCTAATAAAAAGAATGAAAACTAATCTCAATCTTTTAAGAACTCGAGAGAGAGCGTAGAAAGAGACAGAGTACACACAATTAAACCAAGTTATTCAAATATCAACCATTGAATAGCCGGTTAGTGATGTAAATCTAATGGTATGCATAGTAATTCTCAATAGATAGTATTTGCACCATAGAAAATACACACTTAATTATTGTAAAATGACAATACTTCTTTATTACATTTAGTCTTATCCTTATAATATATATATATATATATATATATATATATATATATATATATATATATATATATATATATATATGGGATTTTACATATTCAAGCCCCATCATATTTTACATTTAAGGCCTTGTAGTTTGTACTTCACAAACAATTTCAACTATTATTTGAATATAATTTAAACCTAACAATTTCCCCCTTCGTATTCACATAGTAGTACGTTTGTCTTTTGAGATATGTAGATGCATGTCATAAAAAATTTTGGGGATTAAGGCTTGACTAGATACTTCACGTCTTTATCTTGATGTCTTCATAATGTATTTTCACTTTGAATACAAATAAGTATGATCAACAATCTATAAGTATAGATCAACAATCTCTTTCTTGTCTTTTATCTTGCACCAGTAACCTTAAGCTTTGCAATATTTGGTTGTATGAACGGTTTAACATGTAGTGATTTTCAACATATACACCATTATCATTATCTTCTGATCTTGAGCTTTCAAACAAAATGATATTAACTTTTAATTAGACACACTTTGTTTTAGGAAGAAACTTCAGTTTATCCCCTTAAATGTAGCTCTTGATTTTTTTCACATCTTCAGAACCTCTTGAACGGTCAATCAAAAAATTTAACTGTTCTGAACATTTACACCCCCTCAATCTTCTAAACACATATTGTTTTCTTTAATCTGATCTTAGCTCCACCTTGACCATATTTTATTTATCTCTACATCAACATATAAATCTTATCTTCTTCTATTAGCTCAAAATTAACTGAATAAATTTCTCAATATATCTCTCCCTCATGATGAAAAAAGTTATCATGAGTATCATATATTCGTAGCTTGTTTTCAACTTGATTTTTGTTAAGAAATTTCCTTTGTAGTTATCACCATAGTGATATAGCAATGAAAAGTATCTAAAACGGTCTAAAAACAAATGTAAACATTGTTTGAAAACTGTACCGGAAACAAATTCAAGAAAATGTAACACCGAGATCACATATATTGCTCGTTAACACAACACTTGTATAAGTTGTGTGACCTACATTCAATGTTGAAATAATGATAGTATGGGTAGGATTTCCATATATCATTGTGAATGTCATAAAGATATCACTCAAGATGTTTCAGTACTTGTCATGAAGACTAGATACATATGATATTTATAGAATGTGTCATAAGAAATAATATTCATATTATACTGCAATTAGCTCTAGACTGTAGAAGTGCATGAAAGAAGTCAGGAACAAAGTAGTTGCCTTGTGAAATTGAAACAATCGCTTTCTAAAAAATGATTGAGTAGGGTGGGATTAGTGCATTGCATCAATGGGTCTATGATGTCTTTATTTAATACCAAATCTCAACACATAAGAGCTAGTAGTATACATGGCTACCCAGCTTAGCACTATATGGTAAAGAGCTTTCCTTTCTTTTGATTAATTCTTTCTCTCACCCATAAGTCTCTTAATATTTTTTAATTTTTCTCGACTCTCTTTCCAAAACAATGTATGTGTCTTCGTTTGGATATAGTTGGACACTTGTTATTAGTAATAAACAATCAAAATGATATCGTTTTTGTAAGAATCAACCACAAAGATTTTTAAAAGATATATTATGGAGAAAGATTGTGAAGAATAATTTGATCAATAAAAGAATGTGAACAATTAAGGATTTATGAAGTATGAAAAAAATACCTTTCTAGAAAGAATAAAACAAAGAATGAATGAATGAATGAATGAAGGATATCAAAATGATATAAGATAGAATTCTCGAATTCAAGAAATGAAAGATGATTATTAAAAAGATCAATAAAAAAGGAATAAGCAAGGTATCAAATTGACTTGAAGAATGAAGACCTTCTTGAACAAGTAACAAGATTCTAAAAATTCTTTTTGTATTGTGAACATTTGTATTGTTTCTAGATGTTTCATTTTTTAATTTTTTTGGATTTTCTAAAATGATTAAAAAGCAAAAAAAAAAAATAAATAAATAAACTCCTCCTAAATTAATGTCTTTGATAATGAAAATTTGATTTCATCGACTTGGGTAAGAAGAATCTTGCTTCTCATACAAGAATGCACAAAAATAATTTTTATTTGAAAAGAAATTACAATTTTGTAGGATCTTGATCATAATGATTTATCTGTCAAAGAATATTCTCAAATTCTCCTCAAAATATTACTGAGATTTGCTCACCCTTATTTACCGAACACAATGTAGTCTTCACTACATTTCGAATGATATCCATTATGTTCCTACAATGTCCCATGTGAATCTAAAAAAAAAAACTTTATGCATACTTTGGTACCTATCTGAATTTGGGTCTCGAAAGGTTAATTGCATATTTTCGCATTCATTTATTCATAGACACAAAAACTTTAGCTTTAAGGACCATTTTAGTTATTGGTTATGAATGTTAGAGATGTGCAAAATCGGTCCTGGACTGGTCCTGGACCACAGCCGGTCCGGTCCGGTCCAGACCTAGTCCGGTCCGGTCCAGGCAATGTCCATTGAGAATTATGGTATGTACCATATTCTCCTCTGAAGTGAGTACTTCCTTTTGGGAACTGGTAACTAGGGGTGTATACACTTTGTGCAGATCCTCTTGCAGGTGGGTATACTGAGGGACCCATAATTGGTTCATTTGGTGGGTTGTATACGCTTGCTCCTTCAGATGTAGAGGGAAACGCTTGATGCTCTCTATCAATCTTATGAATGAATTCTGCAAATTCTTTGAATTTTGGATAATCAAGCTCATCTTCTTGATTATTGTTATGTTCAATTGTTGCATGAAATACTTGATTATCACTTTCACAATTTGGCTTGATTGATAAAAGCTGGAGCATTTCTATAGTTTCTTCCATGTCATCTTCCTCTGATGATGGTACATCTTCTTCTTTGATGACTACCCTTCCTTCATCCATGTTATCTTTCCCTTAATCATTTTCATAATCATCCCATCCTGTTGCTACGATCTGGTTTATAGGGGTTGTTTCGTTGAGGGTATCATAGCGAACATAATAATCCCACTTGCCTGAGTGTTCTCCTAGTGTGGACCAATTCTCCCATTCTTTTCGCTGCTTCCCTTTTGGTTTGTTTCCTTGTTTAGTTATGTTCAAGGGTTCATCTTGCATCCTTTGGGCATCTTCTAAGCATGATGTACAAAAGCATACATTAATAAGAACATGAGGCACCTCTTCTTGAATGCATATGCCGATAAACTGTTCCTCATCTTCTGTCAGATGTCCATTATCATGAATTTCTCTATCACGTGAATCAACAGAGAACCTTGGTGGTTGAGGATTGTTACGATATGATCTGAACCTTAGACTAGTAGATCTATCTAGCCTGTGATTCACTTCCACCCTGGCTGGTATTCTTACTGTAGTGATTGATGCTGGTCTAAGATTCCAGTTCATGCCTTCAAGATCTTCAATACTTCGCCTTTCACCTGGGATTGCTGTTATCCCACTTGTAGCAAGGTGGTCCACAACATTTTCCACACTATATTCAAAGCCGGTATAACATGTGTTGGAAATTCTTCCGATTAAGCTCATTGTTACCAGAAGATTACTTTCTCCGCTCTGCCATTCGTTATAGCCATGAGTTTGTATAGCTACTTGAATATGATTGTGGAAGTCATCTATACTGAGTACCATATAGATGAGTTGTGTTCCAGCTGATAAGTCCATCTCCATGGTTCCGATGATTTGACGTTCATCTCCCCATCTTGTATCCCGTAGAAAAACTAAGGCAGTCGTTCTTGCTCCTCTTCTGTGCAGGGTATGGAGTCTGATCATGAACATCCCGAGGTGGATATGTTGCATTCCAGTGTCTCTGAGCCTCTGATAACTTTGAGTGTTGCAAAGCCTTAGGTCTATTTGTGTTTCTCCCACACAAAGTATTCTTTGTTCTGAATAATGTTGATAGACTTGGTGTTGTATGGTTTGTCTATTGCTTCCATACAACACTTCTGCAGGGACTAATTCAACCCTTCTTTGTCTTGAAATTTCCAGTTGTCTTTCTGGGCTGACAACTAACTCAAGGCTCTGATTGTAATTTCTTCCAAGTCTTCTCCTAAGTCCTCGATTAAAGTTGTATCTGTTTCGAGCCATTTGTCTGTAACCCCGTATCTGATCTTCTTGAGTGGGAAGATTCGTTTGAGTCTGTGTTGTTGATCTACTCAGGACACTTGATCTCTGTCCTGTATTCATTTCTTCTTCTTGGTCTCTATTTCGTATTCTTCTTTGAAAATCTGATTTGGATCTTTAAATACGTAGATAGGACCGTGCTTCGCTTTTAATGGGGCCTTTCCGTTTATTGATAGATTATCTAACCTTTTTGTCAGACTTCCGATTGAATCTTCAAGGTTGGATGGTTCTGGTTCACGTTTTCCTATGGCTTCCACTCCTTGCCTTATCTTTTCAAGTTTTTCTTCAAATTCTCCTAGCTTTTGAGCTTGCTTTACCAGGAGATATATGAGCGTACTGTTTTGCTTGATAATTGCTGAATTATGGATAGTGACAGGAGATTTGTAGTCTGGTGGTCTTACAAACCCAAGCGCCGGTGATTCAATTTCTTCAGTTGCTTCAACAGCTTCTAGGTATTCTAAGCTAGCCTTTTTGTTGGTTAGGCTCATTAACCTATTAAGGACTTTACTTCTTTCAAAAGATGTTCTACCTTTTGGATCTTATGATTCAGATCCTCAGATAGCTTTAAAGCCTGCTCTTTTACTAACTTCGGTTGTTGTGAAATTCTTTGACGAGATCAAGGACTTCCCTTTTAGTGAGTGGCTTCAATTCTTGGATCTCAGAGGATATTTGTTTGAGGCCTTTTGTGGTTTCACTCTGAGTTTTTCTAATATTTTCCTCACACTTTTCCAGGCGATATTCTAGTTTTTCAAGGTGTTGTGAGATTTGATGGAAGTTTTTGATTGAGATTTTAGCAAATAAAATTAACTTATCGTAGATACAAGAGACGTTATTATAAATATCAGAAACTTTTGGGTTTTGGGTTTCAGGAATATTTAACAATTCAAGGTTAGCGGTACGGGAATGAGCATACCAATCTCTTATAGTTTGCTCAAAACGATCAGACATTAGGAAACATTTACTTATTATAAAATTATCTTACCAAGCTTTACCAGTCCTATTAATATATACCAACCTCTAATGCCAACCTCTTGCTCAGTTTTCCCAAAAACACGACTCTTTTTGTTTAAAAATGATACTCAGCCTTTTGCAAAGGAACATTAAAGGAATATCTTTAACAGGGATAAAGCAATAAAGATAATAATATAAATTCATAAAGGTTTAAAAATGTCTAATAGTCTTAGAGCAAAAATAACAGATTAATACGATCTAACCCATCCGTTAACCCTGAATAGGAGGCTTAGCCTTCCATAAAAACTTTGTTTACAAGCTCTGATACCAAAAGATTAATCCCGTGAAATGGATCGATCATTTGTATCAGTACAAAGTTATAAACTGAAATACAAAAGATACCAAATTAAAGATGCTGGAACTGAATTGAAATCTTAAGAATGGATCTTTAAAAACACACCTTTTATTATTGGAATATCATACAAGGGAGGGAGAGTTCGTCGTGCTCTCCAAAAGCAAACTTACAATCTGTAGTATGGACCAATTGGTACCATTGTTGATTAAGTTATCACAGGGGCCTTATGAAAGAGAAGAATGAAGAACAAAACCTATGCAGAAATCGATTGATTGATTATGTGTGAACCATCAGTAGTATATATACATGTCAATGGCAATTTACTCCCGCCAAATAACCTACTAACGATTCTAACAACAACCGCCTCACAGAGGTGGTTGTGGTCGACGGTGGTTTAACGGTAGTCCCTGCTGCCCACCTTTTTCCATCGACACTTTATTGACCTACATGTAATATCTATTTACATAATATATTTTACACTTTAATAACTAATAATAACAAAACTAATTAAATCTTATGATTAAAATATTAGAGTGAGCCAACATTCACCCCCCTAAGATTTTAATCATAAGTTATCCTTCATCAATCTTCAATTGTCAATGATGATGTAGTCAACATCATCAATCTTCCAGCCGCTACCTTGCGTCTTCATGGCTTCAGTTTTGCTGCTTGTTCCATCATTGCTGCTTGTTTCCATTTTGTCAAATTCAGATCTCTCATCTTCGATAGTAATCATCAGCATATTACCATCATCAAATTCAACTCTTCCAACTTTGTGTGATCCTTGTCCAAACGAAACATATGCTGCCTTTTCTTCACTGCAGCAGGGCTTGTTTGTTTCTTCCAACTTTGCCTCTCCAACCCCGCCGGGTAATTCATCATTCTTTGGTAGATCCTTGTCCCCTACACCATCTGCACCCACGCATTTCTTTGCTCCTGGTGCTAATTCATCCTTGGTGTATGACATAGCGATCTCACCAGACGCGTTTAGGAGTCCTAGGTATGTCGTGTAAACCTCACGTACATCCTTTGCAAATCCTCTTGGAAGCTTCAAGTCCCTTGTCACTAGTTTCCATTTGTCTTCGATCACCACATTGGTATGACCACCTTACTTTTCAACAAGCAAATATAAATCTAACATATTTATTTCAATCCCACTGACCATCACGGGTAACTTTCTTTCTTCACATTTTGTGTAATCTTTATGGAACCATAACACTAACTTATCAAAGTGTTTCTTTACAAACATTTTGCAGCCTTCTTTGATTTCTTGTTCTTTAAGCATTTTCATGAAATTGATTAGACTATCAAACTCATGTTTGGATGATACATCAGCATGTTGTTTACCATCCAACATCTCCTTTATAGATAAATTTTCATAAGTGTATGAAGTATAATACCTTATCAATTCATCTATTGCTCTTTCCTTCAATGCATCAAGTTCTTCTATCCCTTGATTGTAATTTCCTTCACTGGTTGTTGATGCCTCATCACTGCCATCATATTCGAACTCATCACCAAGTTCATTATCGATCATTTCTTCCTCGAAATGCCTTGTTAGAACACAACTAGTCCCTTTGATCTTTACTTTAAAAACTTGTGATACAAGTTGACTTAGACCAAGTGTGTTAAAACCTATATTGGGCACATAGTAAACACCAGGCACCATGTAAATTCTTTCCTCTGTTGACACATAAACTTCTCCAAAGCCTTCAACATTCAACCCATCACTTGAACCAAAATTAGCATGTTCAAAATGTTCAAACTGATCAAGACTTGCAGTCATGTGTCTGGGGTATTCATCTGAGGACATACCAGACTTCATCCCAACCCCTTTGATCCGATCCACAAACCAACCAATTCGTTTTAGGAAAGAACTTTGTGTTTGAAAATCCTTTTGATTTAAAAACCTTTTCATCTCTGTTATCTATGTTGAACAGAGGTTTCTTTTT
This sequence comes from Pulicaria dysenterica, assembly GCA_947179395.2. NCBI lineage: Eukaryota > Viridiplantae > Streptophyta > Magnoliopsida > Asterales > Asteraceae > Pulicaria > Pulicaria dysenterica. Next base: position 15,408,681 of record OX359292.1, read on the forward strand.
CCGATTAGGGCACATCCAGTATACATGTCCACGGTTTAGACATATGTAACAACGTGCCCTCTTCAATTGCTTATTCGATAAAAGCATAGAACGAGTTTTACTTACAGAATGTTCATTGTCTCGAATCTTCAAGAATTTTAGACTCTTTAAAACGTCATACCTTCTTTGATGCCAGGGGCTCACACTAAATCGGTCAAGTTGCCCTGGGAAACGATCGATTCTTCGAGGTAGTTTCATCGAGTTCCCTTCTCCGGTCCTTGATTCCAAACGAATTTCTTCAAATTATGTTCTCGATTTCACCGTATCCTTCTCCCTTCCGGTAGACGCGATTTCTTCATTTTCTGATTTCGATTTCGATGAATCTGCAATTACATCATCAATAGCCTTCTTCCAGGTTTGTCTTTCGCTCTGATACCATGTTTTATTTTGCCATGGCCTTGATTTGAATCTGTAGTATGGACCAATTGGTACCATTGTTGATTAAGTTATCACAGGGGCCTTATGAAAGAGAAGAATGAAGAACAAAACATATGCAGAAATCGATTGATTGATTATCTGTGAACCATCAGTAGTATATATACATGTCAATGGCAGTTTACTCCCGCCAAATAACCTACTAACGATTCTAACAACGACCGCCTCACAGAGGTGGTTGTGGTCGACGGTGGTTTAACGGCAGTCCCTGCTGCCCACCTTTTTCCATCGACACTTTATTGACCTACATGTAATATCTATTTACATAATGTATTTTACACTTTAATAACTAATAATAACAGAACTAATTAAATCTTATGATTAAAAGATTAGAGTTAGCCAACATTAAAAAGAAACAAACCAAAGAAGCCACCTTTATTTGTAGGATGATAATCAAAACAATATAAAGTTAATGAATCTCCAAAAACTGGAATGACATTTAAGAAAAAAAATGCAACCTTCCATACGATGTTTCTCTAATTGGTAAATGAGCCTTCTTTTAAGTGATGGAATGTATGTTCCGCCAAATAAAGACATTTATGCTTTACTTCTTAAATATTATCATGTAGAATCACAAAACAAATAGCTTACAATGTTTTCCCACATGTAGTCACATACTCACGAGCATCAGATATATCCACGAGAGCAAATGCATCATGCTTGGTGAGAGTTATGTACCAAATATACTTTCCATCGTCTTCTTTTCCACCAAAATGTCTCTGGAGGAATCATAACCTATATTCTCTCAACAATCAGGAATTTGAAGTTCCACACCAATAGGACCAGCTGGCAAGGAAATTAATATATGTATATGTTAAATATGAAAAAACTTAGTAATAGTTTACTTTGTAAGCCATTGTGTTATATTAATAAAAAGTCCAATCTAAAATAAATAGTCATCAAGTAATTTGAAAATGAGATTGAAAGGGGATGTTTAAAAACCTATAACTAACTCGGAAATGTTTATGCATTGGTAAATGAAGTTAGATCCTTTCGAAAAATATGCAAGGAAGTGTTTTGTTTACTTATTGCAACAGTTATGCTTTACCAAGCCTGAAACACACAACCCTTGATAGGTTCCCAATAAATCCAATATTCAGTAGTAGTTAAATGTTATGCAGTTGATGTGCCTAAAGATTAAAGAGGTTGCACCAATATAAATAAATCATAATAGCCTTCCAATTAGATCGCCAAAAACATATAAAAGAACAAATATTTACGAAAATATAAGATATAACAAACCTATGACTGATTAGTTTTAGCTTAGAGCCAGCATGTAATAAATAATTTATACGAAGATTCAAAAAGTAACCTTGGCTGTTTATGACTTATGTAAATACATTGGTAATAGTAGGGCATTATTATGACTTATGACCCAATAGGAAGTTAAAGCGAGAACCAAAATGCACCTTATCATGTATTCCATTTGAGATCTCATGTGTTGGTTGACCTGTTATTCTATCGGCTTCTTTGAGGTCCTACATTACCATCTAAATGCTAAGCAAAATCTATAAACATCAAGAACATAAAACATTATTCAAATGAATATAAAATAAGATAAAATTATTAAGATTCAACCAAACCAAAACCATTTCAGGAGAAAAAAACTAAATAAACGAAAACAGACATAGCATAAATGACTCAACATAAAACATAAATTACTATTTGAATTGCTTGAGTAATTATCCCAACCCTACAAACACAAAAGTTTATCCAGATGAATTAATCACATTAGTTTCTCAAAATAAAAGTTCTTTAAAGGCAACAAAAACGAAAGCTTGTTGGTACACCTGAAAATTAAGACTTGTTAATTTCACATACATTGAATGCATATGAATTCATAAAAGGATCCCCCAAGTGACGTGTTTAGGTCCATGCTTCTGGTGTAACTTTAATCTTAGCACCATGGCACCTTGTTTCAGTCAAGGTTTAACTTCTTGAAAAAAAAGATAGAGATCGTAAGAAAATGGAAATCCAATAATCAAGTTCATACTATTTCTACATAAGTATTTTGCTTTCAGAAACTCATTTGCAGAAAATAGTGGAATTAACTCCTTGTCCGTAGAATAGACGCCAACACTATTTATCATAAGAAACCAAACTAAGGCAATGAAGCATAATGCCTTGTTTCAGAATTTAAAAACAAAGATTATACATAAAGCACATTAATTTATCAACTCACTTTAATTGAAAAACCCGACTACCTGTTGATGTGGTGACTTACGATTAGGCTTAGTGGAACTTAGTAGAGACGCATTGACTCCGTTAGTCGAGGCAAGTCAGATGCTTCAAACCTTCTAATTTATGATGCCAAATTAAAAGCAACTACATCAAAATAATAGTGAAAAAAACACCATTAATATCTATTTAGGAGTGTAAGCATAATACGATTTTTCTTTACATGTTGCCATGGAAGCAACAACATTGATTCAACACAATCATCCTATTAATGAATTATACGCATGGTCAATCACAAGAAGAAGAGAATAATTAGTTGATAAAAAATAAAATAAAGATGGATATAAACATGAAAGAATGAAACTATCTGTGAATATACTTAAGGTTTTTAGAAATTACTGAATGTTTTATAAAATCTTTAGTTTTTCCCTTTGTCCAGATTAATGTTTAAATTAAAGTTTAGATTTGATGAACATGCCTGTGTCCATGTTGTTGATTGTTTCTGTTTGTGCTTGGGTCTGTAATCAATCCGATTGTACCAAGTTCCCTTTAATTTCTTTCTTGATTCAATGATGGTGATGAATCCTTTGTTTCCCAGTAAAAGAAATCGTATATGTTGTTATGGTACAATCAGAGACCACACCCTTATTTATAGGTTTTGTGTGTAGACTGCCACATTCCATCAATATGACAATTTATACCCAGGAATTCTACACTTATCAATTTTAGTCCCTACACTTTCCTTTATGATACATATGTGTGTATATGATTTTAGTCCACAACCTAACAATTTCCCACTTGGACTATATAATCATATGCTCACATAGTCAATACTGCATCTAAACTGAATTACACGTATAAGTAAACTTTAAATAAAGTTATCCAAATCAATCTCGTCCATTAGTCATAATAACACAAGAACCAAGGAGGCATTCATTGTCATTATGCAACTAAACCCACAATGATTACTAGTGTTATATCAACTAAATGACATAGATTAAGTGTAGGTGTGTAGCATGGAAATTGCAAGTCAAATGATATACACATGTCTATTTCCAACTGATCAAACTTTAACCAAATGAGATCAGAGTTCAAAATAAACTAAAACTTTAAAACCATATATATGATCATATAACAATATTGTGAGCATAAGTATACAAATCTATAATGAAGTTAAAGACCATCTATTGACTTTATACCCATATGATTTACATGCTCTTGAAAAATCATGGGTGGTAATGCCTTAGTAAGCAGATCCGCAAGCATAGATTTTGTCATTATATGCTCAATACTTATGTAACCATTTTGAACTCTTTCCTTAACAACGAGAAACTTTAAGTTTATGTGTTTAAACTTTGACGAGCTTTTGTTGTTATTCGAATAGAGGACTGCAGCACTGTTGTCACAGTATAACTTCAGTGGTCTTTCTACACAATCGGTTATTTGCAGTCCCATAATAAAATTATGTAGCCATACTGCTTGATTTGATGCTTCATAACATGAAACAAATTCAGCTTCCATAGTTGAGGATGCGATAAGTGTTTGCTTTGAGATTTTTCACGATATCGCTCCTTCAGCTAAAAGATAAATATATCCTGATGTCGATTTGTAACTGTCTTGGCATCCAGCAAAGTCGGAATCAGAATACCCAATGATCTCAAGTTTATCCGACCTCCTGTAAGTGAGCATATAGTCATTTGTTCTCTGAAGATACCTCATTACTCGTTTGGCTGCAACCCAATGTTCTCTTCCTGGATTGCTTTGATATCTACCAAGCATTCCCACTATGAAGGCCAAGTCTGGACGAGTACAGACTTGTGCATACATCAAACTTCCTACTGCTGATGCATAGGGAATTTCTTTCATGAACTTGGAATCAACCTCATTTTTCGGACATTGCTTTAAGCTAAACTTATCTCCCTTAGAAACGGGAGTATCATGTGGCCTACAATTTTGCATGTTAAACCTTTCTAGTACCCTTTCGATGTATGCCTTTTGTGATAATCCCAGGAATTGAGCGATCACGATGAATCTGTATACCAAGCACATACGATGCTTCACCAAGATCCTTCGTATCAAACTGCTTTGAAAGATATTTCTTGGTTTCCCGAAGCATCTCTACATCACTACTAGCAAGAAAAATGTCATCCGCATAAAGAATCAACAAGATAAATCTCTTCCCACAGATCTTATGATACACACAGTCTTCAACAGGGTTCACCTTAAAGCCAAATAAGAGAACCACTTGATGAAACTTTTGGTACTAGTGACGAGAAGCTTGTTTGAGCCCATAAATGGATTTCTTTAGTTTACAAACCATTTGGTTTCCTTCTTTTGAAGCAAATCCCTCAGGTTGTCTCATGTAAATAGTTTTCTCAATGTCTCCATTGAGAAAAGTTGTCTTAACATCCATTTGATGTAGCTCAAGATCGAAATATGCTGTAACTGCCATAAAAATTCTAAAGGAATCCTTTGAAGATACTGGAGAAAAGGTTTCCTTATAGTCAATGCCTTCCTTCTGAGTGAATCCTTTAGCAACAAGACGAGCCTTATATCTCTCCACGTTGCCTTGCGCATCCCGCTTGGTTTTAAATACCCATTTACAACCAATCGGCTTTACATTTAGAGGCAATTGGACGAGATCCCAAACGTCATTGTGTTTAATAGATTGGATTTCCTCATCCATGGATTTTATCCAATTTTGAGAGTTAGAACTTTCGGTTGCTTGGCGGAAAGTGAGAGGATCACTTCCTACTAAGTCAACATATTCCCCATGTTCTTGGAGAAATACAACATAGTCATCAGGAATTGCACTTCTCCTTTCTCTCGTGGATCTTCTGAATGGCACCGGATTCTCTTGATTTTGAGGATGTTGAATTTGACTTTCTTGCTCTTCAAGAATGGGTTGAGGAGCAATTAGATGATCTTGATGCACATTATGATCATCCTGTTGGGCAGGAATTATGACATTGTCTTGTGTTTCCATAGGATATTGTTGAGATACATTAGGAATAATAAGTTGATTGTATTCAACAACATCATTAGAAATAGGAGCTACTGAATTTTCCTCAAGAACAAAATCATTTAACTTATCTTCGCCCCCCCCCCCCCCCCCCAAATTCAATATCCTCAAAGAATGTAGCATTTCCCGTCTCAAAGAAGGTTCGAGATTGTGGATCATAAAACTTATATCCTCTTGATCTTTTGGCATATCCTACAAAATAACTACTAACAGCCCTTGCATCCAACTTCTTCTCATTAGGCCTGTAAGGTCTAGCTTCAGTTGAACAACCCCAAACTCGTAAGTGTTTTAAGACCGTTTTCTTACCCGTCCATAATTCATAAGGGGTTTTAATAGTAGCTTTTGTAGGAATTCTATTGAGAATATACATTGCAGTTTTTAAAGCATCTCCCCATAGAGAATGTGGTAAATGAGTATGAAAAATCATACTTCTAACCATGTCTTTTAAAGTCCTATTGCGTCTCTCAGCTACACCATTCATGGTTGGAGAACCAGGCATGGTGTATTGAGGTACAATACCAGACTCGTCAAGGAATTTAGCGAAAGGGTCGGGTCGTTGTTCACTTGATCCATCATATCTACCATAATATTTACCTCCACGATCAGATCTCACAACTTTGATAGTTTTGCCTAATTAATTTTCAACTTCGACTTTGAATGACTTAAATCCTTCAAGAGCTTGTGACTTCTCATGTATAAGATAAAGATAACCATAACGAGAGTAATCATCAATGAACGTAATAAAATACCGTTGACCATTCTAGGAAGCTGTTGGGAATAGTCCACATATATCAGTATGTATTAGTTCTAAAACATCACTAACTCTATTAGCACTTAAATTTATGTTGTTAGTAATTTTCCCTTTTATGCATTCAACACATACATTGTCATCATGTCCATAGCATCTAGAATCCCTTCTGACACAAGCTTATCAATTCTCTGTTTAGAGATATGACCCAAACGCTTATGCCATAAAGTAATAGAATTCTCATTTGGAAACTTACGCTTCGTACCTTTAGTTTCAGTGTTATAGGATTCATTGACTGGATGGATTGTATCAAATAAATATAGATTGTGCTGATCTGATAGCTCAGCACTACCAAGAAAAGAAGAATTTAAATATAAACTACATTTTCCATTCTTAGTCATAAAAGTATATCCTTCTTTATCTAATACAGTAGTAGAAATCAAGTTTCTTCTAAAAGTAGGTATTATAAAAGTATTCTTTAATTCTATATACAATCCAGTACGTAATAATAATTTGAAGGTCCCAATGCCTGCAACTTTAACCGGTTTTCCTGCTCCCATGTAGATGTACTTTTGATCATCCTTGGGCAACCCTGCATAGATACACTTATGTGAGTTGTTGCACCAGAATCCAACCACCAAGTGTATCTTGGTACTGAAACTAAATTTACTTCAGTAATAACAAGAGCAAAAGACTGACCTTTCTTTACACGCCAAGCGTGGTATTTCGGGCAGTCTTTCTTTAAATGAGAAGCTTCCTTACAGAAGTAACACTTCTTTTCTTTCTTTTCATCTTTGGAACCCTTGCGCTTCTTCTTTGACTCAGAATGTGCAATGTATTTGCCTTTCCTTTTCTTGTTGGTGTTTGAAGTTGATGCAAAGTGAGCACTCTTAATCTTGTGTTGTTTCATCCTATCTTCCTCTTGCACCAAATGTGAGATAAGCTCATTCAGTGTCTATTTGTCCTTTTGACAATTGTAGCTTACCTCAAATTGGCTAAACTTTGATGGAAGGGAAATCAACACTAAATGAACAAGTAAAGTTGACAATTCCAACTTCAGTGTTTTCAACTTGCTCGCAAGATAAGACATTTCAAGAATGTACTCCCTTATGTTTCCATTATCCTTGTATTTTATAGAGACAAGCTTCCTTAAAGTAGAACTTGTCTCAGCCTTTTCGCTTTGTGCAAAGCGTTCCTCAAGGATACTTAGAAACCCTTTTGCATCATGCACTTCATTTAAACCGTCCGAAAAAGTCTCAGGGATTGCATTTCTCATAATCATTAGACTAACGCAGTTAGAGCGTTCCCATCTTTCGAAAGTTTTCCTGTCCTCAGGGGAACTTTCAGAAGTAAGAGCAGCGGGACTAGGAACTCTTAATGCGAAGTCTAAGTCCATGCATCCCAAGACCATAGTCACTTTGTTTTTCCAAGCCTTAAAGTTTGTGCCATTGAGCACTGGAATGCTATTGATAGTAAAACTAACAGAAGTAGCATTCAGAGCATCGGCTGTATCCATAAATAAAACAAAAATAAGCTCACTAACATGTATACTATTGATAATCAATGTTGAAAGAAATCAATGCAATATTGTATCTAGTCTTTGGACAAATAGACAATATTGCAACATAGTATTACTTAAAAGTTGCCTTTAAAAAAAAAAGTATTACTTAAAAGTTAAATATCCTAATAATTATAAAATCCAATTAAATGTTAAGTCTTCCTTTGGGCCGACTTTTAACATTTAATGACGGATATTTATAATTATTATATGCATGATTTCTTTGTGATTATCAATCCATAATAACAATAATGACCTTCCTTTGAGCCGATCATTATCAATTATAAACTAAGTCAAATAATAATCCAAATCAAATAATTAACACAATAGAGGTTACTTTGGCAACATTTTGTGTCAATGAATTATATGAATTAGTATTAATAAATGTAATATTGATTAAACAGTGTATAACCTAGCAAACCGAAAATTCAAAAACCCAATTATTAAAAAATGAAACAATTAAAGTATGAACCTTTAAAAAAAACTAGATATTAATTAAAAATAGTAATATACTTTTGCTATATGGGAAATAATAATACCCATCACTAATACCCTTGTAAAAATCGGTGGACTTTGAAAACAAAAGTTAATCAGATTTAATAAATATTCAAAAACAATACCATTTATGATTTTTTTTTTTTTAAAGAACCGAGGTATGCATTTGGTTTCCCTATGTAGCCCCTTCAATTGAGCAGCCGGTTATCTCTTTACGATAGTTTCCTCTCCCCTTTCTTGTTTGTATTTTTCGACCGATCCCCTTTTCGAAAATGGGGTTCCGTTTGGCTCACGACTACTCACGGTGGTTTTGCCTCTGTTCTTCAAAAGAACTACGGTTGCTCCCCTTAGCCGCCGCTTCGACAGACCCTATGTGGGTTGTCCTCCGTTCGATCGTCGCCTGATACCGCAAAAGGTTAAGTCCTAAAACCCCTTATCAGTTCGCGATGGTTCATCGACGGTTACGGCGGTGCCGGTTGTAGACAACCACCGTAGTGGCGGCTGCGCGGGTACAACCGCCGTCGGTATTTCCAAAACCGGCGATGGTAATTACGGAGATAACCACCGTAGTCGAAACCAAAAACCGGTGCAATATCCGTCGCCTCCTTCTCCGGTTGCGGCCACGGTAAGTGCTTTTCAGGGTGCCGGCGGTGGTAATACCACTGTGGCCACCGTCTGGGTATCCACTTCCGATGAAGAAATCGAACACTAAATGATTTCTGATGGGTGTTTGTTCTTGTTTCTTTATCACTGTTGGTTCTTGAATCTTGGTTTACAAATCGATAAATGATGAATTCAAAACCAAAACTCTGATATCATCTTATGCTCGGAATACACTATTTAAATTCTCCTTAATGTATCATCTAATATACTGATCATGATACGATTCTATAAATCAGAATCATCAAAACTTTGTTTTCGTGATTTTGAGACACACAGAGAAATCACCAGAAAGAAATAAATCTGTATTTATATAAAACCTTTTAAAACAGATTACGAAGAAATGATATTCATTTGCAGAAAACAAAAATTGATGATTCTGTTATACGATTTAATAATGTTAATACTGAATTCAAACAAGATCTGAGACAATATGCTCTGATACCAATTGTTTGTTATATAAAATCTTTAGTTTTTGCCTTTGTCCAGGTTAATGTTTGAATTAAAGTTTAGATTTGATGAACATGCCTGTGTCCATGTTGTTGATTGTTTCTGTTTGTGCTTGGGTCTGTAATCAATCCGATTGTACCAAGTTCCCTTTAATTTCTTTCTTGATTCAATGATGGTGATGAATCCTTTGTTTCCCAGTAAAAGAAATCGTATATGTTGTTATGGTAAAATCAGGGACCACACCCTTATTTATAGGTTTTGTGTGTAAACTGCCACATTCCATTAATATGACAATTAATACCTAGGAATTCTACACTTGTCAATTTTAGTCCCTGCACTTTTCTTTATGATACATATGTGTATATGATTTTAGTCCACAACCTAACAATTACTACCATACCTTACGAAAAGAATTCAATCTAAAAATTGATAAATCAAGATGGGTAACTCATTGAAAACATTTACTTCCAATCTACTCAAACACTAAATGAGTGAAATAGGCGAATAAAAGAAAAGAGATTATATATCTTATAGCATTAAGAGACTAAAATAAGAAAATTGGATTGTCGAGGTAACAAATATTATGTTTACATTATTACTATTTCTTCCCTAATTAGATGTTTAAACTTCAAAGACAGAATATTAAATTTAGTATGTTAAGCAATAAGCCAATTAACCATATAGATACACTCACCCACAAACATTTTGAATTATAATTGAAAGCAGAGAACTTAAAGAACAATAAGAACAATGTATTAGCAAAAAGCGTACTATCCCTATAAGTTGAAGTTGTTAACATGGACAATTAATTGAAGAAGGAACTTAGAAAGCAAGCAAGCATTTGCTTATAGCATTCAAAAATCATCGAATCTTCAAATCACGAATACTCAACAAACATGATACATAAAGAATCAACATGAACAAAAACCCTAAAAAGACGAAATTTAGGTTTTTTTGAGTTGAATCTATACGAAGAAATCAATAAAATTAAAGTAACAGAACAAAGATTGCTTGAATCTCACCTGAAGATGAATAAAATCTTGAAGACGAACCAAAGCTCGAAAGAATCAAGCCACTGAATCAAACCTGGAACATAAGAAATTGGGATTTTCTTGGTTGAATGTTTGTTAACAAAAGAAAAGCATCTTGCGGAGGAGCGATTTGCAACAAATACCTTCAATCTACACACAAAATCAAATCGTCGATGAAATTAGGGCTTGCGTCGGAGGATGAAGGCAGCGTATGAAGGAAGATACGACTAATTCAAAAGCAGAAAACCTCTTATGTATCGCGTGTAATCAAGAAAATGGAGCTTGCCAAAAATTGTTTTGTAATTTGAAAGATTGTGAAATTGTGGGTCTTGATTGGTTAATTGAAGTTGATTTATTGGTTAATTTTAGTAATTTGGTAAGTCTATATATATATATATATATATATATATATATATATATATATATATATATATATATATATATATATATATATATATAGGGGAGGGTTTCATTGAGAACCAATTTTATTGCGAGAACCGCGAGAACCAATCTTAGCCGTTGATTTGATAAGTGGAATTCATAGATGGGGAGCGTGGGGGGATCAAGTGTGGCAGAGTGTATGTGAGGAATTCATGGGTGGGCAATGACATTGAAAGAGGGGGAATTGGACGGCTAAGATTGGTTCTCGCGGTTCTCGCAATAAAAATGGTTCTCAATGGAACTTCTTCCTATATATATATATATATATATATATAGGGGAGGGTTCATGCGAGAACCGTTGTTAGTGCGAGAATCGCGAGAACCAATCTTAGCCGTTCCATTGATATGGGAAGTTTCATGGATGGTGAGCGTAGAGGGATAGAGTGTGGCAGGGTGCATGTGAGGAATTCATGGGTGGGCAATGACATTGAAGGAGGAGGAATTGGACGGCTCAGATTAGTTCTCGCGGTTCTCGCACTAAGAATGGTTCTCGCATGAACTTTTTCCTATATATATATATATATATGTGTGTGTATATATATACTAGCTAAGCATTCCGTGTATAAACACGGGGTATGGTTAAATGTATTTTTAAATTTTTTTCGTTTTTTATATTACTATGATGTATTAAAAATAAAACTATTAGAAATATTTGAAATATATAATTTATTTAAAAATTAGTAAATCTAAATAATATGATACATCATATTGTATTTTTTATAAATATATATGATTAAGACTTATTTTGTTAGGATACACTTAATGATTAGTTAGGATACACGATTTTGTTGTTAATCTCCTATTTTCAAGAGTTAAATTCGAAAATAGAGGTTTTAAATTGAATCTTTTAACAAACTAATCTTCAAATTAGTTAGGATAATATTGTAATTAGTTAAGATTATATTATTTAATCTTCGAATTATGTTTTGAACTTTCAAATCTCGAAAATTCTATACGAATTGTATGGAGCACCATTGTAGTTTAGATACACCTAATGATTATTATGATACACGATTTTGTTGGTAATCTCTATTTCTAAGGGTTAAATTTCATAATAGAGGTTTTTAATTGAATATTTTAATAAACTAATCTTCAAATTAGTTAGTAAACTATTTTAATTAGTTAAGATTATTGTTGGGGAGATAGAGATATCAAACCATAATCAAACATGTCTATTATTTAAAATACGATTTGATGCTAACAAAACCACATATTCAGTTTTGTACTTGGATGAATGGAAAACATGTGTTGTTTTTCATGTTAGACTTGAAGAAATTCCTAAGTAAGAATTGTAAGCTGAAGAACAAAAGTATCAGCTGAACACTGAGTATCAGCCAAAGGATTAGCTTCACGAAGATCAGCCAAGAAGAAAAGACAAGTCAAGAAGCATCAGCTGAGCATCTACAAAGCATCAGCTGATGGTCCAAAACCATCAGCTAAGGGTTCTTTCAAGATCAGCTGAGCAGTCAACGGATCAGCTGAGTCATTCACTATGATCGCTGATGCCTCCCATCCATCAGATAAACTATCCTTTACTTATCTAATCTTTTCTTTGTAAGCTTATCACTCTCAATGATCAACTGAGTCTTTGGGATCTACTGATCATAATTGATTATTAGCTTATGTAGTATCACTCTAATATGTATTATTAGCTGATCAATTATGATCAGCTGAGCATATTCTAGTAGCCGAGTCTTTCACATCTATCCTTAGCTGAGCAAAAATATGTTTGCAGTTCAGTGTTTGTTAGCTGAGTCATTATACAGTATCTCAGTTAATAGTTTTTCATTGTAATATTTTCTTAAGTCAAAGGCAGAACACGTGTTGTTCTATTATGCCTTTAGATCTATCTTTGTAAAAGTACTAAGCACTTTTTGGATCTGCAAAAAGACAAAAACGATTGATCTTGATCCTCTGGAAAATGTGATAGATACTTTAGAAGAGAAGATCTCGAAGATATGCTGGCAAATCTATACTTGGTTAAGTCAAGTCTTCAAGAAGCATGGTGTTGATTAAAGTACAAGCATGGAAAGAGAAGTTTACTCTCCCTAGACTAAAAGGTAGTACTTTAATAATATAATAATAGATTATGAGATTTTACTTTACTGAAAAGTACATTCACTTTACACACTTCCTGTATAAAGAAAATTTGTTTTTCACCCACTAACTTTAGAAGAGAAGATCTCGAAGATATGCTTCAACAACTACGTATGGCTGGCAAATCTATACTTGGTTAAGTCAAGTCTTCAAGAAGCATGGTGTTGATTAAAGTACAAGCATGGAAAGAGATGTTTACTCTCCCTAGACTAAAAGGTAGTACTTTAATAATATAATAATAGATTGTGAGATTTTACTCTACTGAAAAGTACTTTCACTTTACACACTTCCTGTATAAAGAAAATTTGTTTTTCACCCACTAACTTTATCTATTAAAATATTATTAAACCAAGTACATTTGTCTCTTTCTTCACTCCATCAACTGGACACCACCTTGATTATATATACTCATGCATGGAAACATGCTAAGTATCGAATAGACGAGTTAGCTATCTTTCAGTGTAAACAATCTTGTTCATTTGTTGAACATCTTAGACATAAGTTGTTTAAGATTAGCTTTGTCTATGTGTTAGGCAGTTTAGTTGCCACCTTTTATTGAACTCAGATTTTCCGCATCTAGTTCATGTAATTCTAGATTCATATCAATAAGAAGTATATAAAAGTAAACCGTGTGTCTCTTAAATTTTAAAAAGCTAAAGTTTGTATTCAACCCTCCCTTCTACAAACATTTGTTGTTGTAGTATCCATTCGGGACCAACAATTATATTATTTAATCTTTGAATGATGTTTTGAAATTTAAAAGTTTGAAACTTCTATGCGAATTTTATGGAACACCGTAGTATTTAGATACACCTAATAATTAGTTAGGATACACGATTTTGTTGTTAATCTATTATTTATAAGGGTTAAATTTGAAAATAGAGGTTTTATATTGAGTCTTTTAACAAACTAGTCTTCAAATTAGGTAATATCTGAAGGGTTTTTACCTGACCAAACAACTTAAGACACAAACTAGTCTAAACCTGGGCTTGATTCTACTGGTTCAATCCTAAATCGAAAACAGATTGAACACAACCCCCTAAACCCTAAAGAGGGTTAGGATCTTAATAATGATCAGTACTGTTTCAAACTAACAATCAAGATAAAAGTTTAGAAAACAATTACCTCTTGGTTCTTGGGATTGCTAAAGTTAGTCCACCACTACTGCACCACCAAAAACTAGCTGCTAGACCGCGACTGAAATTACCCGGACAACACGCGAAACCTGCGTGTGTGTGTGTGTGTGTATGATCGACACAAGTAACCAAAACCCCCTTGGGGTTCTTTTCGAAGTCGACGCACGGAGAGGGAGAAGTCGACGTAGGGAGGGAGTGAGGAGGCTAGGGTTTTTCTTGATTCAAGATTAAATCACTTAAGGATAATAAGCTTTTCGAGGTTTAAATACTTTTAAACCTTATCCAAGCCCAAGCCCGTTCTTTAATTGAACTTTCATTCCTTGCACTTTGACCCCCTGCACTTTACTAGTTAATTAATTAACTATTAATTAACTGGTCCGTTAAATATTAACACTTAATATTTAATTTCCCTTTAAATAATTAATTAATTATTTCCACACAAAACTGGTAAATTCCAAACTGTTCTAATTGGGTGTGTAGCAGTGTGACCCTATAGTCTCTTATAACATTGGACACAATGTACCCATTAATTATATGTGCACATAATCTAACAGACTCCCACTTGTAAAAGATAAGTAATAGTTACTGTACATTGCTAGCCTTAAGAGGTCCCTAGCCAAAAACTTAGGATAACCAGGTCATAAGAACTCTTATACCCCAAAGTAATGAGTGATAAAGTAAACTCTAATAAATCAACTGTTTATGAGCAATCTATCATAAACTAAATGTTCATGAATTAACTATCAGAAACTACCTGGTTATGAATGGGTATGGTTATTAGGTTGTCCCTTGCAACACGATATTTCAATTTTGAGCATGAGCATTGAGAGTGTCAACTCAAAATCTCAAGAATTATTTCATGACATCCTTGATTTCAAACTGCGTGATAAACGACAAAGAACAGATCGAGTCGTTTGGGCACGGTCGTGCACTTACCAGCTTTTAATCAGTCAAGGGGCCCAAAAATATTTCTCCTAAAAAGGAGGTGCAAATACCTTCTTGCATATTTTTATTTGGCAATACGGCTCCCACTAAATCTAGATACGCCCCTTATAGCCACCCTGTTACGGCGTGGAGTTAGGACGCACTAAGGAGACAATGATTACCGCATCCCAAACCAAATACCTCAGGTTTGAGGATAACCTATGTGACAAATACTTTTGACACGAATCCACGAAGTATTTTTCATGATGAGTCAATCCAATATTCATAATCCTAACGAATATCCGTCAATATTGGTCCACAAAAAACTTTTGCAACTATATTCGATATACTTTCGAATCTACCCCAAAATTACGATGACTTTACAACCCTATCAAGGTTCCCACAAAGATAAGTAGCCACAGATAATGTTTTGAATAAACAAAGTTTATTCCTGGATGAACCAAAACATACAAAATGGTGAAGAACAATGGAACTAATTTCTGCAGCCTCCATATTCCACCTTGGAGTAAAGATGCATAATTTTTACCATTTCATTGACTCAATTCACAACGTTTATCTGAATTACTTATTATTTTACATTGTAACTTATCACGGATTACAAGGAAAACAATATGATTATAAACCAAAAACACAAGACTAGTATCTCGAAGTATTTTTTCTTGGTTTTGCTAGAAATTGTTTTGCAACATAAAACAATTTTAGTCTTACTCATTTTATAAATTCCTTAAACTTGGAGAACTGGAGATAACTCCTGAGTTTCTGAGTTTATAAAATAATCTCTTTGTAATTGAAACTTCAATTACACTTGTAGATGTCCTAAATCTTACTAGATTCATACCCTTTTTTGAAATGACAAATCTATTTACACATACTTGTAAACTTAAGATTAGATTCCCAGTGTATACTAACACTTATCTAATTTCATTACTAAGGATATCAAAAATATCCTAGTTTATCATTTCCAACGTTAATCAACTACCAATATTAATTATTATGACTCTCAAACCCTTTTAAACATATATAATTCCATTTAAGTCATAACTTGACTTAAAATCTCGCAATGACATCCTTATTGAGAACCTCTCAATAAGTCATGCGTTCCTCGGATTAGTCATTTTTCAAGAACATACTATTTTAGACAACTTCTAAAATCATCCGACAATTATATACTTTAAAAATTCATTCTTATATTTATCATACTAGTTAGATCAAACTTGCTAACTTGATAAATATACTAGTCAGACGCTCTCACTATCTTTTATGAAAAAATGCATTACTTTATAACACCCTATTAGTCTTAGTCAATCCTTGACTAATATGCCTACAACTTGTGTTTTAAATGCTTGCTCTTAAACTTAGTTTTTGTAAGAAACTTAATTGTTTCATGAAACCAAGACTTGGATTTCTCACATATCTATCTTTCCAATTACGGAATGTGGTTTTATTAAACCCAACACAATTACGAGTTTTTAAAAACTTGTAAAGGTATTTTAGTTTCTTTACTTAAAACATTCGGTACAAAAGGGCCTTGATTATAATAACTATTATAATCACCTTTGTACTTTCTTAAATGTTTTATCCAAACACTTTTATCTAGAAATAATAACTATTATTTCTTATCATGATATGTTCAAAACTTTGAACATCATTTTTCATAAAATTCTTAAATACTTGTAAATTAGAGATGCCTTCTAATTTCATAAACACAACTTGTTTATCTAAGTATTTATATAGTGAGATTAATGTAGCTACAACAATTAATGCATAAAATCACTATGAATCATCAGTTAAGTCAAAACTTGACTTATTAGTAACCTTTAGTCACAACTGGACTAACTTGATTCATCAACATATGTGTACGGATATAAGCTAAATAATTCAATTAATTCAAAGACTTAAAAACCATGATGTCATCCAAAAGAATGTGAAAAACCACGCCAACAATGTCCAAAAACTTTGAATAAAAAAAATAACAACTAAAGAAAACTTGAATTATTAAATATCCGATAAGCACGTGGGATCTCAAATGCCGGGCCGCTTCACTTTCCATTACCTCCTACAATAAACAGATGCAAGATATTAGAATACTCGTAAAAACTTTACAAGTGGAAAGTGACAAAGAAGTTATTCACACGATACCTGAGGAGCCAGTCTTGCCTCCTGCTTCGTGAGCCTTCGGACAATCTCTCTTCCAGTGTCCGATCTCGCCACACTTAAAGCACCGATTCTCGGTCCTTGCTCTGTTTGGCTTTGACTTCTTGTCCTTGTTGTTGTCACTAGCCCTGGGTGCATTCTGGCTGGGCTCGGTTTTACCCTTTCCCTTTCCGTTGCGCCCCTTCCTCTTCTTGCCTCCACCATTGCCCACTAGTAGAACGTCCTTAGACTTGGTCTTGATACTCTACTCCGCAGTCTTAAGCATAGAATGCAGCCCCGCCACGGATTTCTCCATGTTGTTCATGTTGTAGTTGACTATAAAAGGCTTATAGTCTTCCTACAACGAGTTGACTATCGTATCCGTTGCTAACTGCGACGGTACTGGGTGCCCAAGTCTCTCTAGGTGGTCCATATACCCTTTCATTTTCATGACATGGGTACTGACCGATGTCCCCTTTACCATCTTGCACGAGTTAAACGCCCTAGTGGCATCATAACGCTCTGTGCGGGCTTGTTCCTGGAACATGTCCCTCAGCTGGCGGATCATGTCATAAGCAGGATTCTCCATCATGCTCGATTGCAACTCTGAACTCATTGTTGCAAGCATGAGGCAGCTAACATCAAGGGCGTCATTGGAGCGCTTCTGATAAGCCTCCCTGACATCTGCCATAGCGTTGTTGGCGGGGGGATTTCCTAGAGGTTGTTCTAGGACGTACCACTTTCTCTCGTGCCTTAGCACGATCCGGAGATTTTGCTCCCATGTAAGAAAGTTTGGTCTGCTAAGCCTATCCTTCTCTAGGATAGAGCGAAGAGAGAGGTTGTTAGTGGTGGTAACGTTGGTTGCCATCTACAAATTAAAACTTGGTTTAATTAGTAATTGCAGATAAACTTTTCTAACATATATTAGTAAACCCTTAAATAATATATATCAGACCTAGGACTCATATTTCACATACTTGACGCAAGGTTTGTGCACTTCCCGCCAAGTCATGCTATTTTTGGTAGGTAATCCCCTTTACCAATCGTACCTAACTGATACGACTCCTAGAACCTCGTAGAGTACTTAGATAAAATCTAGTATGTTTAACTCTACTCTAGTGCATTTTGGGCCGGGACTCCCGATTATCACCAAAATAGATCGCACCACCTAAGACAGTATGAATTCTGGCCGGGACTCCCGATTATCGCAGAATCTTTCATACCCTTTGACTCAATGGTTTGAACCCGGATGCCCAAGGTTTGGCCACTTCCGACACCCGAGTACCGTTTAACAGCAAAGGTGTACCATTAGATGGGTAGCACACTGATCTAAGATTTTCTTGTTTTATAATTAAGTTTAAAAGAAAAACTTAATTTTCCAGTTTTTGAAAAACCATTTTAAAACCATCTGTTTTAAAAATACGATTTACATGTGTACCTATACTAGGTGCACAAAACGGCTTTATAAGTTTAAAACTTATAATCTTGACAAAACTTTAAATTTGTAAAAATTTAACTAATACGACTAACAAACTGAAGTCGTATTCTAGTTTTTCATAAACCGTGGTTTTTCTACTTGATTAATAATACCTATTAATCACATTTTATTTTAATGTCGCATAACAAAACTATAAAATAAAATCAACCACGCAAGTAAAAAACCTATAGTTTTGCCAACTAATCCTAAGGTCAATCCTAAGGATAGAAAGAACTTGAATTCGTTTTCATGATGCATTACTCCCACTCGCCTCGACACCTCCTTTGATGTACCCGAGCACTGTGCAGACCATCATTTTGAAAATCTTCTTGAACTCCGTTTTGATTATGGGATAAAACTACAACTACTACTATTACAATTACAATAATAAAAGGGGTTGTAAATTGGCACGCAGACCTCCCCGAACCAGTACAATATTACAATTAAGAAACAGGATTGTAATTGGCACGCAGGCCTTTCCAAAAACAAAAATAAAAGAAGAAAGTAAAAACGAGTCCTAAGTCGGCAAAACTATAGCTACGTATCACAACCACAAAAGAATCATCTATTAACTCGTCTAGATTAAACATTTATAGTTGATACGAAAAACTATAAATACAATCTAAAATGTTTATGCGAAAACAGGCTAGTTAATGATTCTAGAACATAAATATAAGCAATATATATATGTAACAACCACACAGTTATATATATAAACGATATAAAAGCGATAAACACAAAAACTGATTCGTTTAACTATTCTCGTCTACCCTTTTGACTAATAACTATTAATCAAAAATGAGAATTTTAATCTTCTAAGTTATTTAAATTAACTTGACCAAAAATAGTTTTTTCCAAAAAAACTTTGAAAAAGCATAACTTTATTCAAAAAGGAATAATTCCAATGTCAAGTTTTTGACTAGCTTTTCCAAAAAACTAAAACACGACAAACTTAATCATTATTTAAATAACATCTTGTTTCGTTTTCTCTTTATATAAACTTACTTTTGGAGTTTATTTACAACGTTTCAATTGGCCGTGATTAATAAACATCCAAAGAACTATATATTTCAACTAAACTAGTTAAAATATACAACATACTAGTTTATATAAAACACTTATTAATTTTAAAATTTAAAAATTAATAACCTTGTACTTAACCTGAAAAACTAATTTGGGCCGAGAAGCTTTTGGCCAAGAACCCTTCTGGGCCGAGAACCCTTTGGCTGAGAACCCTTCTGGGCTGAAACACACCTGGGCCGAAACATGTAGCCAGGCCGGTTGAGCCATGGTTCCTGGGCCGAAGCCACGCCACGCCACCGTTGCCTACCACGCCGCCACCTGCGATGCCGCCGACCACCGCATGGACTGCCGTTGACCTGCGACCGCCACCTACTTGGGCCACCGCCGTCGTCGCCACCGGCGGTGGTGGTGGTCTTGGTTTTTCTCCGATTAAAACAAAAATAAATTCTTTTAAATCCTAATCCTTTTTAACCTATTAAGAACAAACTAGTTTTTAATAACCTGATTAAAACTGGATTTAATCAAAAACAAAATCTCTTAATTATAAATGTGACCAAAACATTTGCCCCACTAATAATTAAAAACAAAAAAAAACTTAAAACTAGATTTTAACCTTTAAACAGAAACTTAAACCCTTGGTCAAGATCAGGTTTTAATAAAATGTCTTATCTTTTAACCGTTTAAACAGGAACTTGTTTAAAGTTATCTAATTAAAAAGAACCTTTTTGTATTCTAGATGAAAAACGGGAACTTGTTTTGATCATCTCCTTAGTTTTCGATTTTTAAAGAAACAAGATGAAGAACAATAAAATTAAATGAATCAACTAACTGGTTTAACTAGGTTTTTTACTAACTAAACAAACTGTTTAATTTTTCTTGATTAAAACTTGTTTCATTAAAAGTTGTAATCCTTCAACCGTTCAAACTACTTTTCTGATCAATAGGATTAAAGCTTTTAACAACTGGATAATAAAAAACAAACTGTTTTGACATCCCTTTGTGATTTTCGATTTATACCATAAACAAGTAGGAGATTAAGAACAAACCTTAAAGCTAAAAACCAGATAAACTAGAAACTATAGATCATAGAGTCGAGGCTCTGATGCCACTGAAGGGTTTTTACATGACCAAACCACTTAAGACACAAACTGGTTTAACCCTGGGATTGATTCTACTGGTTCAATCCTAAAGCGTAAACAGATTGAACACAACCCCCTAAACCCTAAAGAGGGTTAGGATCTTAATAATGATCTATACTGTTTCAAACTAACAATCAAGATAAAAGTTTAGAAAACAATTACCTCTTGGTTCTTGGGATTGCTAAAGTTAGTCCACCACTACTGCACCACCATGAACTAGCTGCTAGACCGCGACTGGAATTACCCGGACAACACGCCAAACCTGTGTGTGTGTGTGTATGATCGACGCAAGTAACCGAAACCCCCTTCGGGTTCTTTTCGAAGTCGACGCATGAAGTGGGAGAAGTCGACGCAGAGAGGGAGTGAGGAGGTTAGGGTTTTTCTTTATTCAAGATTAAATCACTTAAGGATAATTAGCTTTTCTAGGTTTAAATACTTTTAAACATTATCCAAGCCCAAGCCCGTTCAATTAAAGCCCGTGTCTTTAATTTAACTTTCATTCCTTGTACTTTGACTCCCTGGACTTTACTAGTTAATTAATTAACTATTAATTAACTGGTCCGTTAAATATTAAAAATTAATATTTAATTTCCCTTTAAATAATAAATAACTATTTATTATTTATTTCTCTTTAAATAATTAATTCAACTGATTAATTATTTCCACACAAAACTGGTAAATTCCAAACTATTCTAATTGGGTGTGTAGTAGTGTGATTCTATAGTCTCTTATAACATTTGACATAATGTACCCATTAATTATCTGTGCACATAATCTAACAATATCTTAATCAGTTAGGATTATATTTTTAATCTTCGAATTATTATTTGAAATTTAAAAGTTTGAAACTTTTATGCCAATTGTATGGAACACTATTGTTGTGTAAATACACCTAATGATTACTTATAATACACGATTTTGTTGTTAATCTCCTATTTATAAAGGTTAAATTTAAAAATAGAGGTTTTAATTTGAGTCCTTTAACAAACTAATCTTCAAATTAGTTAAGATATTATCTTAATCAGTTAAGATTATATTAGATAATCTTCGAATTATGTTTAAAATTTAAAATTTCAAAATTCTATGTGAATTGTATGGAACACCATTGTTGTTTAGATACACCTAATGATTACTTAAGATACACGAGTTTGTTGTTAATCTCCTATTTATGAGGGTTATATTTGAAAATAGAGGTTTTAATTGAATCTTTTAAGAAACTAATCTTCAAATTAATTAGGATAATATTTTAGTTAGTTAAGATTATAATATTTAATCTTCAAATTATGTTTTGAATTTTAACATTTCGAAACTTCTATGCGAATAGTATGAAACACCATTTTAGTTTAGATACACCTAATGATTAGTTAGAATACACGATTTTGTTGTTGATCTCCTATTTCTAAGGGTCAAAGTTGAAAATATAGGTTTAAATTGAATAGTTTAACAAACTAATCTTCAAATTAGTTAGGATAATATTTTAAAATAAAAAAATTTTAAACCTATTTCATAGTCTTAACAAATTAAAGGGGTTGATTTGTTAAAATTATTTAAAAAATAGAAGTGTTAGTAAATTAAAGGGGTTGATTTGTTAAAAAAGCTTCAAAAATAGGAGAATGATGTTATCACCTTTTATTTTAAATAGAATGATGATGTCATCACCTTTTTCTTTTAATAAATATATATAAGATAAGATAAGATATAGATTTTCCTCTATACGCATATATATGCCACATTTTTATGTTTGATTTTCATTATTATTATCTTCAAATAATTGATTCTGCGTGATATCTATTTTATTGTAACAATTTTTAATAGATGATATTTTGTGTAAATATAAATATATAGTTGTGACCATTTTATTTTTATCTATATTTGAATTTAATTTTATTGTAATATGATAGTAATCTAGAAAATACCATTTAATGTTAAATTAGTGATTAAGAAAATTAATATATATGGTAGCTAGTTACGAAGTAATGATGGCTTCATCAGAAATAAGGAGGAGATGAGAGTTAAGTTTAGAGAACATAGTTTATCGGAAGATGGTGATTGCATAACTCTATAGAATAGTAACCTACTTTTAATTTTGTTATCCTAAAGTCACTCAAACTTTTTTTGTATATCAAAAACCACTCAACTTTTGTTTTTTTTCCAATCCTATGTAGTTAACTTGTTATAGCAAGTTACCAGGTCATCTTTAATTTTTTTTATTTAAATAACAATTAAATAACACCTAAATATTAAACAAAATAATACTTAATATTTTTTAAAGGCACCTAATCAAAAGCGGATGCCCTGCCCTCAAATAAAATTTGAACTTAATATTTCTTAAGGAGATAACTCAAAATCGATGCCATGCTCTTCAAATAAAATGATATATAACTATATTTATATTTAGAAAATGTGTGTTAAACCGTTAAAAAACTTTGCTTTCATTAAAATATGATTTTACGAGACAGTTTCATATGTATATTTAGGGTTTAGTTCTTAAGAGTGTATCCAACTATACACCTTTTGCTATTTGTATGTATTGGACTTTCAAACTTACCATTTGATGTATTGAACTTCTTAAAAATATCAAATTGGTGTATTTAACCTGATACAGTAGGTCACATGGTGATGTGGCACATGTTTACATGACATGGCAAGTTACATGGCTAATGACATGGATTTTCTTAATTAAAAATTACTAGAAAATAATAATAAATAAAAGAATGACAATAACTTCATGAATCAAATCTATCGAACTCACCTTGCTTCCAGATTTGTAATGTCAACTGGGTTTCATGCTTCCAGATTTGTAAATAACTTGAATCTGCAACAGAAGGTTTCTTCCCTATTCATGCTTCCAGATTTGTAAATAACTCACCTTGCTTCTATTCAACATGAATCCTCACCAACCCTAAATCGATTGCCATTCTTCAATAGCCGATTCATTCCAGATCTTCAATAGCGAATCTGCTAACGATTCATCTGCCAACATCCATGACTTCTGATTTCATCTGCCAACGATTACATGGTGATGTGGCACATGTTTACATGACATGGCAAGTTACATGGCTAATGACATGGATTTTCTTAATTAAAAATTACTAGAAAATAATAATAAATAAAAGAATGACAATAACTTCATGAATCAAATCTATCGAACTCACCTTGCTTCCAGATTTGTAATGTCAACTGGGTTTCATGCTTCCAGATTTGTAAATAACTTGAATCTGCAACAGAAGGTTTCTTCCCTATTCATGCTTCCAGATTTGTAAATAACTCACCTTGCTTCTATTCAACATGAATCCTCACCAACCCTAAATCGATTGCCATTCTTCAATAGCCGATTCATTCCAGATCTTCAATAGCGAATCTGCTAACGATTCATCTGCCAACATCCATGACTTCTGATTTCATCTGCCAACGTCCATGACGATTTAGGGTTCGTGAGGATTTAGGGTTCTTAAAGGTTTTTGATATCTGGGTTTTGTTTGAACTTAGGGTTTCGTTGAATAGAGGGAACAGAGGGTTTCATCAGTTTCGTTGAACAGAGGGACGATTTAGGTTCTTAAAGGAATGTGATTTCTGGGTTTCGTTGATCTACACCGACTTCTCGCCGGTATCACCACCATCGAAACAGACAATGGTTAGGGTTCCATCTGTGTTCTTGTTTCTGTTTCATTTTTTGGGTTCCATCTCTTGTTTCTGTTTCGATTTTAGGGTTCTTCAAATTCAAAAAAAGGTTAGGGTTTCATCTTCGATCTGTTCTTGTTTTGTTCATAATCGAAGGTATATGTTGTTTTAGATCTGTTATTGTTTTGTTCATCGTCGATTTGTTGTTTTAGATTTAGGGTTTCATCTTCATCTATGAGACATGATATACAAATTTTGTTGCTAGACTTGTTCTTGTTGCAGATTCAAAGGATGGATCTTCTTCCTGTTCTTTATATATATTTTTATTAAAGATAATACACACATGGCAACTAATAAGTGAGGTGGAATAATAAAAAAATAAAAAATTGAAGAAATGACCTGCTTCGTGAAGAATATGTTACCCAATACATAAAATTGTAACTTTAAAAAAGTTTGATATATCAAATGGTAAGTTTGAAAGTTCATTATATACAATAGCAAAATGTGTAAAGTTGAATACACTTTTATAAACTAAACCCGTATATATTTACGCTAATGTACCATTTCAAAGCGTTTGTCTATTTCTCTATTGTTAGTCTTACTTTTACAAAGTCACGTGACAAATAAAATATTATATTGTTCTTAAAAACATATTAAAGTTTAATTAATTGTATGCATATCCCTAAATCAAAGTTTCACATGCTCTGATTAATGATAATATACTATGAGATTAAAATGAAATAACACTTAAATTTTAAAATTGTAAAGAAAATATATATGAAAATCAGTAAATGATCTCATCGCTTTTTATCTACTCAAACTCTTATATTAATTATATCAATTATATATTTTTAAATAATAAAAACAATATTCATTGCAACATGAGCAAATCTTAACAATCACAATAGTTATCATGATTTATATCGAGGTTATAATTATAACGAAATTGACCCAAAATAGTATTATTAATTTATGTTACAATAACAATTAAAAAGTTACTCTTTAGCCCTGTTTTTAAAATATATAAATATATTAATTATTAGTTATTACTTATTTACAACTATTTAAATATGGTAACATACAACGAAAGTGGTTTAATGTAACACTATTTGTTTGAATAGCAGGGCAGCGATTTCGAGTTATCCTCTTTAGAAATATTAAGTTCAAATTTAATTTGAGGGCAGGGCATCCGATTTTGATCAAATGCCTTTAGAAAATATTAAGTATTATTTAATTTAATATTTAGGTGTTATTTAATTGTTATTTAAATAAAAAATTGAAGATAACTTGGTAACTTGCTATAGTAAGTTAATTACATAGGATTGAAACAAAAACAAAAGTTGAGTGGTTTTTTGTATATAAAAGAAGTTTGAGGAGCAATAGGACGGCGGATTCTGGTCCTGTTAGAATTTTCACTGATTCTATGCAAGTGGTTAAATTGGTTAACGATGAAGAGGATCCTTCTTCGGCGGTGGTCGACATGCTAGGTAGAATCAAAGACTTACTTAAGGTGTTTGAGGAGTCTGGAATCCTGCATCTCTCTAGGGATTTGAATAGGGAGATATGTTAGCAAAGAAGGGTGCGGTTAGGATAGCTCCCTGGATCGTTTGGGTCTAAGGCCAGGTCACGGTTCTATGTGTGTCTTATTGTATGATCACTAACTATGCAGGTATCTAGCTTTGCTTTGTGTGCAGGTATCCTAGATGTGAAGTTCGATGGATCTTTGGCGGGCAAGGTAGAGTTGGTGATAATATTTTGGTGTAGCACGTCGTGGGTTACTGTGTCTACAGAGCTTCAGGGGTGGGTGCTAGTGGGAGTGGTCTCTGTCACAGTGTAGGTAAAACGGAGTGGGTTTGAGTCTTTTATAAAGTGGGTTGTTGTAGTGTTTTGGGATGTGTCTTGAATATTTCTGTATGTGTGGGTTTGGGTCTGGTGGTTTGTGTGTGTGTTCATATGTCTATAGGGTGTAGGGTATGATTGTGGGTGTGAGTGTGTTCATAGGTCTTTAGGGTGTAGGGTATGATTGTGGTGTGCTGTCTTTTCTTTATGGGTTGGGGTTTGGTCATATACTTTCGGGTGTGTCGTATCTAAGACGATTGGCAGAAGGCTCGATATTGGGCCTAGATCTTTCACCTACGGGTTCTCCATGTGCGATACTATTGGGTGGTTTGGGAAGGTGGTACAAGGGTGGTGATGGTAGGTCTAGTGGTTGTGGCTACACTTTCTTAATGGTGTTATATGGTGGCACTGAGATATGCACACACACTCCACATTGCTTTCGTACGCTGAGTAGCCATGATCATAGTTAGTTTTGGGGGTTTCTGTTTCTATGTAGTAGGTTGCACTCTTTGTAGCCATGGTGTGATAAGGGGGGCATCTCAATCCCTGTTTGATTTGCTAGGCCATCTACTATCAGCTAATGCAAATCCTTCGTTCAAGCCTCAGAACTTTGTGGTTTTTTGTGGTTTCTTGGTTACTATCCTTGGGTGGGGGAGGGTTGGAGTGAGGTGCTGTTTCGAGTAGAGGCTGGTGTGGTTGGGGGCCGATATGTTGCTATAAGGAGGGAGGTGTTGGTGTGTATTTGGTGAATTAGAGGATAGGAGGAAGATTGAGCTGGTTGGGTTCCTTTTCCCTGTTTTAGCCATTTGAGCCTCAGAGTTGTTGTCTGTTAGGTTAGGAAGATGATGTATATTTTTCCTTTGTGAGTGGGGGTGAGTACAATATTTTCACTTGTTCTAGTTAGTGTTGCCCTGTTGAGCCCCAGAGTTTTTTCGTCAGATGTTGCTTATTTTCCCGATATTTTGAGAGTTTCAATAAGCAACTATGACAGTAACGGTGCCGGATTGGACTCTGACTGGTTCGTTGTGTGCTAGCTTGATAGTGGGATGACGCTGTCAAGATGCTGTAATGCCACGTACACGCCTTGTTCTTGCCTTAGATCATTATCAGATGTTGATAATAACATTATCTGATGCTGGGTCATTATCATATGCTGATTTAGTGATGTTGCTTGGATTATCTGATATTGGGTCATTACTTAATGCTGATTATGTGATGTCATGTACACGCCTTGTGCTTGTCTTTGGATTATAGTCTGAAGGTGTCGCTCGATGTTCTGTTTGATATTTTTCTGTCGACGAGTCTCTTTGGATGGCGATGCTCTGTCACTACTTGATGATGTGGGTCACTATTTGAGGGTGATATAGTGTGTTGCTTGTGAGGTTGTATGTTGTTATCTAATACTGGGTCAGATGCTTGGTCATGTGTGTTGAGTGAGATGAATAGAGTGTGATGAGGGTGTGGAATGGTGTTGTGTGGTTTATGTAGTGAGTGGGATGAAATTAGTGTGTATCTAAACCTTTATGTGACAAATGGAATATTTATCTTGGCTATTCAAAAAAAAAAAAAAAAGAAGTTTGAGTGACTTTAGGAAAACAAAATTGAAAATAGGTTACTATTCTATAGAGTTCTCTCTTTTTAATTACAAGGTGTTTGAGTATTTGTATATTATTCATACATTATATTATATGAAGTAGTTTTTAATACACAAAATATAAGTCAACTTAACGATAAATAATAAAAACTTAACTCGAGGATTATGTAAATGATACATGATTAAGTATTAATTTTAATATTTTGCTTCCCGCCGCAATGCGCGGGGGTTCGCCATATCTCGTTCATATTTTATATGTGAAGATGAACATATTTTTTATTTGATATAGTGACTAAGAGCTTGTGAGTATACCACAAAAAGATATTTCACATAATTTTAATAATAAAATCACCTTTTTGTTTTGTTTTTGAAAAGAATTTGCTTTTGTTAGGATTTTGAAAAGTATGAATGTTATTTTTCAACTCATCCACAATTGTCATCTTTGAATAATTTAACTTGTCACTTGAAAAATGATCGTTTGAAAATTATTTGATTTGATTGAAATATTGAAAAAAGAATAACAATGATTTAATCAGCGAGTTAGAAACCAACTAAAAATACAAAATACGAACAACAATTACAAAATAGACACCAACAAAATAATACTAACTAACTAAAAAAATTGACAAACAAAAAAAAAATGCACGATTAAAAAAACTGATAAACTAAAAAAAGTGAAACAAATGAGTTAAATTAAAAATTTGCAGCGTATATGCTAGAGAAATACACTAAAAAATAGAAACAATGAAGCAAGAGCCTGTCAAAGATCGGAAGTTCGTATCACTTGCGTAGTGATTAATTCAACTCAAATCAATCCAAATATCACAATAATTGTCATATCATTTTCTTTTTTTTCTTGTTATCCGAAACCCAAATAGCACACAATCCAATCAACCCAAATATTTTCTCACTTCTTACTCTTTTTAAGAAAAGAAATAAAGCTTTTGAGTTAATCGAGTGTAGAAGCCAAAGAGGAAAGTAGGAAGGCAACCCGAAATAGGTAATAATGGTGTTCCCAATCAACCCAAATTAGCATAAAGGAACCCAAAGTTTTGGGCTTCCCATTAGAGCATCTCAAACCTTACACTTTAAAACTCACTCCCTATCTCTATTATTGGTGGGACCATCCACTCTAAACAAACTTCCAACTTCAACTATACTCTCTATTTAACTCTTCAAAACTAATAAAACCCACTTTATAGCCTATGTGTCAATTATTCACTGGATGAAAACATGGAGTCCACGAAGTGTCAAATTTGACTCTTCATATTTGAAGAGTATTATCGCATACATCATATTTGAAGATAGAGATGAAGAGTGGTTGGAGAAGCTTTTACACTTCAAAATGAAGGGATGAAAGTGTGATTGGTCAAACATAAAAAATGGAAACACTACATACGAGTTTGTATGTGTGTTTAAATCTTTGGCCTCTTTATTTTTATTCTTATTAGGAGCATGATAACCACAACTCTTAGAGTTGTGGATAAGAATAAAAATGCTAATATCATTTTTTAAAAAAGGTAATCGTAACTCATGTTATCATAATTAACTTACCATATTTTTCATGATTGCTTTTTAATTAGTTTTCAACTTTACATACATAAAACAAGTTTACCATATTTATAAATAAAATATTACTTTATTTTATTTTTATCAACAACTCTAAGGGTTGTGGTTATCAAAATTATTATTATTATTATTATTATTATTATTATTATTATTATTATTATTATTATTATTATTGTTATTATTATTATAATAATAATGATGATGATATTTATTATTATTATTATTATTATTATTATTATTATTGTTATTATTATTATTGTTATAATTATTAATATAATAATAATAATAATTATATCTATTATAATAATAATAATAATAATAATTATTATTATTATTATTATAATTACTATAATTACTATTACTATTTATTATTATTATTATTATTATTATTATTATTATTATTATTATTATTCAATTTGCTCTGATTTTTTATGTTTAAAAAAAATTACCTGAAGCGTTATGTAAACCATTTGAGTAATTTATTCAAGTATTTCATCAAACACCTAATGAGCGTGTAAATTTGCATAGGACTTTTACTTTCTAAGAAAAGAAGTGAGCTAAATTTTCTCATCCTTATAAATGAACTCTAAAGTGTTTAAGCTAGGTTCATGTAAAAAATCTATGATGTCCAACAAACCAAAATTTCGATCCAATTTTGAACTGATGTTAATTAGATTAAGGGGAAAATTTTACTTCCTTTTGTAATATTTATAAAACCTTAAGTTTAATAGGTTAGTAGAGTCAATTTAGGCTAGCTTAGTTGTAATCAAACAAGCCCTAAATAATGAGAAGATTAAAAGACAAAAAACATTTGTTAATTAATTGTTTTCCCTCTTAGGCTAGCCTTTAAGGTCACCTTTTTCCCTTTTCTTATCCACAGCCACATCAGTGCCACATCAACTTCTCTTCCCTTTTTCTTTTTTTACCCCTAAGAGCATGGGGAGTACCCCAACCTCTACATGCCATGCTTCTGGACACATTAGCGCCACGTCAGTTATGTTTTGCCTATGCTTCAAGGTAGGAAATACCCATGCTTTCATGTTTTCAGATTTTTTATTAAAAAATACCTTCTCTTCTCTCTCCTCTCTCTCCTCTCTTCTCTCTTTCTCTCTCCCCTTTCTCTCGCTTTGCATGCTACCAATGTTCCAATTATCTCGGTGAAATTCTCGGTGGCCAAATGCCGAGTTTGCCTCCAAACTCGGTATGCCGAGGTTGGGGGGTGGTGTTCCCCTCGGCATACCGAGGTCCACATCAGCCATGTAGACTTCTTGTAGAGGTATACCCCAAGCTCTAACTAGTGTTGTACCTACCATTTTCCCTTTTTCCTTTCCTTTTCACCTTTTTAATTTTATTTTTATTTTAACAATTAATTATTTAACTAAATAACATTTTATTTAATAACTAAAAATATAAATTAATTAAAACTAGTATTTCGAACACTTAATAATATTTTTCATAATTTAAATAAAAACTTAAAACATTATATATTATAAAATTAAAACTAAATTCTTAAATTCTAAATAAAAACTAAAACATTACATAATTTAAACTTAAAACTAGACAATAAAATATAAATATCTAAAGAGGTGGAAAGTTGTGTTTGATGCGTACAATCTCCTTCATCTTCAAAGTTGTCTCTAATATACCTCCGGTAAGGTGAGCCGTCGGGGAGATGTAAAATTCTTAGTCTTTTCGCAATTCTTTTCGATTTTTTAATTGTCAATTCTTTTTCACGCACTACCAAATATCGATGTTGTTTGGTGTTTAGTGACGATAAATTGTCTAACAACGATGTGATGCTCTCCTGTTTCGACCCCGTACCCATACCCGTAGATGTCGATACCGGCCGCTTCGCTCGATCTTTCCCAATGGGCCTTGGGGGTTCGGTTGCCTCGACATTTTCAGCATCATTATCTTCGTCCTCGTCTTCGTTGAGGTCGATAGGAGCCCGTTCTTCAGAAGACCCCGTAGTGGATCGAACATTCGACTCCGACAGTGATTTTGTTCTTTTTGAAGGACGGGGGTTGGAATACGGGAGATGTACTCTTCTCCATTTGGGATATTTGTTAAGAACATCCCAACAAAGCTCGTGACCAAAAGCCGCGCCTCTATTTTCCGTCTTGTAACGGATATGAGCGGTTTTTAAGATATCCGCGTCACTCGTGCCACTCCCTTTTGAATTCTCGAGGTTGTTGTAAATGCCGGCGAACTTTGTTACTTTTCGGTTGATATCTTGAAACTTGACATTTACTTGATGCACCCCTCGGTAGTTGTTGGGTTTGCCGAAACACTTCCAAAACCTTTTTCCAAAAACTACCTACATATATATATGAAAGTTAATAATAATATAGTAATAATAATAATAATAATAATAATAATAATAATAATAATAATAATAATAATAATAATAATAGTAATAATACATAACGATAATAATAATAATAATAATAATAATAATAATAATAATAATAATAATAATAATAATAATAATAATAAATAACGATAATAATAATAATAATAATAATAATAGTAATAATAATAATAATAATAATAATAATAATAATAATAATAATAATAATAATAATTAATAATAATAAATAACGATAATAATAAATACCCGCCGCTTACGCATTTCCTACGATTTGATCCTCGGAAACATTGATCCAAGCTTTTACCCACGTGACTTCTTCATTGGGTGTCCACTTTTGCGATTTAGCACGAGTTGGAAATTTGCTACCCGGTTGGGTTTCGACAACATGTTGCTTTCCCTTTCATCGTCGTTGTTGTTGTAGTTGTTCTTGTTGGGTTTCGGCAACGAATTCATCATCATCATCATCTTCATCTCTTAAAGCATATTGATGTTGTTTCGTTTCTCGTAAATGTTGAAGATGTAGTAGTTGTTGTTGTTGTAGTATTTGTTGTTGCGAGAAATCCATTTGTTGATATTGAGTTGGTTGTTGATATTGACTCGGTTGTTGTGGAAGCGGGTAGCCAGTATCGGAGAGCGGAATATGTTGTTGTTGGCAAATCATTCCGGTATATGTAAACCGTGGTGGAGCGAACAACGGCATTGATTGTTGTTGCGACACAAGGAAAGGATCGATGGACCGTTGTGGTGTAGAACTTGTAACTCTTGATCGGTTACGTCCGGTTGACGGAGGTGTAGTGAATTTTTGGTTAGGATCCATGATGTATGTTGTATAAAAAATAAAGATGAGTAAAATTATAAAATGTAGAAGAGAAAGTAGAAAAGAAGAGAGAATGGTGAATTGTGGTGTAAAATGAATTGGAGGATATAATATATATATATGGTGTGGATTTAAATTAAAAAAAAAGAAAATGCAAAGAACAGCTATATTTTAAATGAAGGAGCCGTTGGAGGGGTGGGGTTGGGCTTTATCTTTCGCGAGTAAAAGAACCCGGACCCTTCAACCCGTAGCCGAACCCCAAACCACGGAAGTGGGGTTCCTTTGGAACCTGCAAAAAACTTTCGGTACCCGCACGCTTTATCCGATGGTACAACGCCTAGCCTTAGGAAGCAAACGATGAGTAAAAAGGTGACAAAATATAAATAAGCAAGTAGCATTATGTGAGAAGATGAAAAAATAAGTTGCTACATGCAGGGACAGAGTAAGAAAAATTGTTAAGCGGGGACAAAACAAAAAATTTCTTCGGTTGAGTTTTTAATTCTTCGAGTTTTACGGGTCTTAGTTTTAGCTTAAAGAGTCACATCAAACATATTTTTCAATCAACCAAATGGAAACTCAAATATTTGAATTCAGTTTCAACTCGGAAATTGAATAAAAATAGTTAATAAACAATGTATAAACTCATAAATTAGCATGAAGTTTAATGAATTTTTCTATCGTAATTTTTTTTTTGAAAAGACATTTTTCTATAGTATTTAATTATCCATGCAATCAAATTATAGAAAAAGGGAAAAAGTTTTAATAGTTAACTAATTAGGATGTCAACAAAATGTATAAACTTATAAATAAAGTCCTAAAGAACTAAAATTAATCGGATTAAAATCAATAACACAAATTAAGAATTCAAGAACAGAAATTCAAAAATATGCACACATAGACAAATGAAAATATCAAAATCAAAAGCTTAAACCAGCATTTGGTATAAGCAAATTTGATTTTATTTAAATATTTTGAGAGAACGTACAATTACTTATAAATTACTATATCGATTTGTACTATTAATTGTGTGTTGAAGCCACGTGTTAATTATTAGATAAAATATATCTTTATGATCAAGAATGAAGCAATATTTGAAGGCATGCTGAAGCACACAACTACTTTTATTAATTAAAGAAAACATTAATAGATCGATATTACAATATTAGAGCAGAACCTACTCACACATAATTGATATTACAGACATGCTAAATTCTTTTAGCAATAACCAACACTCGGAAATAGAAAATACAACTTAAACAAGAAACATTAATTTATTCTGCGTTGATACTCTGTATGTAATCCTCCAAAGATGAATTAATGAAGCAACAACATTCTTTTATTCGGCATGCAGGAAGCTTTGATACTTAAACAGCGATGGGATGAACGAATAAAGATTTGATATGATCTATCACTTCTTTTCCAACATGAGTAAAGAGATCATCATGTTTGTATAGAGTATCTATCACTCGTGCGAGGTTGATCACACGTGTAATAAGAGGCATAGGAACGTTGTCTTTGCATTTAAATGATTCTAGGTTTAGATCTTTCCATGCTTCTTCTACTTCTTGATTGATCACATCATACACAGATTCCTCGTTATTGACATCATGTTCTTTCATGTAGCTTTCAACAATTGATGCTACATGCTCTCTGTTTTGCTCCTCCTGCATTTTTATTGTAAATTATATGATTACAAAGAAACTGTGGGATAAGATAAAATGATTAGTATTTAGTATACATACATACATACATACATACATACATACATACATACATATATATATATATATATATATATATATATATATATATATATATATATATATATGTATGTATGTATGTGTGTGTGTGTGTGTGTGTGTGTGTGTTTCTTTAGAATGGAAGTCCAAGTTGTATATATGTACCTTGTGACCAACAATATCATCCATAAGCCTACAAATTACACTAGAAGCTTTGATAAGTGGAGGATTACTAAGAACCCATTCAAATGACTCATTTGTGACTATATCATCCATACCAACAAAACTTGATATTGTAAGCATTTTGTAGCCACAACTCATGAATGAAACAGATTTATGCTCCTCCACTGTTGGTACATATCCCTCATTTCTCCATGTTGCTTCCATCATGTAATTTCTGATCATCTCTTTCATCTGTATATAACAAACTAATGAATGAGTTATTGAAAAATTAAATTAGATGTGCGTATATGTTTAAACTAACTAACCGCCACTTTAGCATAGTTAACGCGATGTGCTTTTCCTTCCTTAGCCAGGATTTCTTCCATTTCGTCATAAGCATCTAAGAGGCCTTTGTATGTTAGTTTCATGTAATCTGGAAGTATATCCATGCAGGTAACTGACCACCTGAAAATAAGCCATAATAAATCAATTGTAGTGATCGAACGAATAAATATTGGTTAATATTAAAAAAACGAGTAGGAGTTGCACCTATATAGAAACAAATATTTTCCGTTAGAATTAACATTATAAATAAAAAGTTGATGAATAACACACAACCATGGTACGTACAGATATAATAGGTCTGCCCATGATTAATCTTATTAGCTTATTTTTTAAACGACAGGAATATATATTAAATAATTTAACGCTTGATCGATTAATCTGATGAATTAATCTCGTTATATATAAGAGCAAGTTATATATGCATGTTTATGAACCTCTGAATTGCTTGGGTGAAGATTTCAAGCTCTTCATGAGTACCATAAGCATCATAAGTGTCATCTAAAATTGTTGTGATTGCAATCACTTTTGTTAAGAAAACTCTTGCCCGAGAATATTGAGGCTCATGGTAGACACCTAGTATCCAAAAGTAACACTCAACCAATCTATCTCTCATGAAATGTAGATTCTTCGGAACATCAAAACTTTTCCACCACCTACAACAAGGAAATAGAATAATATGATCCAACAACATTCAAATCCATATTCATTAGCTTAGATAACATGAGGGAGTAAAACAGGAAATTAAGAACTTAATTTCAAGTGAATTGTGATAATTAATGAAACAAGAAAAGGGTCAAGAGGCTTATTTCAAGGAAATATGAATATACTTGGAAAGTTGACTAAGCTCCTTCTTGTGTAGGGATTGGAGGATGTTGTAACCCAACTTGGCAAGTCTTAGTAAAGACTTGTTATGAGAAACTTGTTGCTCATAGAAAGGTATGTAGCTCAAAGCATCTAATCTTGGCAACCTTTTTCGTATAGGCCGTTCTAATGCTTCCTTTATGTGCTTAGAAAGAGTAAAATTGCTCTGAGGATCCTTAGCTATGTTATCAAGATGGTTTTTTGCAAAAACAAGAGCTTCATCTAGAATGACTTCACCTTTCACTCTCATATATGCTGCCTCGTACAACTCAAGCAAGCCTTGGACATCGTCATACTTAAAATTTCCCTTGTCATCCTTGTACTTATTAAAAATATCTGTTTTCAATATTATTATAAATCATTATTAATGACTTTAATTTGTATTAGTTTTTATAAGTAAAAACGAGTTTAATATGCACTAACCACTTGAAACATAAAACCCTTGTTGTCGCAGT
The DNA here is from genome assembly GCA_947179395.2 of Pulicaria dysenterica. Lineage (NCBI taxonomy): Eukaryota > Viridiplantae > Streptophyta > Magnoliopsida > Asterales > Asteraceae > Pulicaria > Pulicaria dysenterica. Next base: position 15,445,061 of record OX359292.1, read on the forward strand.
AGTCGAAACCAGAGGGATGTATTACCACCTGTCCAATCATCATGGTATTCATCATAAATATGCTGCAGGGCTTGATAAACCTCCTTCTCAAAGTAGTAGGCGACACCAAGGCGTTGGATAGCATCTATCAATTTCAACAAATCCGTGTGTTCTTCACAATCATCCAAAGCTACCAATAATTCTTTCCTCACAACTTCTTTCAAATCTTCAACTAGCTTCTTCACATCAGCTTGTTCTTCCTGCTATGTTTGATCAAGAATCATCGTGTTAAATTCATTGTTATCCAGTGTGTGTGTGTGTATAGAAGCATACATTATTTACATTATTTAGTAATTTTGCATATTAACTAGTTACAACATATCAAAAGGTATATATATACGTCATTGTAAACGAGAAATTGATCTCCCCAAAGGCTTGGATGAAAGTTGGCCTTAGGTCGATTAACATCATCTTGTTTTGAAGCCATGTCGATCCTTGGTACGTGGATTGAATAAGTGAATGATGATAAACAAGTTGGTGATAAAACAATGCGAGTTTAAAGAGTATATATAGAGGGAGAAGAGACATATGGTCCTCCACAAAAAAGTCTCACAAATTATTTTAAAAGGGTATTATTATATAATCTATATATTATAATTCAAAAACATGTTATTTATACAAATTACAATATTACGTTACCTTTTATTTTATTTTTCAAAAAATACGAATATAAGACACTCATACCTACAGGACAAATTAAATATCTTGCGAATGCAAAAATTAGATAAACATTGTAACATATAAGTTAGGATCAAATACAAAAATATTTAAGATATGAAGTATAAGAAAAAATGTAAGAGAAACAATTAAGTATCTCATGTTTTTCTAAATTTTTTCCATATCATCCCTTGATATTCTTCACCTTTCCATTATTTGATTGTATTTCTGTTTTACAAATTCCCTCTCATGATGAGCTAACCATATAACAGATTTATTTGGATTATATATATCATGAAAATAATATTGGGTCACATCTAGGGTACGTACTATAATATTAAACAGTGTTAATTGAGTTTTAATATTTTAATATTTATGTAATACCTGACCTGAATTATTCAGGTTATTCGGGTCCACTGAATCTCGACACACCTACTTATAGTTTGTTATTTTCGCTACATGTATAATACACTATAAATTACTCACTCTGTCGTGTTTTTTATCGTCCACTTTTGACTTTTTAAAATATTTCTATTTTAACTTTGACCTTAAATATTTTTGTTTGTCTTATATAATATTTGATACAAAATATATGAATGCATTGTGTTTTAAATGTATTTTTTTTGATATAATTTTTATTAAGTATTATATAACATACACAAAAATATTTAAGGTCAAAGCTGGAAAAAAAAATTTGAAAAGTTAAAAGTGGACAATATGTATTACATGTTTTTATGCAAACAATACAAATACTCAAAGCAATAGTATAATCAATCATCCCCTAATTAATTCAACATGTTATGGTAACTATTGTTTTAAACAACTCCTTAAACATAATTAGATATCTTTTTTCTTATCTTTATTGTTTTTAAAAAAACTACATTAAAAACCAATAAAATGGTTGATGACAAAATACAAAAATAAATAAAAGAGAAAAAGAAGAAAACAAAGAAAACATATTTGTCAAAAGAATGTATTTGTTATAATATTTCGTAAATAAAATATACTTACATTATCAAAACAAGACATGTTGTTAAGCATATATTTGTCGTCGTTGCATTGTGCGGGTACTATACTAATATTTTGTTAATTAGGGTAAATTACTGAAAAATGTAATATAACTATTAAAATTTATTAATAAAGTTAATGTCTAAGTTTTAGGTCACAAATTCTAAATTTCATTTTATAACAAAAATAGTAACGTGATCTAAGTGACGACCATTTAGCTAGAAATACTACCGTTATATATATATATATATATATATATATATATATATATATATATATATATATATATATGTATATATATATAGGGGAGGGTTCCATTGAGAACCGATTTTAGTGCGAGAACCGCGAGAACCAATCTTAGCTGTTGATTTGATAAGTGAAATTCATGGATGGAGAGCGTGAGGGGATCAAGTGTGGCAGGGTGTATGTGAGTAATTCATGGGTGGGCAATGACATTGAAAGAGGGGAAATTGGACGGCTCAGATTGGTTCTCGCGGTTCTCGCATATATATATATATATATATATATATATATATATATATATATATATATATATATATATATATGTAGGAGGAAGTTCCATTGAGAACCATTTTTAGTGCGAGAGCCGCGAGAACCAATTTGAGCCGTCCAATTTCCCCTCTTTCAATGTCATTGCCCACCCATAAATTCCTCACATACACCCTGCCACACTTGATTCCCCCCCTATCCATGAATTACACTTATCAAATCAACGGCTAAGATTGGTTCTCGCACTAAAATCGGTTCTCAATGGAACCCTCCCCTATATATATATATATATATATATATTAGTCATTTATTTAGTAAGTGCAATTCATGGATGGAGAGTGTGCAAGGTACATGTGAGAAATTCATAGGTGAACAATCAAATTGAAAGAGGTGGAATTTAGCGGTCAAAATTCCTTCTCGCGGTTCTCGCACTAAGAATAGTTCTCAGATGAATTAGCTTCTTCATATATATATATATATATATATATATATATATATATATATATATATATATATATATATATATATATATATATATATATATATATATATATATATTGAATTAATATAAATTATATGTTTATATATAGATCCTAAAGGTCAAATCTGAATCATAAGATTTTTTAAATCATTGATCAATATCTAATAATGGTATCATTATAATTAATTAAACAATTATAAGATTTAATTATAGATAAAAATATATTATGGGTATCCCTTTCCCATAAATCAAGCCCCTTCCTTTTTTTTCTCTCTAAGTCTTGTCCAGCTGAAAATGATAATATTTTTCAAGTTGAAAATGATAATTTTTCTGGATAAAAATGATAACAATATACAACATTCAAAATGAAAACATTATCCATATAAAAATGATGAAGAAATAGTCTCTTTCTAGGCAAAAATGATATAAATACATATGTTTCCAGAAAATAATAACAGATGAAAATAATAACAATATACAACATTCAAATGATAACATTATCAAGATGGGAATGATAAAGTTAGACTTATTTTAAGCCGAAATGATATGAATACAAAGTGTTTCGAGCCGAAATGATATAAATACACACATTCTGACCGAAAATGATATAAATACACGTGCCAAAAAATATAAAAATTCACATGATTCTAAATGATAATATGTTGGTATCATTTTCATATGATTTTCATTTTCAAGATAAAGTTTTCATAAATAGGGGAAAACTTGTCTTGTTATAGAAAGAGGACAAATTTTTTTTTTTAAAGGTGAAAGTCATTTCATATTAGAACTCATAAACGTCTTACAAAACCAAAAGTGAACCATCGAAACACTGTTAGGTTTACATCATGTCATCATGGTCTTTGTCATCATCCTCAGCATTAAGTATAATATTTATGCAATTAATATACGAAATATATATATATACATACACGTGTATGTATGAAATAAGTAAAAAAAGTTATATAATTTGATATTGAATAAATAGTGAAACAATACTATAGTTCAAATTCAAGTTCCATGATAGTGATAAAATGTGTAAGTAAAAAGAAACCTACAATGTTATAATAAGAAAAAAGAGCTGAAATATTTTGGATTTTAATTGAATATTCAATATTTTAAAATAAAAGTTAAGAATACCAAAAAATGATAACTTTAACAAATAAATAATAAATTATAAAAGAGTAACAATACTTAAACATTTTAAAAATAGGCAACACAATAAGTCAAACCAAATAACCAAACAACCAAACCACAATAAGTTAACTAATAAACAAACAATTGTACGAATGAAAAAAACCCAAACGCATGAAACATGTCTATATGAATAAAGTACTGAATTAAAACAAAGGTTGAAAATTTAAAAATATCTTAAAATGATCCCATATAGTAGATTAATCTTTCTCCAATTTTGGCTGCTTCAACTTTGTTGAGAAAGGAAGACTTTTGGAAGATGAATACTGGACATGTAAATCATTGTCCATAGCTTCGACATTTCTTTTTTGACCGGGACTTGAAGCAATACTGTCAAGAATCTCTATTGGGGTACTACTATTTTCTCCCGTGATGGAAAAAGCATCATTGGAAAAAAAATTATAGTTAGATGATGTTCGAAATATATATTTAAAATCTATATATATTAAAAATATAGAAAATTAAACACTTTTACCTTTGACTCATGAGAAATCTGGGAACCATCAACCATAGTAAAAGGGTTTTCAACATCAGCATTTGCATCGTAATATATATATATATATATATATATATATATGTATGTATGTATAAATTATTAAAAAAATCAAAAGAAAATAAATTATATAATGTAGTACGTAAAAATAACAATATATGAATATCTAACCTCCATTTTTCGAACATTTTTAAGAACTTTCTTAATAATTTCATCATTGTCAGTAAACCTGTTGACTGTAAAACATGTGTACTTATGATCAATGTTATAATCCGATATTTGGATTTTGAACATATATCTCTTGCTTAGCAATTGTCTAACTCATCTGGATAGGAACATGTTTTATTCATCTGTATTACAGGAAAAACAATCAATAGTTTTAACATGTGTATAAAACGAATGTAAAATTTTTAAAAATTAACAAACCTTCTTAGCCTTCTCAAACACTGCAGAAGCTTTCTTACTTAACATCCTTTCAACATCTCTTTCAAACATAGTGAGAGAAACAGTACCACTATCATCTTGAATCCTAAAATATAACGTTATTCTAAAATAAAAAAAATAAATGTGTTATATAATTATAAGTGAATAAGTATTATTAAGTTTTCATGTAATAAAAAGAAGAATGTAGATAAATTTAATCACTTACTTTTGATTCACATCTTTAACATCGCCCCATGTTTTGCACTTGAAAGGATTTTCATCATTGTCTGCATCAAGATTTATAAATGTTATCATAAATGAAATAAGTAAAAAGATAAAAATAAGAAAATTTTACCATCATTATTCTTAACAGCAGCATCACAAACAGCACATTTGTTATAGTACTAACCCTGCTCATGCTCAATCTTTATAATCGTTCCAAGTATGACACATCCCATTGGCTAAATAATAATAAAAATGTTACTTGCAATATTATAATAGATATAAATTCTATATTTTTAATACGTTAAAATTCATATTACATAGATATAAATAAACACACCTCACATATATCTAACAACTCATCCAGATTCTTGAATTCCCAACTTAACCAAAAGTCTTCTTGATTTGTGATTACTGTGTTGCTCGATAACTGAATCAAGTCTAAGGAAGATGATTCCTTTTCAGTTTTCTTGACACCACAAATAATAATTGTTAATAAAATATGCAACAATAAAAATAATATAAATTTTTGGATATTTATAGAATGTAAATATATATACCTCTCAATAAACCTTTAGATAGCCGGTATGTTTTCATTAATATAAAGTGTTGAACCAAAAAGAGAGTTTGAAACTTGTGAATGATCTAATAAAATTTAGAATTAATAATATTTATACGAAAATGTTGAATAAAATTACAAAAGAATAAAATAATTATGAAATAAAATCTTACTTTTGTAGATGTCAAACTTTGCAAATTGTAATAAAATTACAACTGGGTTGTTAAAATTGTTCTTCTCGTTTATGAAATTCTGAAATTTCAATCCATACTCACCCCAAAGAGCACAAGAAATCTTTTCACCACTGAAAAAATATATGAATTTAAAAATCATTAAACAAAAAAAAAAAAGTTTACAAAACATATATTTTTCAAGCCAATTACCTTAAATCTTGAAGTTCACAATTAACAACTTTTTTCTGTTGACCAAAAGATTCACAAACTTTCATATCCTCTGATGATATGACACGGCCAGTAACATCTACAAATAATAGACAATTGAAATATTACTGAATAAATAATATATGCAAAAAGATTGTTAGTAATAAATAATCAAGAATAGCATAACTCACCAAAGCAAAATCTCTTATCGAGTCTCTTGTCAAGAACATCACCAAAGTTAACAAAGCGAAATTGATCAGAAACAGCAACAAATGAATATGCTTTTACTAATTCAGTGGTCTTGTAAAAGTTGATCTTTGATTTGTGATCAACAACCTTAAAAGTCAAACTGTTAGAACCAACACCAAATTTTGAAATGCAATAAGCTTCACCTTCAATGATTTTTTTTATCAAACTCTTTAATGAGACTTCTTTTGATGGTAGCAAGAATTCGATCCCCCTGGAAACAAAATTTCAGTTTGTACATGTGAAAATCATTCTTATATATGGAAATATACAAAATAAACAATGATATATGATTTATATATACGTATTCAAAACTTGTAGTAAACATACTTGTTCATCTTCAAAAATCATGTCTATGCATGATTGTACATCAGGATTGTCCTTAAAAAATCCTTTCCACTTCAGAACAACCTTAACCTTTATTGTGCAATAATCAACATTACCATCAAGGTTTCTTAGTAGGGTTAACGGTATATCATTCCCATCAACAACGGTAGAAGCCATTGTTAGATAAAAAGAACAGTAAGAAGAAAAAGGTTGAAACTTTAAAAGTGAAGTCAATGAATGAAGAAGAAAGATTATAAAGAAAAGGTAAATGGGAAACAAATTTCGTAAATCTAGGGTTTACGAATTTAAAAATTAATTAAAAAACAAATTTCCAAATCAAAGATAAATCAAGAGATAGAATAGGAAACAAACTCTCCTAAAAATCGGCTTTTAAATTAAAATCTAAATCTATTAGTTAAATTAGATGGAAATTTTAAATAATTTTCATGAATAGTATAATTCTAAATAAGTAGATGAAATAATTTTCAAATATTTTATAAATAAAATTAAAAATAAGATACAAATGTAATATAATATTTTTAAATTTATTGTGAAAAAATAATTACAACATTTTTCACTTTTACAAAAATGTGGTTAAATTAAAAACAACCACAAATGCCTTGAACTCAAACATTCCACGGTAACTTTCAAAACAACCACACACCCCTTGACGTTAGAATATCGAGCAAAGAAATCAACTAAACCTTGACCTATAAACCCAGCTGGTCTCTCACCATTAACAAACACATCAACTTCAAAGCTTTGATTAACAACCCAAATTCTTGCTTTCAAATTGAGGAACGTAGTAAACTGATTGAACCGACAGATTGAATCATCTGGTAAATGTGAAATAAAAAAAATTATAAAAAATGTATAGAACTAAGTATCCGAAATAATATGCATCAATTTACAGAAGGTTACTTACCAGAAAACCGGAAGTAGGATCCTGCACAACAGTGGCATAACGAACGCGATTACCGTGACGCAGGTTCGGATACTCGCTCATGTCACAGAAACCAAGTTTGTCATAAAAATAGAGATAATTTGGACTAGTATTTTAAATGACGAAATGCAACAGAAGCCCAGCCGTAACATTCTTCTCATGACACAAAGTGATAAAAGTCTGTCTGTTAGAACATAACAAGTGGTAGATTGAAGGATTGCATAAGAAACTATAAGAAAGGTTGAGAGAGACTCTCATTTACACCACAGAAAACACATAGTTTATTCTTTGAATAATGACAATCCTTACACTATTACTCTTAGCATAAGGTATATATACCCCATGGGTATATTTACAATAAGCCCCCCATACAATATTAAAACTCCTATTCTATTACAATATTTTAAGGGTTCCAACACTGTCCACCTATCATCAACTTCGTATCTTTAAAATCAGGAAGTATCTCAAGCGGATAACTTATGTTATCAACGTTAACAGACATTCCAATAGGAATGTTAGGCAGAAAGTCGCGTTTCATCTCAGTTGGTAACTCCTAATTGATTTAAACATGAAAAGTACTATTTGTTAGTGTTTATGTGGTGGGAATATTAAATATAATTCAAGAAGACGTAACAAATATTACCAAATAGGCCACCGGAAATTTAAGAAGATGGAAGTGCTAAATGGAAATCTGGTAAGGATGCTCAGAAGTGATCATGGAACTGAGTTTAGAAATCAAACTCTAGAAGGTTTCTGTGATGATAAAGGCATAACTCAAAACTTCTCTGCTCCAAGGACTCCACAACAGAATGGTGTAGCTGAAAGAAGAAACAGAACATTCATAGAAGCTGCAAGAACCATGCTGCGTGAGAGTAGGTTAGGATTCAATCTTTAGGCCGAAGCTGTCAGCTGTGCATGTTTAACTCAGAACAGATCCCTAGTTATCAAAAGGCACAACAAAACTCCATATGAAGTGCTCAAGGGAAGGTAGCCCAACATAAGCTTTCTGCATATCTTTGGGTGTCAGTGTTTCATTCTGAATCAGAGAGATCAATTGCAGAAGTTTGCACCAAAAGCTGATGAAGGTGTGTTTATTGGATATTTTGTGATCTCCAAAGCTTACAGAATCTACAACCTCAGAACAAAGGTCATAAAAGAATTAATCAATGTAACTTTTAATGAAAATGACTTTGTTGCTTCCTGTTCTACTAATCCATCTACAGGTGAGGAATTTAATGATCTGTTGCATACTGAAGACAACATTCCTGTGTCAGCTGATCCACTCCTATCAGCTGATGTAGAGGATTTAGATGAAACTGTTTTCAAATATACATCAAACCAATGCACATCCTATCTTAAACCAATCCACACTTTTACTGAATGATGAGAATCATGATTCAACATCAATGGACTCTGATTCCATATCAAACATTCCCTCATCAGTAGAAGTTCCAACAGATAACATTCCTGAAATTCTGTCAGCTGATCAACCAGAAGTCTCATCAGCTGATCCAAACCAAAGAATTTTAACTCCCATAATCCAAAATAATCCAAACTCTCCCAGAATCCAAGATACCTATAAGGACCACAAGGATCATCCTAAAGATCAGGTCATAGGTAACATAGAAGCACATGTACTAACAAGATCAAAAGCTTGTAATTTCTGTTTATACACAGGTTTTGTTTCTATGATTGAACCAAAGAAGGTGGATGAAGCTCTAAATGATCCCCACTGGATTAATGCCATGCAAGAAGAATTGGCAGAATTCACAAGGAACAATGTATGTACTTTGGTGCCAAGACCAAAGGACAAAACCATCTTTTGTACTAAGTGGGTGTTCAGAAACAAAATGGATGAACAAGGGCTGATCATCAGAAACAAAGCAAGGCTGGTTGCACAGGGGTATTGCCAAGAAGAAGGTATTGATTATGATGAAACCTTTGCCCCTGTTGCAAGACTTGAAGCTATAAGACTGTTTCTAGCCTATGCTGCCTTCAAAAACTTCAAAGTGTTTCAAATGGATGTTAAGAGTGCTTTCCTCGATGGAAAATTAAAGGAAGAGGTGTATGTCAAACAACCTCCAGCTTTTGAGGATGCAAGCAAGCCAGACCATGTATACTTCTTGAACAAAGCTTTGTATGGTCTAAAGCAAGCTCCAAGAGCCTGGTATGATACCCTCTCTTCTTTTCTAACCACCAAAGGCTTTATAAGAGGAATCATAGATAGCACTTTATTCATAAGGAAATTCAAGGGTGATGTAATACTTGTACAGTTATATGTAGATGATATAATATTTGGGTCTACAAATTTGGATCTTTGTAAAAAGTTTTCTAAACTCATGTCTGATAACTATCAGATGAGCATGATGGGTGAACTAAACTATTTTCTTGGACTTCAAATTAGACAAGAGGTTGATAGAATTTTCATTCATCAAACAAAGTATGTAAATGACTTACTTAAGAAATTTGAGTTTGAAAATTGTTCTTCAATGAAAACACCCATGTCCACTGCCTTACAGCTTGGAAAGGACACTGATGGTAAGTCAGTGAACATTACAACTTACAGAGGTATGATAGGGTCACTTTTATACCTCACAGCAAGAAGACCCGATATTATGGTTTAACATGTCTCTGTGCTAGATATCAAGCAGATCCCAAAGAATCTCACTTAGCTGCTGTTAAAAGAATTTTCAGGTATCTCAAAGGAACTCCTAATCTAGGTCTTTGGTACCCCCAAAGACTTTGATTTTGAGTTAGTTGGATACACTGATTCTGATTTTGCAGGTTGCACACTAGACAGAAAGAGTACATCTGGTAGTTGTCAACTGTTAGGTGGAAGGTTAGTCAGCTGGTCAAGCAAGAAACAGAACTCTGTTTCAACTTCAACAACTGAGGCAGAATACATTGCTGCTGGAAGCTGCTGTGCTCAACTGCTATGGCTGCAGAACCAACTACTTGATTATGACATACAGTTTGAAAACTCTCCAATCCTGTGTGACAACACTAGTACCATTTCTATCTCTAACAATCCTGTTTTGCATTCTAAGACCAAGCATATTGAAATCAGACATCATTTCCTAAGAGATAATGTGCAGAAAAACAAAGTTTCAATGCACTACATAAGTACTGATGTTCAATTAGCTGATCTTTTTACAAAACCTTTGGATAAGTCTTGGTTCAACTTCCTAATATCCAAACTTGGCATGCTAAAATTTTAAAATATTCTTTTCTTAGTAGTTAGTTTGGTGTGAGAAAATAATTTCATTTGTGTGTGAAATGAAGTACTTATCTAAGCTTCTTCATGTCTTATTAATGGTGAATCAGCTAATGGTATTCTGTCAGCTGACAACCATCAGCTGATGTTATACCTCAGCTGATCAACCATCAGCTAAGACCTAGACGCTCAGCTAAGTGTCTTCATTAGCTGACACTTATTTTGGATCAACAAGGATCAGCTGACACTCTCTTCTGTCAGCTGATGATTCTTAGAGTTAAAATTCTTGTGTCCCCACACTTATTTTATTAATATCTCATTTTTATGTATTGTGTTCCTAGGTAGTATTTAATTGCTTTTAATTATCCGTTTGTTGTCTGTGTATTTATTATCTTTTCCGTTTATCACCTTTTGCAGAAGTGACAGTTACTTTTGAAAAAGATTTTTATGTGACAGAAGCGGTTTCCCAAAAAGATATAAATGATTTTTTGAGTGGTTTTTCATGTCTCACGCTTTCAAAATTCTCAAAACTTCTACTCTCTGAAACCCTTCTTCTTCACTGCTCTCAAATAACTTCGTCTCTTTGATCAAAGCTCTGCAACAATGGTGATGTTCAATCCTACTAAGGTTCGACAAGCTATTTCAGGTGAGAATGTTACTCCTAACTCTCTCTTCACCATAACCCCAAATAACATCCTTATTAACACCGACATACCTCAATCCAAAGCAAACCAGGACTTTGAACCTGTGGTTAATTTTTTAAGAGCACATCCTCTGTTTCCCTGTTTATCTGCTCATCCTCTGTTCATCTTCCCTCGCATTATTGGGAAGATGTGGTACACTGCCAGATACCATCCAAACAATCAAACCATCACTTGCACTATGCTAAATAACCAAACCCCCATTGTCATCTCTGCTGAAACCCTCAGATAAGCCTTATCTGTAACTCCGCGGGTTTTCACAAGCTTAATTAATAAAATATAATTAAGACACCAACTGTTTAAACAAAAGATATCTTTTAACAAACACAGCGGAAGTATTTAACTAACTAATTATACGAATTGTAGTATAAATTTTAACAAAATACCCAACGGTGTTACCGAATATCGGCCGACCGTTAATAAACATCAGAGTAAACAAAAGCAAGAGTAAGAAGTGTTCCCCATAATTACCAATGAAATAACCATAGCATGGCACCCTTCCTCACGATCAACTACATACCTGCATATGGGTGGGTTACATGGAAGGAGGGGTTAGCTATAAATAGCTAGTGAGTAACGATTAAACATAAGCATCGTAACAAAGATGTTATAGCATTCAGAAGATATCACAGAATAACAAACAAGTCTATCCAAACAGCTAGTGATGTTTCGGTGCCCAGGAGGAGTCACGTCTTGCAGGGTTGTAAGCCCGGCTCAATGATCCAAACTGGGGGAAACCGAATACATCTATCATATCGCGCCGGTGGGGGAGCGGGTAGCAGCCCACCATTGCATTAACGAGCGGAGATGTCTGTGAGAGCCCCTAATGAGCGGGGAGATCAGTAAAACTGAGAGCCCCTAGTTGAGGTATGGATGCTTTGCGAGAACCCAAATTCGCGGCCGCAAATCACCGTACCCCAAACAGCATCAAAGTGCCGGCACGAACACGTATTGGCCTACAAAAGCCATATCATAACAAGGTTGGCCTACAAAAGTCATATCATATTAAGGTTGGCCTACAAAAGCCATATCATATCAAAGTTGGCCTACAAAAGCCATAACATAGCAAAGTGGCCTACAAAAGCCCATATCATAACAAGGTTGGCCTACAGAAGCCATAGTACCAGCATATAACAAATTTATAACATGATTGGCCTACTCAAGCCTAACATCATCGCCTAGCAATTCATACCATAGCAAATTAACAACACATAAACCATAACTTACCTTAAGTTTGTTATAACATGTTTATCACAAAACCTAGGGTTAACCGGTACTCACCTTAACAGCTACAGCAGGCAAATGTAGTGTTCGGTATCCTCTGGCTCTTCAGAAGTGCCTAACACATCATTTACAAGCTTGTTAACACCTTACAATTAACATACATGGTTCTAAACATAAGTTGTACAAACTTCCAAAACTGAAATACCCCTTGCGACCGCATGTACTCTCCTTGCGGTCGCAAAGACCCTTTTTCAATAAAAAGATGCTTCCGATAGCAAAGGGAGTCCCTTTTGGTCGCAAAAATAGTTCCTTGGTTGGTTACGTCCGCAAGTTATGTACCTGCGCTCGTAAACCTCATTTCCTTCGCTCGTAAGCGGTAAATTAGCAACACAGCCCCTTTACGGTCGCATGCCAAATGCATATGGTCGCATAGACTGCATGCGATCACATGGACCTTCCATGCGGTCGCATGGCTTCTCAAACTGCTTGCGGTCGCATGGACTTTCCATGCGGTCGTATGTACCTGCCATGTGGTCGCATGTACCTACCATGCGGTCGCATGGACCTCTGTTACAGTGACCTTCGTCCCTATTCGAACACAGACCTGCAACTTCGATTTTTACCATATATTTCGACCCAAAACTCAGTTCCAATTGCATACCAACATTGTTTAACACCATCGAAGCTTATGTACTCATTTGACATAAAAAAGAAACCATAAAAACACTACTTTACACCATCACTTGGTGTGATTCTCTCAAAACACGAATACTAGGTTTTAAAAGGAATTACTTACTGAAAGAGGTGATTGAGAGCTGTAGATTCGTATATTAGTTACTGAAATCTCACAATTTGATATCCTCCTTGATTTCTCTTTCAAAATTGCACCAAAGATTGAGAGAGCATTGAGTATGTGTGTTTGTACGCATGATTGTGTGTGTTGTGGTGTTCCAGGGGATAAGAATCCCACAAACCGACCTTTGTGGTCAAATTAATTAGAACGCGGTATTTTGTTCCCTTTTTTAACTTACAACTTATCTCTCATTTACTCGTTTTACCTAACGAAGATATTTTTAGAACCTTTATCTAAAACCATTTAATATTTTATACATTTTACCATTTAACCTCAACTTTCATCTATCACCTCAGATATCCTCTTTAACCAACTAATAATATAGATTAATAACTAATTTAATTAACTAAACCAAAGTACAAATAGTTATACACAAAGTACAACTAGGTACTACTAGACCCATTTTTAAGATGTTACATTATCCATACCCAACTTTGCCCCATTCCAACCCTTTGCTACTACTGAACAAACCTTGGAGATTCTGCCACTGATTGGCTACAATGAACCTATTTCTCACGGTAGATACAAGCTGTCAGTCTTAGGTCACCCCTGGAAATACTTGGCTGGTGTCATCATTCGATGTTTTGGTCATAAGTCAGGAAGCCATGACCTACTGAATCAGACTGAGCTTATGGTTCTTCATGCTCTGGTGACTGGGAGGAATGTAGATTTTGCTCAGATTATCTTTACTGAGATGGTGGATAAGATTACATTGGCAGCTGTCAAAAAGACAACAAGGACCCATGTGCCTTATATCAGATTTCTCAGCTTGATTGCATTACAAGCATTGCAGTGGGAGGCATATACACATCTGAATGTTAGACATAACACAATGTCAATCCCACAGATGGGTCAAAAGGTATTTCACTTGATACGAGATTATGCTGGTCCTGCAATCACTGCTGAAATGCAGGAGTTAATTGATGATGCAGATGATGGTGATGATGAGGAAGGTGAGCATGAAGCTGTGAATGATCAACCAACAGATCTTGTGGTTGAAGATCAAGGTGAGATGGGTGCTGCACATCCAGAAGAGGATGTAATATTGGAAGAAGTGGTTGGTGGTGATGATCCTATTGATGAAGGTTTAGATAGATCTGAGGGTATTCATCATGATGATCCTGCTTCTATAGAGGATCAAGATGCCCAAGAGGATATGGATGTTGGTGATAACAGTGATGGAGATGATGATGATTTTCATGGTGGTGATGGTGGGTTTATATCTGTTGAAAATATTCCAACTTCCACCTCATCTTCTCAAATTGGGATGCCAATTACTGAATTCCCTGTCAGTTCCAGTTCTAGCACACCACAGAATCAACAAAGTGGAGGTGCAGCTGATGGTGATGATGTTGTGGATGATACAATTTCTGACAATCTCATTCAACTGATTGAGATCAGCAAGACTCAGCACATCTCAGGTATAATCTCTACTACCCTTGAGGACACTCACTTGGTATACCCCACCAGTGAGAACCTATCCTCTTCTCCAGTTGTAACACCCCCACAACATCCAAGCTCTAGTGTACTCCCAACAGTCACTAGTTCTACTCCCTCTGTCACCCATATAGATACAAGTTCATTAGAGATAGTGCATACTGCACTTATCTCAGAGAGATTGCACACTGCACCTCAGACCTCAACTCCTATAGTTTCCTCTTATGTTGAGGGGGAGCTTATGGATGTTGCCTTAACCCAACTGCTAGTGAATGTGTCCTCACAACAGGTCACATTTGTAAATACGGGACTCCTACAATCTGGGTCACCCTCCCAACAGGGTGATACCATTAAAAGACAGACCTTCTTCCAAGGTCACACTGTGTCTATGCCTATTATGAGTCTGCCTTTACCCTTAGTAAGCTCCCAACAGCTTGTTACTGCAATAAGGGAACCCACACTGAGTGCAACCCTCACTCACACTCACATATTTGCACCTACATTTGATTCACTTCTCACACATACTACTGCACTACCTGTCAATGATAGTGGCATAAACCAGCCATTGGTACAGGGTACAACTTATATTCCCAGTGATCTTAGGCTTACATACCAAAGTCTAAGTGAGGGACCCCATCCAATTCCTGATATTGGCATTCCATCTTAATCAATACCTATTCATCCTTTTGCCTTTACCTCCTCTGAACCCTCACCTCAAATACTCCAAAACCCACTGTCCATCTCTCAAAAGATGGATAGTCTTCAAGCCTCCTTCACCTCTTTCCAAACCCAAACAGAAACTCAACTCTCTCATCTAACCCAAGA
Source organism: Pulicaria dysenterica (assembly GCA_947179395.2). Classification (NCBI taxonomy): domain Eukaryota; kingdom Viridiplantae; phylum Streptophyta; class Magnoliopsida; order Asterales; family Asteraceae; genus Pulicaria; species Pulicaria dysenterica. The sequence continues at coordinate 15,460,794 of OX359292.1, forward strand.
GGTAGAGTCCCTTAAAGCTAATCAATCCCAACACCAACCCACCCCTGCCCCAGTTGATCTATCACCAATTCTTCATAAATTGGATCAACTCCTATCCCAAACTTCTACCCCTACTCCCACCCCTTCACCTCCCATTTCAAACCAGACCATATCTTCTTTAAACCAAACCATTTCCAATCTCCTTTCTCAACTACAAAATATCAGACCTTCCCCTCCTAACATTTCTGTAACCATCCCTGACTCTCTTCTTAGAGTCCCTTCACTTCTAAAAACCATAGATGATGAAGTCACACACTTAAGCCACTACTCCAAACAAAAGCACAGTGAAACCCTTCAAGAATTTACCAATATCACTGATGTTATCCTAAGGCTGAGACAATCTCCATCCTTCACCCAACCTCCTATCCCTCAATCTACCTCTACACCTTCTCCATCTCCTTATTCCTTTTCCACACCTTCTGCACCTGCTAAGCCTGTCAAGCCTTCTGATAACTTTCCTTTCTCATTTGTTGATGACAAAAAGGGGGAGAAGTCAGACTCGGATTCTACTAGTTCAAGCTCATCACCAGATCTTATTCAAGCAGTAGAAGCTGATAAGGCAGCAGCAGATCAAGCAGAACTCAATGAAGCAGATTTTCTAATTCAATCAACTGCTGAGAGGGAAAATCCATCTAAGGGAGAGCAACCTGCTCAAGATGAGCAGAGGCCTAAAAGAAGGCTAAAACAAATAGCCAGAAGGAAGAGTGTCAAAAAGCCTAGACAAGATGAATCTTGTGCACCAATCAAAGTGCCATCAGAAGATTCTGATGATGATAATGATGAAGATAGGGTGCCTATGTCCTCTCTGCTCAACTTGAAAAAGCAGAGCCTCTCTACAAAAGCTCCACCAGTCCAAGCTTCCTCTCCGGTACAATCAAGTCAACCAACTCCCAGCAACACATCAAGGAGAAAAGGAAAGAAAATTATGTCCGCTGAGGAGATTGAGGCTGAAGAAAGAAAAGAGGAAGAACTTCATAAAGAAGATGAGAGTCTCAGAGAGCTTAGTGACTTAGCTGTTGCACTTGGTACATCTATTGAAGAAGTATTGAAAACCAAGGAAAGGCATCAGGATTTCACTACTCCTGAAGATCTTGCTGCAATCATTGGTGTTACTGATGATGAACTGAGAGAATTACAAGGAGAAGAACTAATCATGCTGTCCTCTCAAACACATCAAGTACAATCTGCACCACAGCAAGATGACCCTTCCACCAAGAAAGCATTTAAAAGAGGAAAAACTCACAAGGAAGCCATTCAAACTTTGCTCAACTTCAACTTTGGAAGCACTAGTCAGCAAACTGAAAGGCAATCCAAGGAGTTCTGGGATAATAAAGAAAACTTGGTGAATAGAAGATGTGCAGACATCATTTCTAGGGTTACTCCTTACAAAAGTACAGATGAAGGTCCTTATCTCAGAGTAGTGAGAAGAGATGAAAGAAACACTTATGAAGATACCTATCTACATCATTGCAAACTGCTATCCTTCTTTGAGATGATAGAGATCATGTACCATCTCCTAAAGTCCAAAAGTAAAATTGTTCAAAGATTCATGGGAAAGTTTGACTACTGGATTCGATATATCACAGACTCTTCACTCATGATCAATTTCTTGCTCATGTTTAAGAAATTGAGGATGCATTCAAGAAGACTTCAAAAGCCTTTGTTGCTGCTGAACAAATCATTCTCAATCCTGATCATCCCTATCTCCCTGCTTATGAGAATCTGAACACTGCTCTTCCTCCCAATACTCATCCTGAAATGTTCAGGTATATAACTGAACCTGAAAGAGGAATGTTCTTCATGAACAGAGCTGGTAATTGGAGATTGCTGAGAGAATCTGAGATAGGGAAAGCTCAAAAAGAACTGATATTTCATGATGTAATAGCTATAAAAGATTTGATAGGAAGTGAGCACTTTGAACAATTGATTAAATCAAGAGCTGATCAACTTCTAGCTGAAAATCCACATATCAGAACTTTTGAAGTCAAGGAAGAACCTTGGTGGGAAGACAACTGAAACTTCATAACTAGATTAGGTGTAATTTCAATTTCTTAGAATAGTTCAACCTCTGTAATTTAGCTTAATGTTCAGTATTAGCTAAATTGTACAAACTCTGATGTAAATACTTTGTTCTGTAATCAAGCTTGAAACTTTGATCATAGACTACTTGGCTAAAATGCTAGTATAGATGACTCTTAGTAGATAGCTCACATAGTGTAAATAAAGAAAATATAAAAAATGCTAAAAACAGAAAAAGGATAGAAAAGATACCACAAAAACAGAAAAATGGTACTTCATAAATGAAAAGATTCCCAAAAACAGAATATCAGGGAACATATATTAAAGAGTTACCAAAAACAGATAGCTAGGTAACCAAATTGCACTTAAAAGTTTTATCTTTACAAATCCGAGTCAAACTGATTCTTCTTAAACAAGATAAGGTTTTGTCATCATCAAATAGGGGGAGATTGTTGGGGAGATAGCAATATATAATCTAAATCAAACTTGTCGATTAATTAAAATAGGATTTAATGTTAACAAAACCACATATTCAGTTCTGGACTTAGATTAATGAAAGACATGTGTTGTTTTTCATATTAGACTTAAAGAATTTCTAAGTAAGAAATGTCAGCTGACGAGCCAAAGTGTCAGCTGAACACTGAGTATCAGCCAAAGGACCAGCTTCAGGAAGATCAGCTAAGAAGAAAAGACAAGTCAAGAAGCATCAGCTATGCATCTACAAAACATCAGCTGATGGTGCAAACCATCAGCTGAGGGTTCCTCAAAGATCAGCTGAGCAGTCAAGGATCAGCTGACAGTATCTCATTGGTCAGCTGATGTCTCCCACATGTCAGATAAGGTATTCTACACTTATTCATTCTTGTCTCAATAAGCTGATCATACTCAAATGATTAACTGAGCCCTTGGGATCAGCTAAGAGTTCGTTTTGATTAGTTTATTAGTTGTACCCTAATTATATTGATTAGCTTATCAGTTTGATCAGCTGAGCAGATCTAATTAGCTGAGTCTTTTACAATTGTCATTAGCTGAGCAAAATTATGTTAGCTGTTCAATGTCTGTTAGCTGAGTCTTTATATCAGCTAATAGTTTTTCAGTGTAATATTTTCTTAAGTCAAAGGCAGAACATGTGTTGTTCTATTATCTATCGTTGTAAAAGTACATAGCACTTTTTGGATCTGCAAAAAAACAAAAAAGATAGATCTTTATCCTCTTGAAAAGGAGAAAGATACTTTAGAAGAGAAGATCTAGAAAATATGCTTCAACAACTAAGTATAGCTGACAACTCTATACTTGGTTAAGTCAAGTCTTCAAAAAGCATGGTGTTGATTAAAGCATAAACATGGAAGGAGAAGTTTACTTTCCCAAGACATAAATGTAGTACTTTAATAATATAATAATAGATCGTGGGTAAACACCTTACTGAAAGGTATGTTCACTTTACACACTTTGTGTATAAAGTTAACTTACTTTTCACCCACTAACTTTATCTATTATAATATTATTAAACCAAGTACCTTTGTCTCATTCTCCTCTTCATCAACCAGGACACCTTTGCTTATATATATCGAAGCATATAAACATGCTAAGTATGCGAATAGATAGTTGAATACTGAAATCTCATCTGTTGAGAATTATAAGAATTAACATTTTACTTTCAGTATAACAAACTTGTTCATGTGTTGAACATCTTAGACATAAGTTGTTTAAGATTAACTTAGTCTATGTGTTAGACGAATTTAGTTGCCACCTTTTATTGAACTTAGATTTTCTGCATCTAGTTCATGTAATTCTTGATTCACATCAATAAGAATTATATAAAAGTAAACCGTGTGTCTCTTAAATTTTTATTTGCTAAAGTTTGTATTCAACCCCCCCTCTTCTAAAGTTTGTAATTCTTGATTCACATCAATAAGAATTATATAAAAGTAATCAGCCAAAAATCTGTCGGAAAATTCCGTCGCAAATCCGTTAGAAATACATCCCTCGCAAATCCGTCGGAAATCTGCGAGGAAAGAATGTCGTCGCAAATCAGTTGAAAATTCTGTAGCAAATCCGTCGTAAATCCATCGACAGACTTCCGACGGATTTCCGACCGACGATTCTAGTTTTCCTATTTTTTAAGAGTTATGATCATATTTTGTATATATTTACACATTTTATGATAATAGAACTGTTTTTTCTTATAAACGTATACTACGTGCCGCTTTGTTTTATCTAAATATAAATATACACGTATGGCGATACATACATGTATGCATGTTTTTTAGTATATAATTTTGAACTTAAGTATATATTTTAAAATGAATTCATGTACATGTGTATACGTGTGTATTTGTGCGAGCATATACAAAGAAAATTATCAATATAATTGATTTTAAAGAAGCACCGTCGGAAATCTGTCGCAAATCCGTCGGAAATTTCCGACGGATTTCCGACGGACTATTCTAATTTTCATATATTTTAAAAGTTATGATCGTTTTTTGCGATATATTTATACATATTCTCATAATAGAAGTGTTTTTCTTATAAATATCATTTTTCTACTCATGATTTACATACACGTATAGTATGTGTCACTATGTTTTATTTATATGTATATGTACACATATAGAGATACATACATGTTCGCGTGTTTATGAGTATACAACTTTAGATTTAAGTATATACTTTAAGGGGAATACACATACTTATGTATATGTGTGTATATGTGTGAGTATATACGAAGAAAATTATCAATATAATTGATTTTAAAGAAGCACCATCGGAAATCTGTCACAAATCCGTCGGAAACTTCCAAAGGATTTCCGACGGACGGTTCTAATTTTCGTATATTTTAAAAGTTATGATAATTTTTTGCTATATATTTATACATATTCTCATAATAAAAGTATTTTTTCTTATAAATGACATTTTTCGACTCATGATTTACATACACGTATAGTACGTGTCACTATGTTTTATGTATATGTATTATGTACACGTATAGAGATACGTACATGTTCGCGTGTTTATGAGTATGCAACTTTAGATTTAAGTATATACTTTAAGATGATCACCTGTATTTATAGATTCTGAGGTCGTTGTAAGTTAGTCACTATTTCCAATTAATTAGTCTACTATTCCATTAATTTTGGTATCTAATTAATATTAGATAATATAGACTAGAGTTTAATATAATATGATATAACTCTCTTGTATAAATAGATTAAGACCCATTAGAATTATATATTAAGGTTTTTTTTCCTGTACATTTAAACTTTATAAATAGTTATCAATGTAATATAAATTATCCATGAGGTTTTCATCATTCAATATGGTATCGGAGCCTTAAGGTTCTCACTATATCTTTTCTTTCTCTCCGCTGCTGCCTTCCTTTTGCCCGTAATCTCCGTTGAGTGATAACTTTCTTTCTTTTCTTTACTCTCTCGTTCTGCCCCTGGACGCATTGTAAATAAAAATTTATTAGTTTCTCTCGCTTGTTGTCGCCGCCACGCTTCTTGCCACAACTATAGTTGTAACTTCTGCCTTGCAGTCGTAGCTCCATTGTCGCTGTCACTCTTCTTGCCGCCCCCTTTGGCCACTAACCTATTGCCACCTTGTTGCTTCGGAGTTCTTTTTTCTATATATCTATATGCTCTTTTATACATATATTTTTTCATATGTAATTAATCTCTTTCATTGTATTTTTCGTTCTAGTGTAAACTTCTGATCATCTACCGCTCTCACTGCGAGGAAATATCAAATAATGTAGATTAGTGTCTAGTATAAAATGACTAAGCCCTGTTGTATAGATTAGCTAGGACCTATTAGAGTTCATATTACAGTTTCTTGTATACTCTTTATATTATATACATAGTTATTAATCTAATACAACATATATGTGTGATTTTTATTATTCTACAATTAATTCAATAATAAAGAAAATCGTTTAGTTTTGCATTTTTTTTAAAGTTGCGCATCTATTGACCAGTGTAGTCGTTTTATGAAATCTTTGCACTTCCATTTTTAATTTCTTGATTCTACATTATTCCCTTTTGTTTACAAATTCACAATTAATTCAAGCTTAGTCCCTCCAATTCTCTCACTTCTTTTTTTCTTTTTGACAAATACAATCCATATCTTATTAACTTTTACATTAAAGCTAACAAAATAGCTAGCTAGGCAAAAAAACTAGTTAACAACCATATCTTAAGCCTCATGAAAAATGTAACAACTATATTTAAGTCGAATTAACATTTGTACAATCTAGCTTGGACTAAATCCTCCTACTTATGTTACTATTTAGTAGATAATAAAGACAAATACGTGTTGTATAAAGATCGAGTTACGAAACTAGGCAGATCGATCGAAGAAGGCTTATGATTAGCAAAGAATAATTAAGGCAATCCGTACGTAATACTACAAATAGTAATTGTTGACGTTTTATCTTCTATGACGTGTTAAATTGTTAATTATAATACTAAATCACCATATATGAAGAAGATTGAGACTGGTCTTCGTTGGTAAATGCAATACTAAATCACCATATATCTAGAAGATTGAGACTGGTCTTCGTTGGCAAATGCAAGCTTGGAATTTTCAAAAATCCTTGTTACTGGCCGTATTTGACATCAAGGCTATGTTTGTTTTTTTTAAATAAGACATTATTTTAAGAAAAGGTTTGCGGGCGGACAGACGTTTTCAATAAGACCATTTGTTTTTACGCATACATAAGGTCTTCAAACATCTTATTTCAGTTTATCCTAATAAGCTAAAAAAAAGTGCTTCTTATGTCTTATATTTCCCCATCTGCACATATACAACTTCGATAGCCCTAACACCTTTCCTACCCACCCCCACCCACCCTACCCCACTCTCACCCTACCCGTACCCCTACCTACCTACGCCCACCCTACCTCACCCTCACCCTACCCCGTCACCGTCGCCGCCGTCCGCCGCCGCCACTGCCGTCACCGTCACCGCCATCGCCGCCGCAACCGTCACCGCCGCCGCACACGTCACCGCCGCCACCACCGTCACCGCTGCCGCCGCAACCACAACCGTCACCGCCGCCCCATCACCGCCACCACCGTCACCGTCACCGCCACCACCGTCACCGCCACCACCATCACCGCCACCACCGTCTCCAAACTGCAAAAGTGTATTTGAATATATGTACTTTTTATATTAAACTATTTTTTTCCTTCTAGAGTTAATTGGGAAATCGCCGGTGAAAGAAACAATGGTCCGCTAATAACTACACACTTGTACAATTAATACGCAAATTCCCGATTAAAGACGAAAAGGTAAAAGTGTTGATGTCCCTTCGCCGAGATTTAGATCAAGCAATGCTTCCACTACAACAAAATTCATAGTTGTTCACTCTTTTTTTTCGTGTTTTCAAGAAATGCGTACTTTATTTTTTAAAAGCTTGCGGTTATAATTATGTAAATTTTTTACACACTTATAAATATGAAAAATAAAAAACCATACAAATATTAATGTTTATTACCGTGAGCAAGAACTTATACATTTATAAGTCTGAACATGAAAGTTTGAATGATGTGACAGTAGTAGTTCACGAGTTTAAATGTGAGAATATGTTAAATAAAAGTTCACACTTTCCTCAAAGTGTGAAAATCTATTAAATAAAAGTTCACATATCCTACAAGACTACAAACATGAGAAAATAAGATAATATAAATTAAAATTAAAATTAGGAAAAAACCCACCCATTTGCAGTTTGGAGATTTGGCCCAAACCTATACATTTGCACTTTGCAGATATGATTTCTACCAAACATATAGGTTTATTATTGTGGACTTGAACTAAATTAAACCTATATGATTTCTACCAAATCAAGCATCCACCTCTCTCATTCATATCTAACAGCTTCTCCAAAACAAAAATCTTCATCCGATTATATCCCACGATACATCAACGATCAAGTACGATTTCTTCCGATTCATGTATATTCGATTTCTCTGATGTCTCTCGACTCATCAACATTGAAAGGCTCCTCCAACACCATTTGTACATTCATGAAGGAATCTGTTGTGAAGGAATCTAACCCAGAAGGCATGAAGACATCGATGACAATGAATATTATCTGTAAGATGAATCATCAATAATTTATTATTATTAAAATAATATTTCTTTTAGTTTTAAATTATTTTAAAATAAGATAACCTGTTGTAATATGGTGTAACCTGCTATCAAAATTTGTAATACATAAATATTCTTTTTTAAAAGTTCAATACATTAAATGATACATTTGTAAGTCTGACACATACAATAGCAAAATGTGATAAGTTAGATACACTTTCTTGAGCTAAACCCCTTGATTATAACACATGAATTCGATTAAGTCTCTATTCACAAGCAATTGATTTGAACTGTTCTCATCCTCATGTGCAATAAAGCTCCTATTTATCTATGGAGATGAAGGTATTTTGCAAAATCATTCCAGATCGGTGATGAAGGTTAGATGGAGGCTGAGTTCATCTAAGAGGCCATCATCCATTTAATTCTCTGGCAATTCTAGGGTTCTTTCTATTGGAGTATGTTTACTGACACACGTAGATTAGTAACGCTACCGATGATACACGAGGCTATTGGGTCACACACCAATAATTGATCCCGACAGCATGCATCGCAAACGAGAGACGTGAAACAGGAAAGGGGCCTTGCGGCCCAAGGGGAAGTCCTTGTAGGGGCAAGCTTCATGCAGTGGGCCTTGCGGCCGCAAGGGTTATGGCTTGCGGCCGTAGGGGGTTTCTGGAAGACAGCCTTTAATGCTTTGTTTAGTCTTTGCTTTGCTCAAGATGGAAATTATTGGGGCTTCTTGGGGCCGCATGGATGACTTAATTGTTAGTCTATGTATGTGAGGCTGCTCATAAAAGTCCAAATGGGTTTCCTCATTTATTCTCTTGACCAAGACTAACATTAAGACATCTCTCCTTCCTCACTAACACTTGCATACTCTCTTGTAAGTTCTTGAGTGTGATCAGAATTCTTGGACGTTCATGGGTAATTCCGGAAGATTGTGGGCTGTTTCAAGGCTTGAAGATCACAAACTTGACTTAATAGCATTTGGAGATCAAGAAAACTTGGTATGGACTATCAATAGAGAGTTGTTCTCTTTGTGACATTGAGTTCATCCGATCATGAAGAACACATAAGCTGGAGCATGGTATATTTCGTATCTCATCTCTTTTACTTTGGTTGCATTACTTGTATGTAGAGTTCCACCATTGATGGGTCTTGATGACATCTTGTTTTTGTAATTGAAAACTATGTTTCTACGTTTCCGCCGCGCAGGTGAGATGGCCAACAAAACCTAATAATGGTATCAGAGCTATCTCTGCATGGGTATTGCACCTTGGTGGCCTGAAAATCGAAAATGAATTTTTTCGAGCAGCTGATATGGGCCTTGCGGCTGCAAGGGTTTATCCTTCCGGGGGCAAGCCTTGGGCCTTGCGGCTACAAGTGTTTTTGCTTGCGGTTGTAACATGTATCTGCGATGATAAGCAGGTCTCCAATTGCATACAATAAACCAAAATTGCAAGTTGTTTGTATGTCTAGATATAAAATTAAGTTTGTTACATACATTGGCAATTTAAACATATTTTATTGTATAATGACGCACTTTGTCCTTTTTATATGAATTATTATTATTATTAACTTTACTTTTGTTAACATTTGATATAAAACTTCACCCAAATTTAATTGACTGTTTATATTTTTAATTAATTGCATATGCATGCTTATGTATCATGCGACTTAAGCAATTACATATCAATTCTTTACCAATCAAGATTCAAAGTAGTACTACTTATTTTAGGCCCTATTATCGTGTTTGATAAGAGTGGGAATTGAAAGAAAACGGAATAATCTCTTTCTTTTAAATCATCTTAATTTTTATGAGGGTAGATTTAGGACTGAAGAAAACGGAATAAACTTCCTCTAGATCTATTCATTTCATTTCCTATCTGTTTTTAAATAAAATACGAAAACCCTTTTTTTTAATAGTTTCCTTCTAAATTTGTATCATTTTTCTTAAAGAAACTCGAAAAGAAGCCAATAAAATCGTAGATATTAAAAGACCAACTACAAACATAACATGAAAACACACACTAACATCCCTAATAAACATTCTTTCACTCATACACATTCTAGTTTTTTTTTAAAGGCAAAAATGAATCAGAGGAAGTACAAGTTGAACAGTTTGAAGTGAAAAATACTTAAATTATAGTACTATCAATAAGGTGGCCTAATGGTTAGGGCCCATGTCCTCCTAGAGGTCATGAGTTCTACACTTGATAGACACCTTGGAGGTAGGGATGGCAAAAAAACCCCGTACCCGATGGGGAACCCGTTCTCCGACCCCGATTTGATCGGGGAATCCCCGAGTTGACCAGGGATGGGGGCGGGGATGGGGATACCTCGGTTTCCCTTTCCCGACCCCGACCCCGAACCCGCACATATTATATATATATATATATATATATATATACACACACACACACACACGCGCACACACACACACACACACACATATATATATAATTTTTTAAAGTAAAACTTCTCATATAAATATCCATTTGTGTCGAATCTAACTTTTTTTTACATTAATATGCATATTAATAAGAATTTTTTTGTTTGAATATACGTGATTGTTTCATCTAATTTATAAAAAATGGAGAACGAAAAACTAATATGATGAAATTACTAATATAGTTTTTTGTAGAATCGACAATGAAAGTATTATAAGCGTCTTTCATCAACATATATGTTAGAGAAATTATCTATTTGATCTATAATGTTATGTGTATTATAAAACGAAAAAGCAAATATATCAAGTCTTTTATGAAGAACATTGCATATCTAACGAAACTATTAAAATACTTGATTGATTACATTTTGATAACCGGTTGGGAGGGTTAAGTTAGATTTGTAATTATAGTTTTGTATGAAAATTCTCATGTATATGTATTTAAAAAAATCAATTTTGTAGACGAAGAAAATCCCCGATTTCCCGCGGGGATCCCCGAAACCCAACGGGGATGGGGATGGGTATGCAAGTTAATTTCCTGGCGGGGATGGGGGCGGGATGGGGACTGGGGGATGGGGAACGGGGATGGGGATGGGAAGAGTGATCCCCGATACCCCCGACCCCGTTGCCATCCTTACTTGGAGGAGGTATATTCCCTCATCGCAAATGCTTGGTGGGTCCGGTAACGAAGACTTTGTGAAAAATAGTCTCGGGTTTAATCCTGACCCCTTACTCGGGCAGCCAAGATAGGTGCTCATTGCTTGCGGGCCGGTCCTTGGAGAAGGGTCGGTTCGGATCCAAAGGATCCCAGGCGCAAGGTTGGCCTGGCGTAAACAACATTTTGTGAAAAAAATAATTAAATTATATTACAATTGAAGAGAATGAAGAATGAAAGAGAAGAAAATGGACAGAAAAGATGAAATCTCTCATTGAAAAATAAATAGAATTGTACATAGTGAAGCTATTTATATGAAATAGGACTAACTACTTTAACATCTATACTAATAGAATGTAACTAATCTTTAAGTTACTTTAACTACTTACAGAAATGTACAATTAGTGTAAAACCCGCTCAAGATGAGCGCCCAAAAATATTTCTTAAAGCCATATTATCCATTAAAAGAGCCATCTTGGACTTTGGTAGAGGTTTAGTGAGTAAATCTACCAACTGATGTTGTGTTCGAATTGGCATGAGTTTAACAGTATGATCAACAAATTTTTCACGACTATAATGGCAATCAACTTCGATGTGTTTAGTTTGTTCATGAAAGGTAGGATTAGTAGCAAGACGAACTTCCGAAGTGTTGTCACAGAACATTAAAGTTGGACTATCATGTGAAACACCAAAGTCTTTTAGCAATTGCTTAAGCCATATGAGTTCACAAGTGGTTGAGGCCATTGCTCGATATTTAGTTTCAGTTGAAGATCGTGAAACAATGGGTTGCTTATTAGAACGCCATGAAACAAGCGACATTCCAAGAAAAACACAATATCCCGTTATTGATCTTCTAGTTTCTGTACTTGTAGCCCAATCTGAATCTCGATAATCTTTTAATTGAGTTGATCGATTTGCAGACATGAATATTTTTGATGTATTTAAGAAGATTCATCGCTGCTTTCAAATGGATATCTCGAGGAGCACTCATGAATTAACTTAAGTTTTGAACGGAAGATGCGATATCATGTCTTGTAATGGTTATATATATTAACCGATCTATTAATCGTCGAAACAGAGATGGGCCATCAAGTAATTGACATGATTCATTAGTCAACCGCAACTTTGGATCCATGGGACATGAAATTGTTTTAGCAGCAAGAAGCCCTGTATCTTCAAGGAGTTGTAAGGCATAATGTCTTTGACTAACAAATATTCCTTTAGCTGAACGTGCAATCTCAAGACGAAGAAAGTATTTTTAAAGCTCCAAGATCTTTTAATTTGAAATAAGTAGCAAGTCTTGATTTTAACATATCAATGCCGGATTTTGAAGTACCTGTGATCACAACGTCATCAACATATACGACTAATGCAACATAATTAGCTCCAGTACCTTTACAAAATTAGGAATAACGTGCTTTTGATTCAGTGTATTCTTTAAACAGCATGAAATTTGAGAATTTGCATACCATTGTCGAGAAGCTTGTTTCAAACCATAGATGAACTTGTGAAGTTTACAAACAAATTTGGATGGTGTGTATTTCTCTTTGCCGTGTACATAACCCATAGGTACATCCATGTATACTTCTTGTCTAAGTCACCATTAAGAAACGCATTGTTAACATCTAATTGTATTAGAGGCCACGAATTTTGAGCAACTAAAGTGAGCAAAACTTTTACAGTAACAAGTTTTGCAACTCGAGAGTAAGTATATATATGAAATCAACTACTTCTTGTTGTGTAAATCCTTTAGCTACAAGCCTCGCTTTGTATCTCTCTATACTTCCATCAGCTTTATATTTGATTTTATAAATTCAGCGACATCTAACTGTGTTTTTGTTCAAAGGAAGAGGTACAACACTCCATTATTTATTGGCTTCCATGGTATCAAGCTCAAGCTTCATAGCATCTCTCCAAACTTGATGTTGAACAGCCTCATGATAAAACTTTGGTTCTGTTTGAGATGATACAAGACACACACAAAACTATTGTATGATTTGTCATAAGGAAAATAGTTAGATATCGAATACAGCTTATTATCTTTGAGAGAAGATGTTTGGTTACAATGAAAATCATTCAAATATGATGGTGGATTGCGAGATCTTGATGAACGCCTTAATCAGGAGGTGCAACAGGAGGATGCGAATTTGCAGGAGGATAATGAGGTATACCAGGATAGTGAAGATTCTCTTCTGGTTCAAATGTAAAAACATTAGGAATGACCACCAAAGGGAAATTATCAATGGAAAATGAGGAGTTCAAATTATGAAAGGGAAATGTGTTCTCGTGGAAAACATCTCGAGATATGAAAATTTGATGTGATTCATGATCAAATAATTTGCATGCCTTCATCCCAATAGGATATCCAACAAAAACACAAGCTCTAGCAGTTGGGTCAAATTTGGTACGATGAGAAGTATTTGTACAAGCAATGCAAGAAACCTAAAAAACTCGAAATGAATTGTAGTTTGGAATGGTTGAATAAAGAGCTTCATATGGTGATTTGTAAGGGAGAATTTTGGAAGGAATACGATTGATTAAGAAGGTAGCAGTCAACACACAGTCAGACCATAACTGAATCGGCACTTTTGATTGAAAGAAAAGTGCCCTTGCCACATTGAGAAGATGTTGATGCTTATGCTCTACTACGAAATTTTTTTGAGGTCTTTCAACACAAGAAAACTGGTGAATGATACCTTTTTCATCAAAGAAATCCTTGAATTGTAATTCATTTGCATTATCAGATCGAAACTTCTTAATTTTGACATTAAACTGAGTGTGAACCATGTTGTAAAACTTAGGAATAATTAATGATTGACTTATGTCGTTATAGAATACATTTTACATTACCGGATTTTATATACTCGAAAATTAATAATATAATTAACATGCTGTATATAAACTCATAATCGATCATAACGTGTAATTAATTGGTAAAGTCACAAAGAAAATTTATAAACATAAATCAGAAAAATCATTGTCATCATCTACTTATATTTCATTTTATACAGTAGAAAACCCCCTTTTATATTTTAGTAAATGAATTTAAATAAAAACCAAAAGTTGATGATTACAAATCTGAATATTTGTTTAAATTTACCATAACTCATATCTTCATACTTTTTATAGATTTCTTTTGACTTTCTATACATGAAACAATATTACCATCTTCAAAAACTAAAAATTAACATATCATAGTTGAATTCGTAATGTTTATTTTGTAATAAGTTTATATATATTGAGATGACAGGATATAAAAAAAATCTTAAATAGTTTGCAACTTTGCATAACTTGTCATTAGTTATATGTGTTTATTGAAAACAAAAGTTTCCATCTTTGATTTTAATCAAAGGAAATTAAGACAACTTTTAGAATATAGAGTTGTGTTCAATACAGTTCATAAAAAAAATATAGTCCAGAAATTTTAATATTCAATCACATGTGATTCAATATATAATCACATGTGATTGTAAAATCATCACATGTTAATAACGAAAATGTCACTCCGCCCAAAATTTTAAAATTCAATCTGAACCATTGCCATTGATGGGGTTGATCCAAAGGCTAAGATTAGTCCCTTAGGACTATGAATTAAATATGCACTATATTAAACACTTCTCTGTGTTCAATACAGTCCATAAAAAAAACATAGTCCCGAAATTTTAATAATCAATCACATGCGATTCAATATACAATCATATGTGATTGTAAAATCATCACATATTAATAACGAAAATGCCACTCCGCCCAAAATTTAAAAAATTCAATCTGGACCATTGATGGGGTTGATCCAAAGGCTAAGATTAGTCTCTCAGGACTATGAATTAAATATAGACTATATTGAACACTTCTCATAGTTTAGTAAACATCATGAATAACTTGTAGCATATCAAACTTTTACAAGTTACATACATCACAGTGAGTTTATAGACTAATAATAACTTATATCAAACTATCTGTGAATAAATCTATACAAATTCATTTTTTTTACCAATTATGATTGAAATATACTAGGAATGTATTGGTCATATTGGACTAGAATTACTTATATATGAACTAGTATAACTTAAGTAAAATATAGTGTTAATTTTCTAAAATAAGCATTAACCCAATCGTGCACAAGATAACTCAACAACCTATTTCAAACTAATATTACTCACTTTATCTATTATTAGCATTATAACATAGTATTCTTTTATTTCACCCTCAATCAACCATATGGATCGTATTGAAATAACTCGTAAGAAAACAAATAAGTCAAACATGTATTTATATGAGCATATGAATCTTAATCTAGCACGCTTCAATTCTAAATCTAATGTAACTTTCCAAACAATAGAAAGAAATAAAATCAATTCTAAAAAATATCTAACCTGATCTGGATCACTAGCATGACAAGCATTTGATGTGGCGGTACTTGACATGCCTTGACCACTAGTCCTATCGGGGACTCCAAACAACCTCCCTTTTTTCATCTCTCCGGTAGCGTTTTCCCATAGATCCCGATCAACGTTTATCGGATGATTAGCATTGTCCTCTCCATACTTCACTACCAAAACGGTCTTACTATCAAAATCAATAGCAAGATTCAAAACTATAATTGGAAGCTTATTTGCAAGATCGGATTGTCATCCCACGATAAGTAGACAAAGAGTCATGAATAAGTATTTCCAAACTATGCCCATTTTAGAATTCTAGTTCTAAACTGGGATAATAATCAAGCCAATTAAAAAAAGACTAAGAAATAAATCCAGAAATTGGATAAACTTTTTGAAAGATTCCACGGCAGCATGCCTCAAGATTGCATATACAAATGTGTTATTTAATGGCACGAAAAAAAAAAAGCAGCAGCTAATAGTAAATATATTTGGGATGTTATATGATGAAATCTCATTACAATGTTATTTATTGGAAAATCTTATAGGGGGTTCCAAGCAACTTACCAGAATTGCAAGATCAGTATCTTTGTCCTCAAAGTTCTTGATGAACGGGTGACTCTACATTTGCACGAAAAAGTAAGCAGTCGGTTTACAACAAAACGTTATAAACAAATTTGAAATGCGTGACCATACGAACCAGAAGATCCAAAGCTGTTGACCTGTGTTTGGGGTCTTTTCGTATGCTGCATATTTGCAGACAAGTAGAATTGTAAGAACGTAGGATATATGATAGGTGATGGTTTTGAAGTCACATGAACATGTTCAAAGGTAGAAATAAGTGTAATCTCTTCATAAATCATTACAAAGTCCAAAAATGAACTACAGAACTAGACTAAACTACAGGCACGTTCATATTTGGGCAAAAAGCTAAAGCATATAAAACTTATTCTTTAATGTAAAACTTTTACCACACTAAACCTCTTGTAGATTTATCCAACAAAATAACAAAACATATGCAGCAAAATAAGAAAACAAAGAAATGTCCCTATCAACTAAGCCACCACAGACAACAGATGACCCGAATTTGGGTTTTTTTATGCATATCACAGGAACATCCAAATATGGGTTATGAAATTTAAGAGTGATGGATATCTAAATGGGCTAGCGGTGGTAACCAAAAAGAATACGAAGAGCAAAGAAGTTTACCTAATGGAAGTTTGATGAACAAAAAGGTAGCAGAATCGAACTTCGTTGTGCAACGATAGATTGACTGGTTGTAGGGATGGACGGATGGTGTGACCGGCGGGCAGCGGTGGGACGGTGTGATCGGCGGGCCTCGGTGGTCTCACCGGCAGGTGGCGACGGCGTGAGTGGCTATACACGGTAGCAGAATGTGTGGTGATTATGCCCACTTTTGCTTTGAGGAGAGGTTAATTTTAGGGTTTCATCCCACTACCCCATACCTCAGGGAATCAAATTTTGAGATGAATTGATAGAAAAAAGAGTTAATTGCAAAAATGTTCCTTTAACTATCCCCGATTGCAAGTTTGGTCCTTTTTTTGAAAAAGTTGCAAAATCAGTGCTTTGTTTACCAAAAAGTTGCGTATGTGGTCCTTTTTAATGGGAACCGTTTAAAGTTGCCGTTAACACCCATCACGTGCCATTCACATGAGGGTAAAGTTGTCCTTTTACCCATCCCTTTCCTCTGTTAGCTTAAATTCACATGAATTTGGTCCTTTTTTGCAATTAACTCTGTGGATCATAGCATAGATCTGAGAATCGACAAGGTGAAATCTCTCAAAT
Organism: Pulicaria dysenterica; assembly: GCA_947179395.2. Taxonomy (NCBI): domain Eukaryota; kingdom Viridiplantae; phylum Streptophyta; class Magnoliopsida; order Asterales; family Asteraceae; genus Pulicaria; species Pulicaria dysenterica. Next base: position 15,478,225 of record OX359292.1, read on the forward strand.
CGGAGATGGTGTTCTGCTATTGTGGGAGGGTTGCTGTGATTCGCACCTCATGGACATCGCTAAACCCTGGACAAAGGTTTTATTCATGTCCAATTACGGTAATCGCATAATTTCATCCCAATAATGCCGTCTTATGTGATATAAATTTTGATAATTTACGTGTTATTCTCACTTCAGGGTTCAAGTTGTAAGTTTGTTGGTTGGGTTGATCCTGCTATGTGTCGACGTGCAACAGAGATTATCCCAGGATTATTGAGGACAAAGAACAATCTTGAAGTGAAATTGAAAGAATGTGAAGCAAAATGTTTGAAATTGAAGTTATATCTGTTATTAAGTTGGGTAGGGTTTGCAGTGTTTGTAAAGTATTATCTTTAAAAGGTAAGTTAATGAAACTGAAATCTTAAGCTCGTATGTTGTATATGTATTTTCATATTTCTGTTGAAACAAATATTATTATCAATATTATTTTTAAGTTTTGTATTAAGAGCCACAATAAATGTGGCTCAGTTATGGCAGAGATGCATTTAGTTTGGTTGGTGAAGTGAGTCATTTGAAACTGCATTGGTATTGAATGTACATTGAATTCCTTTGGTCTATTTAAGTAGCAATTGTTGTTTACTTACCAAAGCACAAACCAGAGTAAGCCCAAAAAAATGGCAGATGATGAGGAGTTCTTGATCCAATTTCAGAAGCACATTGTGAAGAATGGGAAATTGGTAAGTCTTGAAATGTGTTTAAAAAAGTTTTTGATTTTCTTTCTTATAAACGTTATACTTCTTTAAGTGTTTTGGTTCATTGTGCAGACTATACCCGCAGAGTTTGTGAGACTTCACAACCTTTAGCCATATCGTTCCTGCATCCTTAGGTTTGATTATTGGGACCATCTCATGACTATGCATCTTCATACTGACTCAAGAAGGCCCGTAGACATGGTTGATGATCACATGGTAATCAAAGGAGACTTTGGTTGGATGAAGCATCATCATGGTTTGAATCAATTAGTTTCTATGTTACCATCATCATTTGCTTCATCCGGTCATTCCAACATAAGTCTACTAGAAGACGGAACTTGCTCATTTGAATCAATTTCTTTGATTACTACCTTAGAAGGTGATGTGAAGTAAGTGTGCAACTTAGTTATACCAAATTCAGTGTAAACTCTGAAAATTTTGTGAACACCTACATACTTGGCCAAATTCATAACACCTTCATCACTACCTAAACCACATAGGCCAAAGTCTAAATCAGATTCAGGTATTTGAAAGTGGTAATACCTTTTCAAGGTTTCATCATATCCTAATTCCTCTAAAACATCATCCAACTCATGGGCAGAAAACCTATCTATATCCAAGAGGTCAATGTAGTTCATCTTACCATCAATATACCTTCTTCCTTCGTGAAGTAGCCTCCATGGTGAAGCAAAATAGAGAAACTATTTGGGTCACCCTCTGCATGCAAAATATCGAAACTTTTGAGTAATGTACTTCAAAGTTGAAATCAATTAGCGAAGTGTCTAAATGAAATAACTATAAACTAACCGTAAGTTGCTTGTACGTCAACATCTTCATGTTCCATTCGAATGCGATACAAGGGATTCACCATCTTCTTCAATGTCGATTTTAGGGTTCACTGGCTTTCAATGATACGACGATTTCAATAAGTGAGGGTGAGACTAAGCTAACAGAGGAAAGGGATGGGTAAAAGGACAACATTACCCTCATGTGAATGGCACGTGATGGGTGTTAACAGAAACTTTAAACGGTTCCCGTTAAAAAGGACCACATACGCAACTTTTTGGTAAACAAAGCACTGATTTTGCAACTTTTTCAAAAAAAGGACCAAACTTGCAATCGGGGGATAGTTAAAGGACCATTTTTGCAATTAACTCTAGAAAAAAAGAGGGAACCAAATTTTTTTGGGGGGGGGGGGGGGAATTGATAGAAAAAAAAAGAGGGAACCAAATTTTTGGGAAAATTCTATGAAGTAAATAAATTAATTAATATAATTTTTTAAAATAACATATATTGGGACTCATAAATAACATTAAATTTTAATTGCATTTAGTATTTTGATAATTTAAATAAAATATTAACGTGCTATAAAAAATTAAGCAATCAGGTATTTTATTATATTAGTGTATAATATTTTATTTATTATTTATTTATTAGTAAGAAACAAAGAATGACACATCTTGCTATCATGTTTAATAACTACATCATTTTTAAAAGCAAATTATTTTAATTAAAGTTAAAACTAGCATGATGTTAGTAGTATAACGAAACTACAAACAAAACCGGCCTAAGACTAACCCGAACAAACTAAAAGGTCTAACACTAGGGGTGTTCAAAAAAACCGGAAAACCGTGAAACCGAACCGAACCGACTGATCCGAAACCGAAAAAACCGTAAACCGAGAAATCCGATATCCGAAAAAACCCGAAAAGTAGGGTACCCGCTTCTGACGGGTCGGTTCGGGTTATTTTTTTCGGATACCCGCGGGTACCCATCAACCCGTATTATTTAAATTTTAAAAAATTAATAAATATTTAATAATTGTTTAAGTGGATACTAGCCCACCCAAAAGCCCACTAGTCCACTACAGCCACACATAACATGCCCTAATTTGTAAAAAGAATACATAAACAATTATACAAAGTCACAAAGCGCAGCCACTAGGGCCCTATCGGCGATTCATTGCGTTCCACCTACGACCGACGAGGCGACGACTGAGGAAGTGACGCAAGGACAGTCGACGGCGACATTACTCCGCCTCTCACGGCGGTCGGAACTCGGCTGCGAGCCTGCGGCAGACGTCGGTCATCACCAAAGTCACGTCTTGACGGAGGCAGTGAGGCAACGACGGTCGACGGCGACTTTAATCCGTCACGTTTCAACTTTCGACTGAGGCAGCAACGAAATTTCGCCACCAGCTCACTGAAATCGGAAGTCTACTACGATTAAAGGTACGATTTACGGGTCTGATTTAAACACATGAAGCCATATGTTTTTGTACATTAAGGGTCTGATTTAAACTTCCATGAACAGATTAAGCATGATTTGTGATAATATGATTCTTATTACCATGTATTTTTTTCCAGCAAGCCTCGATTTTATAGTCCACAAATCTGTTTTCTTGATTCTTATTAATTATTTAGGTTCAATGTGCGTTATATATGTTTTTATAATTTAGTTTAGTAGCTACTAGTTCGTAAGTTATATGGCTGTAACTTTATTTAGATTAAAGTGATATATGATTTGTGATAATATGATTTGTGATATATGAACAGATTAAGGTTGTAAGGCGTGGGGCTAAAAGTGCAAAGTATAAACTATTGTTTGAGGTTCATATCTCTAACATATTTATAATAGATAAATGAAGAATATAGATGTGGATAATCTTAACTTTGATACTTCTAGCAATCCTACACCTGTGACTGAAAGTGCAAATGCTAGTAATCCGGTGCAAAATGAAAACGAGGAAGAAAATTTAGAGCAAAACCCCCCAAAATTGGCTTAGGTCTAAATTTGTTCCTTTCGACATTGAAGAAAAGCTAGAAGAACTTGAAACACTTAAAGCTGGTAAATTTTAGTTTAATAATTTAAAATTAACAACTATTCTTTATCTTCTGACAAGTTTTATAGTTTTACTTATTTTTTCTTTAATGCGTGATTTTGAATTCAGATTTAAGGGATTTTCCGGAATCTTACTCCACTATCACCGTTGATGATTGAAGTTGGATGATACGAACATGTGCCGTTAGTTGAGTAAGTTGTTTAGTAACTCATGCAAGTTTAATATTTTCTATATTTTGTTCACTTTATGGTGCAAGTTGTTTATATTATTCATAATATTGAGTTGTTTATTTCGTTAGTACATAATATGTTGAGAATATTAACACCTATAAATGCAATTTTATTCAAAATCTAACAGGTAAAAAATTTCTCATCAATATATATAGTTTTACTTGTTGAAGTTAAATTATAGAAAAATAACTTTGTGTTATGTTGGTTTAAAATGGTGTACATTTCTTGCATATATATGTATATATTTTTTTCTATTTGTGTATGGTGATACTATTATTCAATTTTATGCGGCTTCTTAATAATATGATTACTTATTTTTGTGCTTCAAATATATGCATGTGACAAATATATAGAATGTCTTGTGGGTTGAGGAATTTCAAGCTTTTATGATCATTGGATGCACACTTTATTTTTCTAATAATGGACTATTAACTTTGGTTTGTCAACTTTATTTTTCTAATAATGGACTATTAACTTTGCTTTGTCAACTTTTTGTGTTAATGTGTTTGGATTATGTACCGTTGAACTTTGGTTTGTCGTTCGAGTCATGAACTATGGTACTTGGGTGTTGTGTGTTTTAATGTTTAATTTGTATGCTTAAATATTAAATTTTATGAATCTGAACTTGTCTAGAAAACAGGAAAAATTAAGAACAACTCAATTTTCGGGTATCCGTGACCCGGACCGTGGATACCCGTCTCTCTGCGGGTACCCGTTGGGCGGGTACCCGCCCCCTGCGGTTCGGTTTCGGTTCGGAATTCTGGGTACCCGCCCCGTGGCCGCGGTTCACAAAATCCTCACTACCCGCCCCGCCCCGCCCCGTGAACACCCCTATCTAACACACTAACCAATCCCAACAATAGCAAGCCACAAAAAGGGGGACACGAACCCGAACCCACACAAACCCGAAACAACTAAAACTCGGCCTTGAACTCGAACTTGAACTCTACCTAGAATTGGAGCAACGACCTTGAAGTAACCATGAACATGAAAATGAACTAGAACAATGAACACGAACTTGAACTTGAACTCGAACAATCTCGATCTTGACCCCTTGAACTACTCAATCAGAACCCTTGACCCATAAACCCAAACTAAAGCAACAAACCTTGTACCACGAACTGAAGCAACGAACTTTCGATCCACAAACCCAAACCATGACCAACTATGACTCGAACCGAACATGAACATCAAATATCCAAGAGTTCCAAAAAGCATTTAGCTAGTCAATTTGCTAACAAATATCAAAGTATGTAAATAAGTTTTTTTAAATAACAACTGATATAAATAATAGCTAGCTGGAGATGGGGGGGAGTCTCTCATTAAAAATCTTCAAAATATCATCCACCCTTTCATTTGTATGCTTAGTTTCTCATTCGGAAATTTTTCGTCAGAAAAAACAAACTTTCTAGTAGTGTATGGTTGCGCGGCTAAGCCTGGAATTTGGTCTACAATTGTCTCTTCATGGCAAAATATAGAAAAAATGAGACTACACGTCAAGACATCTTCTTCCAAAAAAATTCTCAATGGTTCACCTCATCACCTGTATCCTTTTGGAAAGATTTAGCTGTTGGTGGTGGAGTTTGCATCATGGACTTGTTCCCATGCACGCTTATATGCATTAGAAAATGACCTTGATGTTCTTTTTCCAAATGGGAAATGATTTGTACACAACACAAATTAGTCATACACAACAATCATGACTTTTATGTTCTCACTTATCCACTAACTTTTATTCTCATCCATAAATTCAAGGGTATAATAGTCTAAACAATCACTTTTTGTTATGTATGGCTAATTTGTGTTGTGTACAAATCACTTTCCTTTGCAGATAGGTTATCATTTATTTATGGATGTTAGAATAGATTTTGGGCTTGGAGAAATTCTATAAGGGAAGAACCGAAGAGGAACTTCAAACGTTGCTTGATTTTTTTGTCTTTAAAAAAATCAAACTTGTGGCTCCGATATTCGGCAATGGGCATGGGATCCCAAATGTATTTTTTCTGTTGTATGATGTCAAAATTGATTCAAAAGAAAGTGTTGACATTGAACTTTGATGAGGTTTTAAAACTTTTGTTGGAATCTTCTCCTTCCATCTAAAATTTATATATTTTTTCGGCGGGTATGTAACAATAGTATCCCCACAAAATTGGTCTTCTTAAAAGGGGTGTACTAATCGATTGCCCAAAATGTGTTATTGTGGTAACCATGATAAAACCTTAGATCATTTCTTCTCTTTATGCGATAAGGTAAAGGCTGTTTGGCGTAAAATTTGGAGCTTGTGTCACATTTTTCTGGATTATTATATGATGGTTACATGGGATTCCACGTGCCCCATGCTACTCGGGTCAGAGCGTAAGCTAGTGATGCTTTCGGCTACTGGACTTTCGCCATCTAGGGTGCAGCATTCTATTGCTTCGCCTAGCAGCAAGACGCTTGTATTACCCACCCACCACACTCTTCTTGAATAACTCTTTTTCCCTTCTTAAATAGCTTTTTATTTTAACTACTACTTATAATTTTTTTCTTTTTTGTTGTTTACATAATTATTATATTATTTTTATTCTTATTTAACTGTACATGAGTTTTTTATTAATACATTCTATTCTATCATATGAAGTTATTCTTAGTGTACAAAATATAATCAGTTATTATAAATAATAAAGACTTGATTTCCATACTATGTAAATGATGCACCTTCAAATATAAATATTTGTTTCTACATCTGGCCGCAAATGCGAGTTAGTTTTACCTCGTTAAGAATATAACCCAAAAAAAGACAAAAAGGGGGAAAAAATGTCATATGAGCTCTACATTTCTTTGAAAAGATGAATGAGTTTTATTTTTTCCTTTTTCTTTCAAAAACTCAAAATGAGGCTCGAACACTATATCATCTCTATATAATACATTATGCGTTGTCATTCTACTGTAATATTTAGGGTTAAAGTCACTGAAGACAAATATGATTTTCCTCATGTTCCGATATGACACATTAACTTTTTTTTACACATCTTGCCATTTAACTTGTAAAAAACGTGTTATTATACTCATTTTAATGATTTTGACCTGCATAGCAAGCCACTTTTTCCCCAAATTTCTTCACTTCGAAATTGTAACTTTAAAGGCCAAATTCTCTATGTATACTTAATGAAAAACAATGATTCTTGACTCTATGAAAAGGTAATCAAGTTGTTTATTAGAAAAAAAACGAATAAAAACAAGTTTAAAATGTGTCAATTCATCAAAATACTGTAAGGGTATCAAATAGGGTCATTATCGACTTTAATTAGCAATAACTTGGCCTACACCTGATGTTTTTTCTTGAATTTGGTGTCCATTGAAAGGTAAAAAGATTATCTACGATAATCTATAAAAAGAATTGTGTAAAATGATCAAGAATAAAAAAAATGACTCTTTTTTTCTGCCCTGTTTTCGAAAAAAGGACTCAAAAAGTCAAGACTTTGAGCACAAAATTCTCCCTCAATGCTTGACGAAAGTTCATGAATTTGGTGTCATTTAAAGGTATAATGATAATTTACAAGATTCTATAAAAAACATGCAAAACGGTCAAGAATCCCCCCTAAAAATGCGAAAAAAACGGGCTGAAACGGGAAGAAGAAGTTGCAGGTCGCAAAATGGGCATATCGACACACTTTTTGTAAGTTAAATGGTCAGATGTGTAAAAAAAATTAATGTGCCGTATTGGAACATGAGACATGTTTGTTTTGAGTTACTTTAACCCTAATATTAATCACTAACTGTGGTATAGGGGTTTTTAGCCCACTACTATGGCTCTAGCCTAGTGGTACATAGGTTTTTATCCTACAGCCTAAGTCTTGTGTTTAAACCTTGGCAGTAGGGGTTATTTTCAAAAATGGTGGAGGGTATTACTTCCTCATGACGCGTGGCTCGGAGTTCGCATACTGCCCTATATGAATGTCACTGCGGATCCGGCTCACTAACTTTGCTGTTCAAAAATATATATAACAATTTCCTCCTAAATATTATATGATAATGACTAAAATTTTATCACAAGGTGTAAATGGTGATAAATTATTTTGAAATAGTATAAAAACATAAATAAGACTAAAATATTAAGCATATAAAGAGGTAGAATGAATGGGAAAGGCAGATACAAAACTAAAATTACTGAGGATGAGGATGCATTTGGTTGTAGAAAATTATTTCTGGTTTTTAGGAAAAAGTTTTTTTAAAAAACGGGTAGAGCTTTTATTTTCGGTCTTCAGTAGAAAATTAGAAAAAACGTTTAGTTGAAAGTGATAGGAGTTTTTCTTTTCCATTTTAGAAATTAGTAAACTTGTTTAGATGCGTTATTTTACTGCTTCTCATTTTCTAAATACTTTACACATTTGAAATAAAATTAAACAATAATCAAATATAATATTCAACATAAAAATTAAATGTTTTATTCAATATAACGCAAACATACAAAAAATTCATTATCTAATAATGAGAAATGTTTAATATAGTTCATACTTAATCCATAGTCTTGAGTGACTAATTTTAGCCTTTGGATCATCCCCACCAATGGTCTAGATTGAATTTTAAAATTTTAAACGGAGTGACATTTTCGTAATTTATCAAAATTAAACAAATATTCCTTCAATAAAAACAATTTAAATGTTTATTATTTTTATGTTATTTAAAATTGAGAGTAAGAATAATTTTGCTAAATTTTCATGTTTTGATTAATTAATATTCTCTGTATACCCTTTAAAAGAGGTGTTTTGATTAATTATTGTGCTCTGTATACTCTTTTAAGGGTATACAAAGAACACTAATCAATCAAAACATGAAAAGTTAAGAAAAGTATTCTTACTTTTAGTTTAAAGGGAAAATGATACATGCAGCTAACATTATCTAACTTAAGTGATGTTGCTCTCACATACCACTTAAATGAAGGGTAATAAGGTCATTTAAATGTTTAATGATTTAAGTAATATGTGAGTACGACATCACCTAAGTTAGGTGATATTAACTACATATATCATTTCCCCTAATTTAAAATGATATAAAACTAATAAACATTAAATTGTATTGATTGACGGAATATTTGTTTAATTTTGATATCATTAGATTCTGGAAGTTGTCTTATTTGGGAATGCTTTTGTAAGTTTGCTTTATATTTAATCAATTGTTAGAACTCCTCCTTTGTTATTTTTAATATATTTAATGATTCCTAGATATCTTTTCCTCCTTGGCTTTAGCTAATTTGAATATTCTATTTTGTCCTTTTTAGAGTCTAAATTATGTTGGGATCTTTCATTTGTTCTCTTCTTAGTGCATTCTTGATAGAGGTGACAAACTAATTGAGCACTTTTTATACTACACTTATCAAAATACGAGTATCTAACTTATCAACGGTAATATACATGGGGAGTTAGTTACAATCCTGATATACTTTGGTTTTATTATTACGAGTTTGGTTCATAGGCCCGAAAAGTTAAGTGTCCAATCATTATTTACCCGAATTTATTGCATTTTGGTTACTCTCAAACTTGAGTTAACCAAATTGCCCTTATACCATTAATTTATTCATTTTCTTTATTTTGTAACTGATTTTATATTTTTAATAATATTTAAATATCTAGAACAACTGAAAATTATTTATTTTTATCTAATAACACTTCTTGACTTCCACTGCCCAACGAACTAAATTGCGATGAATCAGATGGTCATAAATATTGCAATAATGGGGTTTCATCTTCGTTTTCTTCTATTCATCTCCACCATGGCATCCATCTCCACCATTGGTTTCATCTATAGTGTCACCGTCTTTACCATCACTTTGTATTTCTTCCGATTTACAGATTTTTCAAGAGATTGTTGGGGTTTGGTTTGTTGTTTATTGAATTGTTTAGTGTTATTTCGATTCATGGATTGCCATATGTGCGTGTGTTTATTTTTTTGTGTTTGAAGTTGTTTATTCAAACCTTCATTTTTTAGATTTGTGTTATTTGGGTGAAACCATACGATCTGTTGCCAAGTTCCAATCCTACGTATTCTTATTTGTGTATGGGTTTTATGTTTGAGTTTTTGGTTGGTATTGGTGTTTTTAACTTCTAATTTCTGCATATTCTGATTCATGGTTACTAGAGATTGTAAGTTTGTGGGGTTCCAATTCAAAACCAATTGGTTATATGAGAGGAGTAACCCAGGACTCTTATAAAGTCATTACAAAGTCACTCTTTCGTCCAATGTAGGACATTACTCAACACGCCACCTCACATGTGGCGTTCCTTTTTTTTCTCGCGCCTAACATGTGGATACTTATAAGTTACGTGGAGTGGGTGAACCTTGCTCTGATACCATGTAAGTTTGTGGGGTTCCAACTCAAAACCAATTGGTTATGAGAGGAGTAGCCCATGACCCTTATAAACTCAGTACAAAGTCACTCTTTCATTCAATGTGAGACATTACTCAACAGAGATGATATAGGTGATTGGAGACTGGTTAGAAGTAGCGGTGGTGGGTTCAAAGTTGAAGGTGAAATTAAGTACTAGCCACACTAATGTGGGAACAAGTGCATATGTTCTAAACACTAATATTGTGACAAAATATATAGAATTCTATTATAGTTAAACATCATTAAAATTAGATCTACAAATTTTGTGTTACATGATATCATAGTTTCTATATTTAGTGATACAGACTGATGGAAGGGCAACTTTTAAGCGATGAGGAGACGATAATCCTATGGTAAAGTGAATACATCAAGTTCGAGTAAGGGCAACTCGAGGCGGAACCTTCAAGTTGAATTGTTAGATTATTAAAGTGAGGGTGTAATATATAAATAATTCAAAGTTGGGCAAATGCTATATAAAGGCATTTGCCCCACAGTTCTAAGCTAAGCTTTGCATTATTCATCTCTTGTGTTTGAGTATTCTCTCTAGCTCTCGGCTCTCTCACTCTAACTGAATACATACACAAACACATATAAGAAAGATAATCTTCTAAGCATTGCTTCATCCGTATAAACACGGGACCATCAATTGGTATCAGAGTCAAACTTGTTTTTGGCTCGTGATTGTTCGAAAGAAACAACAAAATCTTGAAGATTTCAAGCTTCCAAGAAGAAAAAGCTCTCGGTTTCACAAAGGTACAAGAACTTCAACTTTCTTCAAGAAAACTCAAACTCAAACGATTTCTAAAGGTAGAACTCATTAAAGGCATAAACTATATATTCTTTAAATTTCCTTTGGGTTGTTACTATATTTTTACAAAGTTTACAAAACTTTCTTTGAAGAAAAACATAAACTGAGTGATTTTTTACATACCTTAGGTCAAGAGGGTCATTAAATACCCACCTTTTTAACATTAAATTTTATGGGTATTTAAGCATTTAAGGTGTTCTTGTTCCTGGAAGTACAACCGTGAAGAAGAAGATATTAGTTTTTAATTTTTAAAATTATAAATTCTTCAAAGGTTAATTGTTGTACAAGGAAAATCAAGTACTTGCCATACCAATCAAGTACAAGTGGTTAGACACTATTCAGGGTATGGCAATCTGATTTGAAAAGGACACATCACACTCTATAAGCCGGATCCCTAATCGCACGCGATAAGGACACATCACACTCTATAAGCCGAATCCCTAATCGCATACGATAAGGACACATCACACATTCTATAAGCCTGATCATCAAGGCAATTGCATGCGATTGGCCCTTGGACATTTTCCTATCAGCCGGCCCAAATCTTAGGAATCGCACGCGATTGAAAGATTTTTCTAAGTTCCACATTGAATCGCATGCGATCCATCTCTTGACCCATATCTGTGCTATTCGAAGGACTTGATGATTATCACTCTATTTGGCAATCGCATTCGATTGTCAGGACTAACTGTTTTATTTCCTAAGTGTTTGATGCAACAGGATTGAATCGCACTCGATTGGTTACTTTATTAATCAATACTAAGTCCTTACTCTGCCCATTTGTTTTCAAGGAATTTACTCACTCAATCGCATTCTATTGGATCAATTCGCATTCGATAAGACAAATTTCAAACAGTGACATTCCTTAATCTTGGACAAGTGATTGACTCTTTGGACTTGGCTTAAAGAACTCTAAGATATTTGGACTTAATCAAAAAATCTAATTCATAATTAAATTTAATCTAACTCGGATTTAATTCAAAGGTGAATTAAATTACCTCAAGTCTATCTAGTTCAAAGTTAAATTTAATCTGTGTAAGATCTAATTCAAAATTGAAATTCAAAAGACTTAGTTCTTTAATCAATCTTTTAAGCCACTTTAAAATCAAGCTTGAAAAGATTCACACTCTTTACTTTCGAACAATCAAACCACCCTACAAGTGAACGATCATTTCTTTCAAAAATCACTAATCATGTCAAGTACAAATGAAATGATGTCCATTGGTACCGACACAAAATCTCCTGTTTTGTTTCGGGGGGGAATACAATGTCTGGAAAAAAAAGGTTCATGGACTTCCTTGAGCACAACGAACTCTTCAGGGACAAGATGATAGAATGCATCCACAATGGAAACACCAAGTTCACGAGGACCGTTGAAGCTGACCCAACCAACAATCCCCCCATTCTCAGACATGAGAGAGAAAAGACCAATGGCGAGCTGACTGCTACTGAGAAGGAAACAAAAAAGACTGAGAGACTGGCCAAGTACTATCTGAAACAAGGTCTCTCATCTGAGATCTATCTGAAGATAGATAGCTTGGGTACTGCCAAGGAAATCTGGGATGAAATCAAAAAGCAACTACAAGGCACTGAGCAGGGAGAGTACATCAAGCGTACTCAACTGGTCAACAGTTACCATGATTTCAAGGCTCGTGAAAATGAGCTCCTATCTAAAACATATGGCAGATACTACAAATTGCAGAATGAGATGAGGTCTAATCAAATTGTCAAAACTGACCTTGATTTGAACTGTGTTTTTCTGAATTCATTAGGTCCTGAGTGGAAGGGCTATGCTAGGCTGTACAAAAAGATCAACAAAGATCTTACATCTGTCACCTTCCACAACATCTTTGAAGACCTCAATCAGTATCAAGATGAAATCTTGCAATCTCACCCGAAACAACCACTTGCTGACCCTCTTGCTTTGGTTGTAGCTGACAGGACCCCTAGGGAATCTTCATCAAGGTCTACCAAACTCAAACATGTGATGCTCAGTGAATCTAACCATGAGGATGATGATGATGACTCGGTAGAAGCTGCATTTCAAGCACTCACAGTTGCCAACAAGAACTTCAAGAACCAGTTTAACAAGACTAACAACAAACAACGGTTCACTTCCGGCTCTAGAAGATTTGAAAGAGCTGCACCTATTGATAAACCAAGATACCCAAGGGAAGATAAGAAAGAGGAGAAAAATCCAGACAACAAGTGCTACAACTGTGGGAGATCTGGGCACATGATAAGAAACTGTCCACAAAAGAAGGTCAAGGATGTTGAGTATTACAGACAAAAGTACCGCCTGTCAAAGCAAAAACAGGCTGGGAATGCTCTTATGGTGGAAGAAGACCAGTTCCTTGATGACACAGACTCCGAGAGTGATCTAGATGGTGAAGATCATGCACAATTCTGTTTCCTGGCTAAGGGTGAAACAAGTAGCAGAGATGATGATGGTGATGATCTCTCAGAAGCTGAGGAAGAGATAGTGGAAAGTGGAAAGGTAAATTCTATCTCTAATTCTAACATGGGTTTTAATTTTGAACATATACAAAACATACTAAACCGCATGAAAAAGTTAGAATTAAAGGTGACTAAACTAACAAAGAAAAATCAAGTGCTAAAAGAGGTCATCCACACTCAAGACAAAGAAGCACAGGCTACAATTGAACAATTGGAGAAAAACATAGATGAATCAAAAGTTCAACTAGCTGTGAAAGAATATGAATTTCCTGAATTAACCAATACAACAAATAACATCATACATGATCTTAAAGCAGAACGTGTTGGTGCGGAAAAGGATTCAGAAATTCTTAAAAATGATCAACAACTTCTTTGTTTAAAAATAAAAGAATTGGAAAACCTTCTCATTAAAATGGGGCAAAGTGAACAAACCATCTTTCTATACAAACAAAAAGAACGACCTTTTTCAAGATGGACATTCGATGGACTTGGTTTCGAAAACCCAAGTGTTTTGAGTAAAGTATCAGCCAAACAATTATACAATGCACATCTTTTTGGCGAGGGACTCACTCAACGAATGAAATTTGTTGGTCAAGAAGAAGAACGACTTGAAGAGGATGTCAAACGAACCTTAAACCTCAAAACTGAAACTCCCTTCAACTATTCTGACCTCAATGATTCGTACTTCACTTACCCTATTCCAACACTTGACTCTGTGTCCATACACATGTATATACAGATGAGGAACTCTATGCTCCTGAAGTGCCAAAACCTCGAGTTCAATACATTCCCCACAAGGAATTACAACAAAGGTTCCAAACCTTACAAGAGTTTTGCTTCACTCATCTGGTACAAGGAGATATTACCAAAGTCATTCAAACAGAATCCACTTCTACACACCTTCCTGAACCCTCTAAATTGGATCAAGAAAACACCATCCTCCGCAAGCGTCTCCAAACAGTTTTTCACCTTGATGGAAAGATCATTGACGACTTGTGCAAAGAAAACTTCGCATTACAAGAGCGAATCAAGCAGGTTGAAGCTTAAATGGAACCAGCTGCTCCATTCACTTTATCTCCATATGGATCAGCAGTTGATTAATGAATTGAGGATTCCAAACATGCATCCACTTCTTGTCAGGATGTCAAACCTGCCATAAAATCTGTTAATAATTCTTCTATGGTAAATTTAAAACTCAAACAGATTTTCAGACCAAAACAACTCTCCCCTTCTAATCACAGTTCTCGTGTGAACACAGACATACCTGAATCCTCCAAAGCAGCAACCAGTAGACCCAAACTACGTACTAACATTTTGTCTTCTGCTGCAGATGTGAAGAAGTTCGAGAGTGAAGAGCGTAAAATAAACATAACTTGGAAGAGAGTCATTCCTAAGTCAAATAGGAAATGTTCAAACTTTAGCCAAATATGTAAACACATTTTGATGTTTGATTATGTCTGTAATCATTCACGTTTACATGATCAAATTGCATCTTCAAGGTTTTGTATTAGTGATGGTTGTCTCCATGGTCATTGTGAATTTAATTGTGAATATGATCAATTAAGAAAACAAATCGGCATTAAACCATGTGAGGAATGGACAAACTTTTACGCTAATCAAATCTGTGTTCCATTTGTAAATTAAAGAGGTGACATCATTCATCAATGGATCACCACACGTCAGTCACATGCACTCAAACGTTTAAACATATCAAGACGTTTACTAACAATCAAAGAGCCAGAAGTCTACAGGAGACATGGCTATGATGCTTTCAAAAAGGCTTGGGTTACTCAGGAGAAACTTTTGCATTCTCAGAAACAATCTCACAATCCACCTTCAAAACCAAAGCCCTCATCCAATTCAAGAGTAGTAAAACCTACTGTTCCCAAAGTTCTAGTTCAACAAAAGCCAGTTGATGTACAGAGGCCGCAACGCATTCTTAAGAATTCCTCAAAGGCCTGGATTCGCAAACATAACGCTTCCGCAACTCTACCGAATCCTAAACGTCCGAATACATCAACTGTCAAACCAACAGTGGTACAGAAACTTCCATCAAAACCAATTCTTTCTAAATCTATTTCTTCTCGTCATAAGACCACACCCACATGGGTACCTAAGAATAGATCACTAGAAGTTTCACTACCACAAATAACAGCAAACAACCCTCAACTAAGAACTTCTTCATTAATAGAGACTAACAATCAAGGACCCATTCATATATAGGGACCTAAACGTGCTTTATTCTCTTTTTGCAGGCGCCTAACTTGTGGTACCTGGACTCCTGCTGCACCAAGCATATGACTGGCAACAAAAGTCTTCTCCAAAATTATGTTCCTAAGTACTCCGGGAATGTACGTTTTGGGAATGACAATGTTGCACCAATAATGGGGTACAGAGACATAGTGAAGAAGCATATCAAAATCCAGAAAGTCTCCTATGTTGAAGGGCTGGGTCATAATCTGCTCAGTATCGGACAATTCTGTGATAAAGACCTCGAGGTAGTACTTAAGAAGAACAAATGTTCTGTCTTAACTGAATATGGGGATGAGTTACTAGCTGGTTCAAGGAAATCTAACCTGTATTCCATTGACTTGGAAAACTATAACTCCCCTACCTCTGTGTGTCTACTGTCTGAAGCATCATCAGATCTTACTTGGCAATGGCACAGAAAACTCTCTCACTTGAACTTTCAAAATATCAACAAATTGGTCACAAGTGACTTGGTGAGAGGCATTCCCAAGTTAAGATTCAAGAAGGATCATCTGTGTGCAGATTGTGAGAAGGAAAAGATGAAAAAGGCTTATCATAAATTCAAACAGGTGTTTAGCACTACAAAGCCTTTGGAACTCCTGCACATGGATCTCTGTGGTCCTATGAGAATTCAATCCAAAAGTGGGAAGAAATATATTCTAGTCATGGTGGATGACTACTCTAGATATACTTGGGTCAAGTTTCTGCGATCAAAGGATGAAGCCACTCCAACAATCATTTCCTTCATCAAGCAACAGCAGAATAAGCACAGTCAGAGTGTTGTCTCCCTCCGGACAGACAACGTCACTGAATTTAAAAACCATACTCTGAAGAGCTTTTGTGACCTTGTTGGGATCAACCATCAGTTCTCTGCAGCATATACTCCACAGCAAAATGGTGTCGTAGAAATACGAAACAGAACTTTGGTTGAAGCTGCCGGTATCATGCTGTCATATTCTGGGCTCCCACCTTCCTTTTGGGCTGAAGCAATCAGCACTGCCTGCTATACGCAGATACGATCTTTCATTAATAAACACTTTAATAAAATTCCATACGAACTGGCTAATGGCATAGTGCCTAATAACAAATACTTTCACGTCTTTGGTAATAAGTGCTTTGTACTTAATGACAAGGATAATTTAGGAAAATTTGCTCCAAAAGCCGATGATGCTATTTTCCTTCGTTATTCTACTGAGTCCAAAGCCTATAGAGTTTTTAATAAAAGAACAAAGAGCATTGTTGAAAGTATCAATGTAACATTTGATGACGCATTGAATGTTACTGATTTTCTACCCAAATCAACAGAAAACGTTTCTGAACATACCTGTTCAGGACCGGTGCTTCAAAATAAAGAATCGAACAATCCGTCCAGTTCAAATACTAATCTTGACTTTATTTTCGATTTCTTTAGATCTGAATCTTCTCCTGTTTTAACTGACAACAGGGACAACACAGATGTACAAACAAGTGTTACTATAACGGCTACTACGGTCACTGAGACGAATCCATTTGCAGATCTCTATGCTAAGGATTCCCCTTCTGTTTCTGTCACTCGTCCCCCTGTGACTTCTCATATTCCTGACCCAGAGAGTCCTCCTGTGTTTGATTCAGACCCACATTTCTCTCCTGAAGATGAAGAAGAAGCACGACACCTACAGGATCTCATTCCTTCATCTTCCACTTCCCATGAAATTAAATGGACCAGACATCACTCTAAAGAGAACATCATCAGAGATCCTTCAGTTGGCATTCAAACAAGATCAGCAACAGCAAACAAATGTCAATTCTCGGGTTTCTTAAGCATCACTGAACCTACCAAGACTTGTGAAGCATTAGATGATTCAGATTGGGTAATTGCAATGCAGGAAGAATTACACCAATTTGATCGTATCAAAGTCTGGAGATTAGTTCCTTTACCATATGGAAAATCTGTAGTTGGAACTAAGTGGGTATTCAAGAACAAAAAGGATTCAGATGGAGTGGTTATCTGTAACAAAGCTAGGTTGGTTGCTAAAGGCTACAATCAATAGGAGGGCATTGATTATGATGAAACATTTGCCCTCTTTCTTGCTTATGCAGCCTCCAGAAGCTTTCGTGTCTTTCAGATGGATGTGCAGACAGCTTTTCTTAACGGTGTACTTAAAGAAGAAGTTTATGTCTCACAACCAGAGGGGTTCATCAATTCTAAACATCCAAATCATGTCTACATCTTAGATAAGGCCTTGTACGGGTTAAAGCAAGCTCCACGTGCATGGTATGATGTCTTATCTGACTATTTGATTGGTGAAGGCTACTCCAAAGGAAAGACTGATACCACTCTGTTAACAAAGACCAAAGGTAGGGACAAGATTTTAGTTCAAATCTATGTGGACGATATCATTTTTGGGTCTACCAATCCAAAATACAGTGAAGAGTTTGCCAAGATCATGGCAAACCGATTTCAAATGAGTATGATGGGAGAGATGTCATTCTTTCTCAGACTCCAGGTGAAGCAGCTAAGTCATGGCAGTTTTATTTACCAATCCAAGTACATCAAAGATCTTCTAACAAAGTATGGTATGACACCCATATCCACACCCATGGCTGCTAAGGCACAACTATCAGCAGATCTTGATGGTTCACTTGTAGATCTGAAAACTTACCGTGGGATGATTGGATCGATACTGTATCTCACTGCTAGTCGTCCGGACATCATGTTCTCTACCTGCCTCTGTGCCAGATTCCAGGCGAATCCTAAAGAGTCACATCTTCTGGCAGTTAAGCGGATATTCAGATATCTCAAAGGGTCTATGGATCTAGGTCTGTGGTATCCCAAAGACTCAAATTTGGATCTTCATGCTTACTCAGATACTGACTATGCCGGTTGCAAGATTGATAGGAAAAACACATCTGGTAGTGCACACTTCCTGGGTGATCGTTTAGTCTGCTGGGCCTCCAAGAAGCAAAACTGTGTATCCACCTCTACAGCTGAGGCTGAGTATGTTGCTGCTGCAATGTGCTATTCTCAAAGTCTTTGGATACGCACACAGTTGTCAGACTTTGGCCTGAGGTATGACAAAATTCCATTGCTATGCGATTCCCAGTCTGCCATAGCTATCTCCTGCAATCCGGTACACCACTCTAAAACTAAACACATTGATATTCGTTATCACTTCAAAAAAGATAACGTAGAGAAATGTCTTATTGAGCTCCAGTATGTTCCTACTGAAAATCAGCTCGCTGACTTGTTTACCAAACCATTAGACGAAATTCGCTTCACTGAGTTGGTATCCAAGTTAGGCATGCTAAACTTGCAAATATAACATACTGTTGCTCCATCTCTCCTTTCTTCCTTTTTGTTTAGAGTAGGTATTACACTGTTTGTTCTTTGTGCAGCTTCCTGATACAACACTCAAGGGGGAGTGAGTTTCTGGTGATACACATGTATCATATGTGTAGGGGGAGAAATATCATACACATACTGCATATGTGTAGGGGGAGAAGTATACAACTGACACATTCCCTAAATCTTGAAAATTCTCATCAACATGTGCAAGAGTCTAGGGGGAGTGTGTCAGACAAACATTCAAATCAACAATATCTGGAAAATTAAAATTTTCAAATCTCAAAATTCAGATATCTTGATTTTTCAGAAATTTTCCAAGTGTTGGGTTCTGTTTCAAGCAATCGCATCCTATGCTTCGATCGCATGCAATCTCTTGAAACCCAACAAAATTAATTTTTCCAAGTATTGGTTCAATCGCATGGAATGAATCGCATGAAATCAATCACATGGAATCAATCGCATTGGTCATCAATCGCATGTTATTGACCTATATGGATCAATGACTAATCGCATGCGATTCAAATAAATTGATAGCAAGTCCAAGGCTTAATCACATGCGATTGATAAACAAAGGGTGAATCGTATTCGATTGGAAACCAATGGGTGATTCGCATGCGATTAACACACCAAAAGGTGAATCGCATGCGATTCAGAACTTCTATAAGCCGGGTTGTTTTACCATGCGATTGCCCCTATCAGCCGCATTTTTTACACGTTTTTGGTCCAATCAATGAGTGACACGTGTCCTTTTTCAATTTATAACTGTCCCATCAGATTACCAAGCTTCCTTTACACGATTCCTAAACTCGAAATTTCCTTAAGTTTTCTCTCGATTTCTTGGTTACTTTAGCATACGAATCCTCTCGTTACTTTGACAAAATTTACACTTTTAGTCTCAAAACACTCCTCATAACAAAGGTAACAACTTGTACGGTTTACATTTTGAAAATTTTGAGTTAAAAGGGTAATTTTTGGCCTTAGAACATCCACCTGCGATAGTTGGTTTCGAGACTTCGAAGGGATTTTTGGGACACGAAACAAACTCGTTTGATCAAACAAAGTATACGATGGGTATATTGAACACATGGGGAACACTTTGATGCAAAATATTTCAAAAATCTCGAAAAGTGTTCTTCGTGTTCTTGGGGGGTATAAACATACACTAACAATTTGGTTTTTGGCTCAAAAAGAGGTGTTAGGATGATTTTTTGACTATGCTCCAGTACTACAAAATTGTTTATTACTATCTAATTGCTATATTAAAAGTGTCAAAACAACTTTTTTATACTTAAAATCATCATGTACACAATAGGGCTCTCAGAGTTAAAGGTTTTTTCTCACAAGTTTTCAAACTCTATAGTTTTGGTCAACTTGGTCAACTTTTAATCACTTATCAAAGGTTGACCAAATATTCAAAGCTGCATGTTGTTTTCTTGCATATCTCTTTATCTTTAACTTAACGGTTTTATCTATCTGCACAGATAAGATGACACAAGCTGTACGTGCCCAGAGGAGATCATGCCCAGAGCCAAGTTTCTTAACACTGGCTCTCATGAAAACAATCATTATGTTGACCTAACCAAACTTAAAAACCTAACCTACCCCATTGTCACCGAGATCCTCAAAATCCACCCCCTAAACCATCTCCTCACATATAACCCAGCCACAACTGGCACCCATGTTCCTGAATTATATGTTCAACAATTTTGGAAAACATGTGATGTTCGGCTCAATAACAGGGGTTATGTGGTCATTCATGCTGAGGTCGACGAATTTCAAGTCAATATATCTCTTAATCGACTCAGAACAATTTTTGCTCTACCCACAGCAGACAGCAGACCTCCGGCAACAGACTTTGAGGACATCCCAAACGAGGATGCATGTCTTGCGGCAATAAGGGAGACGGGGTATGATGGTGAGCTCACCAGGAAAATCCAATTCAAACGCACCGACTTGCATCCAAAGTATAATACATTTATGACGGTGCTTCAAAGATGTCTCACCCCAAAGCATTCAAGCTACGAATTCCCAACGGAGCATCAGCTCAAAATCTTTGTAGCAGATGCAACTCATATGTATGTGGACTACGCATTCCTTCTCTTCCAGGATATCAAAGCTACTATGCTCAGGAAGAACTCCCAAAAGAAGAAGGATGCAAACATGCTGCCTTACCACCGCTTCCTACCAATGATCATCCAGTATGTGATGGATCAGAATGCTGACATTCCTCGGAGGGTAGGTTTACCTTCTATTACTCCTAAACTTTTCTTGCATATAAAACCTGCCATTCCAGCCAACCTGCCAATTCCAAGACCATTCCCTGTATCTCTACTAGACCTATGTGAACAGAATGACATTGTTGTGAGTTATAGGGAGAGTATAGGAATACCTCCCATGGTCATGCCAGAGCCGCCCAGACCTGCCCAGGGAGGAGTAGCACCTGGTGAGGTATTAGAGCATAGGCCTTAGACATCTGTGGGAGATGCTGAGTAGGAAGTGGAGAGAGAAAATGTTGAGAGGGGCGGAGAAGCAGGTGAAGGTGATGAGACTAGAGAGGGAGGGGATGCATATGATCCCGCCACCGTTCAAACCATTATCCAATCTCTTTCTCAATCCACCCACACCCAAGCTGTACTAACAGAACTTGGT
Source organism: Pulicaria dysenterica (assembly GCA_947179395.2). NCBI lineage: Eukaryota > Viridiplantae > Streptophyta > Magnoliopsida > Asterales > Asteraceae > Pulicaria > Pulicaria dysenterica. Next base: position 15,499,884 of record OX359292.1, read on the forward strand.
CTTGACGCTTCTGAGTCATCCAGTTCCGAGTCTTCTGAGATAAGTCTGCTTCTCAACCTAGGGGTGCCCCTGTCTTTGAACCTGTCACTTCTCCTATGGGCACCCCTGAGCAACCAATAGACCAACACTGAAAGCATACCATCTTTTATGAAGTTAACTGAACCCCATACTACTTCTCCTGACCAGACACACCCCATTCATCCTACTCAGATCATTCCACAACCTGGTGGTCTGGTCATCTCTTTGCAACCTACTGAATTTCCTACCACCAGCTAGGTAACTCAACAGGATTGAGGCACTCCTTATTGCTAGATCTCCAGTGCCAGAGCATCAACCACAACCTGATCCAGCATCTATGTATGTGGATACTTTAAAGAGCTTGCTGTATGTTAAACTTCTGGAACAAAGGCCAGAATCAGCTCATGATCAAGACCTTCTGACAACTCTACGCAATGAACAACGTCCACAGGGAATCTCCTTAGATGACTTTCAGAAGTTTCATGAAGATGTCAACAACAAGATAAATGGGGTGACTAGAGGCTTCTACACCTCTTTGGAAAAGGTTACTGACAGGTTGAAACTACTTGAACAAACCTGTCAGGCTCAGGCCTAAAGCAGCAAAAGGAGACGGGATGATCAAGATCCTGATGATCAACCCGAGGGGGAGAAGAGGAGAAGAATGTATATGACATCTCCCTCTGTGGTTGCTATTGTACCTGTTCAGGAAACATCTCCCTCTCAGGTTCTTACTGTACATGTTCCGCGTTTGAGTTCATATCTATACGTAGGTATAAGTTAGCTGGGTCCGGAAGTTAACAACAACAAACTACACAACAATTGGCCGATGAAGTTTATGAACAACAACAAAAAGAAAAAGCTGACAAACAAATTTTACTTTATGTACATCAGCAACAATCTGAACCGAGGCCAATTGATCTTGAAGAAAGTGAAATACCTTACGAGCAGTCCTATGCCGAGATGTTTGACTTGTTTAGTGACTCAGATGAAGAAATGGAGGATTTATATGAGTCCATACACACATCACCTGCAAGGCATGTGGGAGAAAGCAGTTCTGCTCAACCAGAGGAGGAACCTGAGGATCCTGAAATTCGTGATATGTTCAGAGATATATTTGAATATGTGAAAAACACAACACGTCCAGTTTCACCCAGAGTTGTCCACAGATTTGATGATGTCATCAGTGAAAGAGAGCTTGCACTTAAAAGAAAAGAATGGGCAGCAATCTCTAGAAGGGAAGCTAGAAGGAAAACTAAACAGAAGAAAACCACCTTCGACGTGTCCAAGGTTCTCAGTGGAGTAAACATTAAAGTTCATGAAAGCTTCCCTCCACCTCATGGTCAGTTTCAAGAATCAGCTGCCGATGTACTAGAAAGAAACAGACAGAAAGAGGCAGCTGAGAAAGCAAGACAAGAATCAGAATGGCCTTTGCCACAAAGTTTCATAGTGTCACCTGCTCCTCTAGTGTAACGTGGGGATCCAGGTCTTGATGCAGGAAACATGTTTACAAGAAGTGCTGGTCAACAACCAATATGGAAATGGTATTTTGTCAATGCTGCCAATCTTGAAGAAAGAATACCAGACATATTCAGCACTGAGCTAATACAGGTTATTTCCCCCGAGTTACGAAACATGGACGACAAACAGAGAAGAAGATATGAACATATCCTAACTCAGTCCATGACAAAACCAGAAGAGAACAAATCAGAGTATCCAATAGTTGAACTCATTAATGTCTATACTCAAACCACCTTCAGGATAAAGTATGCCATTTTCCACGTCAAAAGAGCTAACAACCTATCATACTTCCTCAATGAAGCAGATCTAAGGTTCGTTAATATTGAAGACATCAACTTTATCTTTGACACCCTTTCTCAGAAAAGAGGGAAGTGGCCTGAAGAAGAGTTTGGAAGAGTTGTACTTATGAAATATATGAGGAATCTAATGGAATACTTTGAGGAACATGATATCCAACTCGGAGCTGAAAACAATTATTTGAAAGTCAATCTCTTAAAGCCTAACCAGAGCCATCCAGACTTAGAACAGCTTGAAGAGTTGACATTTATCTATGATGGGCATCCAAACTTCAAAGGTAATCAAGGGGTCGTCTCAAAGAATACAAAAGGTGAAAAGATCTTCATCAGACTTGATGAACTGATGGCATATTCAGACGGCACTTTGAAAATCCTTCATCATAAGATACATCAAAAAATTTGGGATAACCGTGCAGCCTACACTGATGAAGAACATGCTCAAGCCTATCGTGCTATAGAGAAGATGAGAACGACACTGGCAAGCAGAAGGCAAATATGCAAATGGCAAGTGGCATTCAGGATTCGCAACAAATCAGCCTATGAATGATTTATGTATTTATTTGTTGTGAATCATTACACACCTTACTTAGGGGGAGATTGTTAGATTATTAAAGTGAGGGTGTAATATGTAAATAACTCAAAGTTGGGCAAATGCTATATAAAGGCATTTGCCTCAAAATTCTAAGCTAAGCTTTGCATTATTCATCTCTTGTGTTTGAGTATTCTCTCTAGCTCTCAGCTCTCTCACTCTAACCGAATACACATACAAACACATATAAGAAAGATAATCTTCTAAGCATTACTTCATCCGTATAAACATGGGACCATCATGAATACATTATGGTACCACAAGTACGGGACGATAATCCTATGGTAATGTGAGGAGAATAGTCAGCCAGAGAATGAAAGAAGTCCACATAGGAAGAAGTAAGGTGCAAACGAATGAGCCTCAAAATGATGCGAAGAAGACAAGCAGATTTGTCTTTATTTGTGTACACTAGCAACGTACCCGCGCAATGTTGCGGCGGCAAATAGTTTTGTTTTGCAACATGTCATTTTCAATAACGTAATGATATGTTATCTGTCATTTTCAAATAAATTTTCTTATATTTTTATCAACTATTTTATTAATTTTAAAAATAAATTCTAAAAAACATTAAAATAAGAAAAACGATTTATAGTTGTGAAATAAGAAAATAGAAGTTAATAAGGTTTTGGAAATTATGTTGATGTGGTGAATAATTGTGTTTGTGTGAGAGTCGTATTTCATTTCTCAATTAGAATCTACAAAGAGAATTACATCGATTCTGTACTTGATTCGTGCGCAATCGTTCCTCAAAGTTGGGAAGTTAAAAAAAATCAATTACTAAAATAGGCACAATACACTAAACATTCGCGAAAATAAGCCAAAAAAAATCAAATTACGAAAATAAGCATCAGTTTCACCCCACCTGCCAGTTTCACCCCACCTGCCAGTTTCGCCCCCTAGGTCTCGTTATTCATGCCAGTTGCACCCCTGATGGTCTCGCTATTGGTGTCAGGTCTCGGTTTACGCGCCATTTTTTATGGTTAAAAGGGAGAAACAGGGGGCGATACTCATTTCTTCACAACACCGCTTTTCCTTCATATTTTCCGGCCAAAAAATTCCGGCGAACAAACCAGCGACTTCATTTCTTCACTTGAGAGACACCCATTTTAACTCCGTTAAGTATAAGCGTTGGTTAACTTGCGTCTACGAATAATTCGGGCACAACATCATTTCGACGAACAATATTCCGGTCACACCACCTCAAGTTTTCCGGCGAACAATAATCCGGCGACACTCATTTCTCATATTTCAAGCATGTTAAATGAGGTAAATTTTTTTTACCTGTTATCATTTTTTTGAATGTTATTTAAGCCTATGTTTTTAGAACAAATGGTATTATTATGTTATTAGGTTGTATCAATGTTATTAGTTTAATGTTGTTGCTTATTATTAGCTTATTTCATATACTTAGTAGGTAAATATTGATATATATTGTTAATAGAAGTTGATCTATGTTAATAAATTAAAACAAGCTTAAAAGCATGTTTTGACATTTTGTATCCATATTTAAAGTGAAAAAAAAGAAGTATTTAGCTACTAATGGTTGAAGATTAGTGTTAATGGTTGTTTATGGAACAATTACAACTAATAGTTGCTTTTGAATGAATGGTTTTATTTTATGAACATTACAAATGTAAAAATTAATTTATTACGCAAAAAACTTATATCATACTTGTAGTTACATGTTGTTAAATATGCTGATAACAAAAAAAGTTATATATATATTTTAATTGTATTATATTTTTGAGTTTATGAAAAAAAATTATTTTATATTAGTCAAAATGTTTTATTTTTCATTTTTACGATATTTGATTTGTTTGCTAACATAGAGTTTGCAAAAAAAATCATATTATAGTATAAAATAGTTTTGAAAGTTTACTTATATATTTTTGTGGGTTATTTGTAAATTAAGTAAGTTATAATGTTTATAAAAAAAGGTCATAAAATAGAATAATTTTAAATTATTTAATTTCATGTTTATTTTTTAATTTATAGGAAATTTATCACGCGAGCCTTGCTTGTCGTAACCGGATGAGAACAAAACCAAGAGTGGCGAATCTTGGACGAGGTTTCTTGAGAAACTACGAGCATGCATTCCGTACAAGACCTATACATTTGTTTCTGACCGAGTAGCGTCTATTGAGCTAGCCATACGAGACGTATTTGCAGAATTGTACCATGTCCTGTGCCGTCGTCATCTACAGATGAATCTGAACCTGAGGGCTAACAAACACAAAAAAATTGCGTTCTTATTCTGGAAGGCATGCAAATCGTACACACAACATGAATTCCATTACTGGTATGGCAAGATTCAGCGGGCAGTGCAACGAGTGTATGAGTATCTGGAAGAGGTGGAAAAAAGCAAATGGACAAGAGCCTGCTTCTCGGGGTCATCGATACAACATCATGACCTCTAACAGCGCAGAGTCCATCAACTCACTTTCTCGTCACGTGCATAAACTTCCGGTGGTCATGCTTATTGATTTCTTCCGTACAAGTGTTCAAAACTGGTTCTTCAAACGCTGTAACGAAGCTAGTAAACATCTCTACTATAGCAACTGCATCAACTTTGAAAAAATTTATTAATTGTACGAGTGTTTTTTAACAGAGAAACTCCAGCACAAGGTTATGCCGTGGGCAGAGAAGAAAATACTTCATAGGATGGCAAAGTGCTCGACATGGCAGGTACAGGTTATTACAAACTACCGGTTTGGGGTTGAGGACCATAAACAAAACGTTAAAATAGTTGATACTGAAAAAAAGACATGCGATTGTCGTAAATGGGCACTTTCCGGGTTTCCATGTAGCCACACAATTGTAGTTTCCATATTCCTAAGGCTTACCGATTCAAGCCAGTGGGCGTTGAATTGGTTCACTAGTGAAACCTATCTTGCAACGTATAGCGGTTGTATAAACCCCGTGCCCAACAAAAATATGTGGGACTTACCTTCAGATCTCATAAACCTACATCCTCCACTACTCAATAAAAGGCAGGATGGGAGACCAAAACTTGTTAAAAGGATACCATCACGGGGTGAGTAGGTACCGTCTACACGCTGCTCTAGATGCGGTGACAGTGGACACAACCGAGACAATTGCAGAATGCCGTTTTCATCACAATAGTCAACTAACCAGACAACTAATGCCTCAACTGCTGCGGAACCGACCCTGCCGGATTTGTCACAATTTGAGCCAGACCTTTCTTTGTATGATGTTTATTACACTGTTCAACGTGATTGATATCAATAATTAATGTAATACTACTTTGGTGTGCTTAACTTAATCAATTTAAATTAATGAAAAACTACACCAACGTTAACAATGTTTCGCTTATACACGTTGAACACTGACAATCAAATTTAACTTTCTCAATACATACAACTACCGTGCCCTCAAATTATGAGTTTTCACAATCAGTCATAAGTTTACGGGAAAAAAAACCAACCGGTAATAATGTTTCGCCTTCAAATTATGAGTTGTCACAATTAGTCATAAACACTTTTCGGGCAAATAAATGCCAACAAACATTAAATTTAAATAAATAATTACAAATAAGACACATGTAAACATATATATATATATATCCTAAATTTTTGTGTCTTTATATATATATATATATATATATATATATATATATATAGTCTAAATTTTATAAAAATAGCCACAGGATACTTTCAAAAAATGAAGGAAATAGAAGGGGTGAAATGAAAAAATCTAAGGGTGGGCCACACATGTGGCGGGGGAGAAACTGAGGCTTGAGGGCGAAACTGAGGGGTTGGGGGCAAAACCAGACATATGGGGCCCACAGGGGGCGAAACTGAGGGGCTAGGGGCGAAACTGAGGGGGTTGGGGGCGAAACTGAGGACACATGGCATACAATGATTGGAGGGCGAAACTAGGGGCGAAACTGAGGTGGTTGGGAGCGAAACTGATGTTTTTTTTCGTAATTTGACTTTTTTTGGCTTATTTTGGCTTATGTTTAATGTATTGTGCTTATTTTCGTGAAAAGCCCAATTAAAAATGGAGAGACTTTAATGACATAGTTCAGTTTTTGTTTATGAAAATTGTGATAGGCAGGTTAAACAACTTGAACGAAGGGAGACCTTCGGTTTTTTTGTTTTTACGGTTAATTACAAGTTTGCCACCTTAAATGTATGCCATAGATCAATCGAATTAAAGGCCTAAAACAGTTCTCGCAATTATGGTACGAAAAACAGTTCTCATTTGAACTCTTCCATATATAGCGCGAGGGTTCATCTAGAACTATCATTATTATAAGTACCGCGAAAACCAATTTTGGTCCTTTATTAAATAAATTAATTAATGGCCAATAAAAGTTACGGCTCACTAACACCTAATTAATTGCTCATTAATAACGTATTAATGATTAGTCTTTGGAAAATCCAAGTCTCGGTTTTTAATGATGATCAACTGGACGTAATTAATGGTTGAGAAAATATATAAAAGACCAAAAGACTCCTACCGATAAAGATAAATTTTTTAGTTACAAATGGTATTTGTGGTACTCGTAATAAAGAATGAAACAATGCTTGAAGGCCAAAGCATACAACTATTTTTATTTTAAAAACACATGAATATATATCACACAAGATTAGAACCTAAGCACACATAATTGATATTACCCATAAGGTAATTTCTTTTAGCCATAACCAAACATTTGAAACTAGAAAGGACACTTAAAACATGAAACTTTTATTCTGCGTTGAGACTCCATAATCAACCAAAGATGAAGCAGCAACAACATTCCTTTATTCTGCATGCATGAAGTTTAGAAACTTAAATAGTACTGATGGGATGAACTAGTAATGATTTGATATGATCTATCATTTCTTTTCCAACACGAGTAAAGAGATCATCATGTTTGTACAGAGTATCGATTACTCGTGCGAGGTTGATCACACGTGTAATAAGAGGCATAGGAACGTTGTCTTTACATTTAAATGATTCATTGTTCAGAACTTTCCATGCTTCTTCTACTTCTTGATTGAACAGATCATACACATACCGCTCGTTTTTTATATCATGTTCTTTCATGTAGCTTTCAATAATTGATGCCACATGCTCTCTCTTTTGCTCCTCCTGCGATTCAATTGTGAGCTCTTAAACCAATTTAGAGGAAGAAAAAGTGTGGTTATCGATAAAGTATATAGATTTTATACAATCACGTGTGATTGTAAAAACATTACATGTTAATTATGAAAATGTAACTCCATTGAAAACTTTAAAATTCAATCTAGATCATGGATTGAGCTGATCCAATGACTAAAATTAATCCCTTCGGACTAAGAAAAAAGTATGGACTAAATTGAATATTTCTCTTTTTGCTTATGATTAACTTTTGGTTTTTTACGTAAATATGAAAATATTAAAACTTATAAATATATAATCGTAATCAATTTTAGTGGATAATATATCAAATTTTTTATAATATTCATTTTTTTAATAAATGAGCCTATTATATTAATACCTTAAAAATATATATTTATCATATACTTTCTATAGAATGTTTTAATTTAGTATTTCGTTATCAAATACTTATGTATAAGATCATTAAATATAAGTAAAAAGCATGAAAGTTTTACAAATGTGAAAAGTATTCTGAGTCATTGATTACTTTTAGATGTAATGGTCCATTAAAATTATTTATTTTAAATAAACGGTTAAGATTGGTTATCGTGTAACTCGTAATAAAAACAATTCTCAAATGATGTTTTCAATATATATATATATATATATATATATATATATATATATATATATATATATATATATATATATATATAGGGGAGGGTTCCATTGATAACCGATTTTAATATGAGAACCGCGAGAACCAATTTTAGCCATTGATTTGATAGGTGGAATTCATGGATGGAGAGCGTGGGGGAATCAAGTGTGGCAGGGTGTATGTGAGGAATTTATGGGTATGCAATGACATTGAAAGAGGGGGAATTGGACGACCCAGATTGGTTCTCTCGGTTCTCGTACTAAAATCGTTCTCAATGGAACTTCTATATATATATATATATATATATATATATATATATATATATATATATAGACAAAAGTTCATGCGAGAACCGTTGTTAGCACGAGAACCGCGAGAACCAATCTTAGCCGTCCAATTCCCCCTCCTTCAATGTCATTGCCCACCCATGAATTCCTCCACGTTCTCCATCCATGATATTTCCCATATCCACGGAACGGCTAAAATTGGTTCTCGCGGTTCTCGCACTAACAACGGTTCTCGTATGAACTCTCCCCTATATATATATATATATATATATATATATATATATATATATATATATATATATATATATATATATATATATATATATATATATATAAGGCAAAAGTTCAAACGAGAACTGTTTTTCGTACGAGAAGTGTGAGAACCAATCTGAGTCGTCCAATTCCTCCTCCTTTAATGTCGTTGCTCACCCATGAATTCCTCACATGCACCCGCCACACTTAATCCCCTCCACACTCTCCATCCATGAACTTCCCATATATATCCAAGGAACGGCTGAGATTGTTCTCGCAGTTCTCGTACGAAAAACAGTTCTTGTTTGAACCGTCACCTATATATATATATATATATGCATGTATATATGAATTGTGACGGTCATGAATGATGATGGGTGAATTGTGACCGTTAGATCTAATAATTAAAATATAATTAAGAGCTAAGATTTGTTCTTTCATCCTCACATAAATATACATTCTCATAATAACTCTCATATATATATATATATATATATATATATATATATATATATATATATATATATATATATATATATATATGAGTAAGTTTATTTGAGAACCATTCTTAGTGCGAGAACCGCGAGAACAAATCTGAGCCGTCTAATTCCCCCTCTTTTAATGTCACTCCCCACCCATGAATTCCTTACTTGCATTCTGCCACACTCTATCCCTCCACACTCTCCATCCATGAAGTTCTCATATCCAAGGATCGGCTTAGATTGTTTATCACGGTTCTCGCACTAACAATGGTTCTCGCATGAACCCTTCTCTCTCTCTCTCTCTCTCTCTCTCTCTCTCTCTATATATATATATATATATATATATATATATATATATATATATATATATATACACCCGAGCTGTATATGTATATATACCCGAGCTGTATATGTATACCTTATGACCAACAATATCATCCATAAACCTGCAAATTTCCATGGAAGCTTTGACAAGTGGGGGATCACTCAAAACCCATTCAAATGACTCATTTGTGACTATATCATCCATACCAACAAAACTTGTTATTGTAAGCATTTTGTAACCACAACTCATGAATGTAATAGATTTGTGCTCCTCCACTGTTGGTACATACCCCTCCTTTCTCCATGTTGCTTCAGTCATGAAAAATCGTGACGTTTCTTTCATCTGTATATAACAAATTAAGGAGATAGTCACTTCTGTTATGTCTTTCAAAAATAAAATTTTTATGCAAAGATATAAAAAAAATTCGTTTCGTGCGTGTCTGTTTATATATTTTCAAACTAACGTACAGCCACTTTGGAGTAGTTAACACGATGTGCTTTTCCTTCCACAGCCATGATTTCCTCCATTTCTTCATAAGCATCCAAGATGATTTTGTAGGTTAGTTTCATGTAATCTGGAAGAGTATCAATGCAATCAATGGATCACCTGTAAATAAAGCCATTATAAATCTGATCAACAAGATCTTGTTATATATAAGGGCAGATTATAAACACGAGCAGATTATATATATGCATGTTATGTTGTTGGAGTTAATCTTGATAGGTTATTTGTTTTAGTATTTTAGAGTTGTACATGTTCAATACAGTCTAAAAAAAAACTTAGTCCTTGAAATTTTAATATTCAATCACATGTGATTCAATATACAATCACATTTGATTGTAAAATCATCACATGTTAATTACGAACATGTCACTTTGTTCAAAATTTTATAATTTAATCTGGATCATTGATAGGGCTGATTCAAAGACTAAGATTAATCCCTCATGACTATGGATTAAGTATAGACTATATTAAACATTTATCTAATAATGAAGAACGGAATCAGTTTATATGTGCCGGTGGTTAATCTTGACTTATTCAAGAAAGTACAAGCTAGTGGGAGAATGGGGTGGTACACGTTGGAGCTACTTACCTATTCTTTAGGATTAAATTTAGCATTAGAAAGTTGGCTTGTTGCTTCTAAATAGAGGACATGTGGGTGTTTGTTTTCCAATTACAAGATAAGCGATATGTTTATCAACACGGGATAACATAAATTAATTTTAAATTTATATAGTTTTAAATAGTCATAACACGTATAGTAAAAATAATTATAAAGCATAGATAGGAAAATAAAATCTCGTAAGAAAATAAGAAATGAATAACCATTACATAATTTTGAAATCCATACATAAGATTATTATTAAATTTTATGTAAAACCTCTTTATAAATAACATTCATGGTTTTATTAGTAGGGGTTTCCTTCATCATCGCACTATAAACTTTTAACCACTCCTTACTTTTCACTCGAGAAACCGTCACATATAACTATCCATGAGTAAAAATGTGTATTTTTAATATTTTTATAAATACTCTTTTTAAGAAATATAAAGTTACATTACACGTCTAAAAGTTTTTAGTATAATATTAATGTGTTTCTATTCTTGGAGCTTTATCCCGACATTGTAAAGAGATAACTATAATATTATTGTCGATGTTATAATATCAAGTGCTTAAAAGATATTTTTATTAACCAATTATATATTTCAATATTTGAAATTGTAAACTAAATTTATTAAAAGTTAAATAATGATGACATCCATCTAAGTATACGTAAATTAGATCGCATAAAAATAAGATTCTAACATAAAATAGATTATGTCTATACATACGTAAATCACTTAAGTGTAATGTATTAGTCATATATTCATGTAATAATAACTTTTCTTTTATGTATTAAGTTATTAGTTAAAAAATAAGAAAACTTATACAATTAAAAAATTTATATAAATTTTCAAGTTGTATGTGTAATTACAAAACTCACTATCATGACAGTTGTTTCACTACCCAGTAATTATGTAGAGTTCTAGAGTCTGAAGTGTTATTTACTCACAACTAACAATTAATTTAAAAAACTCTAAGGGTAGTGGTAGCTTTGTATACAACTTTATGCTACTAACCATTAGTTATAGTATATTTTTTAATTCTTTTTATCAAAATACCAACAAATCAGTAATTATATCGACTATATTATGTAGAGGGAATAACTATAAAAGATGAATAAAATATACAATAACTACTTAGATGTTGATAAAACAATTAAATTATACTATTTTTTTTAAAAAACCTCATATTCCGATAAAGTTTATATCAAAACGTAGATAAAAATTAGATGATTACATATATATAATTATTTTTTCTCAAAACAAAATATATTTGAAGTTATTAAACATAATTTTCAAACAACTTATAATTAATTATATTAATATACAATTTTCTTAAAACCCCTTAACAAATTATATCCCACCCCTTCCAAATAGAATTAGGAAAATTTTGCAATTATGACATCATATTTTCGATTTTTTAAAATTTTAAAATAAAATCAACAGATGTGATTTGTGAAGAATTTTTAGAGAAGAAAAAAAAACTCTTTTCTTTTAATAATATTATAAGAAGTACTACCTAGCTAAGTGGCTATATATATATAGCCCCTCTATTTTGTTTAACGGTGAATTACATGCACTATTTCTTTTCTATACTTTAAGACTTTTTTTTTACTTGTGATCTCTTTCATAGGGGTGTTCAAAAATATCCGTATCCGATTCGATATCCGAACATTCGAAAAATCCGATCCGAAAATATCCGAAAATTCGGATACCCGAAATTCGGATATCCGAATTTTCGGATTCGGATTCGGATAGTGTTTCTCTAAATTTTCGGATATTCGGATATCCGAAATATCCGATTATTATTTTTAATTAAAATATTATTATTAATATTATTAATAATATACAAATAAAGAGGCAAGATGAAGCCCTAGCGTTCCCAGATCCAAATTCACGCAGCCACTGTGTCTGTAGTCGGCTCCTTATTTCACCAACGCTATCATCGACGCCGTTACCGGCTCCATCGAGCACCGACCGGCGAAGCAGACGACGGCCGAGCGAGACGCAGAGCGACGGCAGACGAGGAGAAGACAAGCGATGAGGAGCCAAGAACAGACGACGAGCGACGAGGAGCCACGAGCAGACGACGAGCGACGAGCAGATGACGAGCGACTGTAGACGACGAACGACGGCAGAAGCCTCCGCTGACCAACGCCCCTTTTTCATCTCGATTACTCGACATCTCCTTCTCCATCTCTCTATCAATCACTCGATTAGGGCAACTTCAAGCTTGAAATTTTGGTGATTTGCATATTATATCATCTCCTTCACAGTAAGTTTAAACATTAAACTACACTAACAAGCATTTGTGATAAGTTTTGCTGTTGATATATTCCCCATTAGCATTCTTCATTTCTTGATTTAGTCTTGTTAGATTTTTGTTGTATGAATTTGTGTTGAAAATTTAGTATTTAGGTTATATGAATCTGGGATGATTTTTGTTGTATGATTTTGCTGTTGATTGTTTATAATTTTTGTTTTGTTGTATGAATTTGTGGATACTTGTTGAAATTTCGGATATTTCGGATTATCCGATATCCGTATCCGAAATTTCGGATATCCGAAATATATCGGATAGCGAAATGCACTATCCGAAAATTTCGGATATCTGAAATTCGGATATCCGAAAATCCGGATATCCGAAAATGAACACCCCTACTCTTTCATCTCAAAGTACAAACACATAAATACATATTTGATAGGCTTGATAACTAACATATGTACCTTTGAATCGCTTGGGTGAAGATATCAAGCTCTTCATAAGTATCATAAGCATCATATGTGTCATCTAAAATTGCTGTAATTGCAATAACTTTTGATAAGAAAAGTCTGGCACTAGAATATTGGGGCTCATGGTAGACACCTAGTATCCAAAAATAACACTCTACCAATCTATCTCTCATGAAATGTAGATTATTGGGAACATCAAAACTTTTCCACCATCTGCAACAATATATATATATATATATATATATATATATATATATATATATATATAATTATGATCCAATCACAGTCAAATCCATCTTAATTAGTCGATATTTGAGGGAGTAAAACAGGAAATTAAGAACTTAAAAAATTCAAGTTAATTGTGATAATTAACGAAACAAGTACAGGATTAAGAGGCTTATGCAAAGGTAATATGATTATACTTCGAAAGTTGACTAAGCTCCTTCTTGTGTAGGGATTGGAGGATGTTGTAACCCAACTTGGCAAGTCTTAGTAAAGACTTATTATGAGAAACTTGTTGCTCATAGAAAGGTATGTAACGCAAAGCATCTAATCTTGGTAATCTTTTTCGTATAGGCCGCTCTAATGCTTCCTTTATGTGCTTAGAAAGAATATAATCGCTTCGAGGATCCTTAGCTATGATATCAAGATGTTTTTTTGCAAAAACAAGAGCCTCATCTAGCACGACTTCACCTTTAACCCTCATATATGTTGCCTCGTACAACTCAAGCAAGCCTTGGACATCGTCATACTTAAAGTTTCCCTTATCGTCCTTGTACTTCTTAAAAATATCTGCTTTAAATATTCATATACACACTCATTAACCAAATTAATTTGTATTAGTTTTAATCATAGAAAACAAGTTTATATGCACTAACCACTTGAAACATAAAACCCTTGTTGTCGCAAGAGTCGAAACCAAAGGGATGCGTTACCAGCTTTCCAATCATCATGGTATTCATCATAAATATGTTGCAGGGCTTGATGAACCTCCTTCTCAAAATAGTAGGCGATGCCAAGACGTTGGATAACATCTATTAGTTTCAACAAATTCGTATATTCTTCTTGATTATCCAAAGCTACGAATATTTCTTTCCTCACTACTTCTTTCAAATCTTCGACCACCTTCTTCACATCACCTTGTTCTTCTTGCTATATTTGCTCAAGAATCATTGTGTTAAGTCATTGTAATCCTAAGTGTGTGTATTCATATATACATATAAACATAAAAGCATACATACTTTATGCTATTTAGAGACATGTTGCATATTAATTAGTTAAAAACATATCAAAAGGCAATGGCCTTATATATATACCTCATTGTAAACGAGAAATTGATCTCCCCAAAGGCTTGGATGAAAGTTGGCCATAGGTCGACTAACCTCATCTTGTTTTGAAGCCATGTGATATGATGGTTTAAAAAGTGTATGATGATGAATAACTTGGTTATAAAACGAAGAGAGTTTAAAGAGTATTTTATAGAGGAAGAAAAGAAATGTTCATCACATAAAGACATGATGTTAGTCCACAAAGTACCTTAAAAGGGTATTAATTATCATAAATGCTCTCATGAAAAACATGTTATTAATACAAATTACAATATTACATTGTCCTTTATTCTAATTTTCAACAAGTATAATATAAAATACTCATACCTACCGGACAAATTACATATTTTCTAAATGCAAAAGCTAAATAAACAATGTAACAAATTTAGTTGTATAAATATCATGAAAACTAAAATCTGGTTATATGCAGGGTACTATTCGGTCGAGTTAATTGGGTTTCTGGTATTCAAGTGGACTTGGGTTTTAACATTTTAATATTTATTTAATACCCGAACTAAATAAGAAATCAAGTTATATATATATATATATATATATATATATATATATATCTGTATGTGTGTTGGTTCTATCTGCAGAAGACATAAAATATAACGATATTACTAATAATAAATAAACCCATATGGTGACACATTTACAGTCAATGAACACAATGTAAATATTTGAATATGATTTAAATGTGTTTCTGAAACATTGTGTGTGTGTGTGTGTATATATATATATATATATATATATATATATATATATATATATATATACTAGCAGTGTACCCTCGCAATGCTGCGAGGGTAAATAGTTTCTGTTTTGCATCATTACGTTTTCAAGGATTTAATGATATGTTATTCGCGTAATTCAATGTCTCGAAAAAAATTTCTTCAACATGCTCGTTTTTTCGTCAACTTTTTATATATTTGTATCAACTATTTTATTAATTTATAAAATAAATTCTAAAAAACATTAAAAAAATAAATAAAAGATTTATATTTATGAAATAAGTAAAGAGAAGTTAATAAGATTTTAAAATCATATTGATGTGGGTGGATAATTGTGTTTGTGTAAGAAAGTGTGTTAGTGAGAGAATATATTTTAAATAAATAAAAAGTTAAAGTTTATTAGGAGAGAGAAATAATTAAAAATTGAGTGGGTGTGATTAATTTAGATAAAAAGAAGGGTGAAGATGTATTGTTGGTTGAATTTTAAGAAGTTTTAAGATAAGAGGAGAGAGTGTGTTAAATGTATTATATAGTAGTATAGATATAGTCAAAGATATAATTATTTAGCGTAAATAATAATATTACATTTATATATGTATATATAATTATATGCATTGTTCTATATTATTATTTGTGTAAAATAATAATATTACTTTACATATATATATATATATATATATATATATATATTTGTTACAAGTAAATATGTTACTAGTAACAACAAATATGTATATTATATAACATACATATGAATGTATTTTATAAATTATGTGTCATTTCTAGTATCACCTTTTATTTACTTTAAAGAAAACTAGAAATCACCATATCATTCAAAATGGGGGCCTTATTAGGGTTGATTGTAAAAGGACTTAACCAAAGCATGGACTAGATGAACAAGAGAAGAAAAGGCAGGTGGGACCCTCCCCCTAGTCCAATTTTGGCCAATTTAAGTGTAATGCATGGCTCATTTGCTTCCACAACACACCACCCCCTTTCCTAGTTGCTTTTAAGTGTTATTGCAAGACTTGCATCATTCTTATAATCAGGTATTCGTGTATCAAGTTATTAAAGTACGGTGACCAATAGAGACTCATAAATATATACATTGCTCTAAGAAAAAGATAAAGTGTTGTCTTGGTTGCTTGTGAACTACATTGTTAAAGAGACTAGCATCTTGTAGGTGATTTGAGAATAATTCTTAAGCAAGAAAATAAATTGTACATTCTTCAGAAACCCGTCCATGAGGAACCCCTTGTTGGAGTATGTCTAATGACGCACGTACGTCATTTAAATCACTGCTGATGATGTATGGGCCTATTGGGTCACACACCGGGGATCAATCTCGACAGCAACCTAAGTGGATGGGCTAAAAAAAGGCAATTTGCAAAAGTTGGTGTGCAGGAGAAGATCGCGCCTCGATCTTTTATCGCGGCGTGATATTTTGTGGTGGTCACGCCACGATTTATTAGGGGATCACGGCGCGATCGTGTGTCAGACTGCATGCAACTTTTTCCCATTTTCCTCTTGATATATGTCATTTTATGCATGTTTTACATGCTAGAATACCCTGTACTTAGCCCAAATCCAAGGTGATTACTCCTATAATTGATCTAATATGCTTAACATTCACCATGCAGGTTAAAAAGAGCTTTAAGTGAGATAAATGGGCAAAACAAGGGAAGAATAGAAGAAAAATGGTCAGCTAATGAAAAACATGTTCCTACGGCCGCAGAAGAAATGCCCTATCGCCGCAGGACCTACCTGATCAGTGGTTAGCTGATGTCAGCCGAAAGAAAACCCAATTGTGAAGAAATGTAGATTATTTGGAATATCAAAACTTTTCCACCACCGGCAACAATATATATATATATATATATATATATATATATATATATATATATATTAACAATCAAATGTAACAATTATGACCAATCACATTCAAATCGATCTTAATTAGTCCATATATGAGGGAGTGAAATAGGAAATTAGGAACTTATAAAATTCAGTTAATTGTGATAAATAACGGAACAAGAAAAGGATTAAGAGGCTTATGCAAAGGTAATATGATTATACTTAGAAAGTTGACTAAGCTCCTTCTTGTGTAGGGATTGGAGGATGTTGTAACCAGTGGCGGACCCAGGATTTCTGGGGACCGTTAGCACCATATAATGCGAGAATAAAATTAAATAAGTTTGAGGGTCTGGTTCGGGTTTTTTTCCCGGGTTTTCGGTTAATTGGGTCGAATTAACGCGATTTCGGCGGTTATTCTGGTATTTTAGGGCCAAAATTTAAAATAAAAACACAATTTACTTGAAGTTATAAACTAAAATGCTATTTTAAAGATATAAATTGAAAGATTAACCTATTTTTTATCATATTTTTTTAAAGTATCATTTTCCTTTGATTTTGGTGGTATCACCGGGTGCACCCCGAAAATTTACCCGTAGCAACGTCTAAAAAAATCGAAAATTAACACTACGAACCGTCAAAAGACCGGTGGCGCTTGACCCCCCCCCCCCCCCCCCCCACTACTCACAGGTCCGCCCCTGGTTGTAACCCAACTTGGCAAGTCTTAGTAAAGACTTATTATGAGTTATGAGAAACTTGTTGCTCATAGAAAGGTATGTAGCGCAAAGCATCTAATCTTGGTAATCTTTTTCGTATAGGCCGCTCTAATTCTTCCTTTATGTGCTTAGAAAGATTATAATCGCTTAGAGGATCCTTAGCTATGATATCAAGATGTTTTGTTTTGCAAAAACAAGAGCCTCATCTAGCACGACTTCACCTTTAACTCTCATATATGTTGCCTCGTACAACATAAGCAAGCCTTGGACATCGTCATACTCAAAGTTTCTCTTGTCGTCCTTGTACTTATTAAAAATATCTGCTTTAAATATTCATATACACAATTATTAACCATAGTAATTTGTATTAGTTTTAATCATAAAAAACTAGTTTATATGCACTAACCACATGAAACATAAAACCCTTGTTGTCGCAAGAGTCGAAACCAAAGGAATGTGTTACGACCTTTCCAATCATCATGGTATTCATCATAAATATGTTGCAGGGCTTGATGAACCTCCTTCTCAAAGTAGTAGATGCCAAGACGTTGGATAGCATCTATTAGTTTCAACAAATTTGTATGTTCTTCATGATTATCGAAAGCTACGAATATTTCTTTCCTCACTACTTCTTTCAAATCTTCGACTACCTTCTTCACATCACCTTGTTCTTCTTGCTATATTTGCTCAATAATCATTGTGTTAAGTCATTGTAATCCTAAGTGTGTGTGTGTGTGTATGTATGTATGTATATAAGCATACATACTTTATATTGCTATTTAGTGACATTTTGCATATTAATTAGTTAAGAACACATCAAAAGACATATATACCTCATTGTAAACGAGAAATTGATCTCCCCAAAGGCTTGGATGAAAGTTGGCCATAGGTCGACTAACCTCATCTTGTTTTGAAGCCATGTGCTATGATGGTTTCTAATAAGTGTATGGTGATGAACAAGTTGGTTATAAAAACGACGAGAGTTTAAAGAGTATTTTATAGAGGGAGAAAAGAAACGTTCATCACACAAAGACATGTTAGTCCACAAAGTACTTTAAAATGGTATTAATTATCATATATGCTCTCATGAAAAAAAATGTTATTAATACAAATTACAATACCATTATTTTATTTTTCAACAAGTACAATATAAAATACTCATATCTACCGGACAAATTACATATTTTTGTAAATGCAAAAGTTAGATAAACAATGTAACAAATCTGGTTGTATAAATATCATGAAAACTAAAATCGGGTTATATCTAGGGTACTATTCGGTCGAGTTAATTGGGTTTTTAGTATTCAAGTCGGCTTGGGTTTTAACATTTTAACATTTATTTAATACCCGAACTAAATAAGAATTCGCGTTATATATGTTGGTTCTATGTGCATAACACACAAATTATAACGATATTACTAATAATAAATAAACTAATATGGTCACAGTACATTTGCAGTCAATGAACACCAAGTATGTATTTGAATATGATTTAAATATGTTTCCGACACATTATATATATATATATATATATATATATATATATATATATATATATATATATATATATATATATATTATATAGTATAAATAATGATATTACATTTATATATGTATATATAATTATTTGCATTGTTCTATATTATTATTTGTGTGAAATAATAATATTATTTTATATGTGTGTATATATATATATACATAACATAATGCATATAAAATACATAAATATAATATGAGTTTATATATGTAACGACCGAAAATTTCGACTAGTAATATTATTATTATTATTTTGGGAAATAAACGATGTACCCGTTACTTGAATAGATTACAATATTAATCAAGCTTTTAGTTTTGTTAGTGGACTATGTGTACATGTATGGATTTATAGAATTAAGCGGGCTTTAAAAAAAAGAAGTATTGGGCTTAGGGGATTAATAGGGTTGAACTTGAACCTATGCAATTAAGTTAACAACGGCAGCAGTTTGAGGAGAGGACTGGGTGCTCTCGACAGCAAGAACAGAGGAAGGAGAAGGTCAAAATAATTTCGATTTGAAGGGGGCATTCGATCAAGTAAGTATCTATAACCCTTAATTTTGTGTCTCACCTGATTGTTATAGGATTTTCTGGGGTTTATCATTGTTTTTCTTGGTTTTCTCGATCGAACAGAGGGGAAGAGATAGGGTTCCATGATATAGAAGGCTAATCATAAATGGTTACGTTTTGTTAGTTAAACTAGGAATTTGTTTATGGAATGCTAATCGGTGGGATTTTTACGGGACAATGAGACAAGGAACCTTCGATTTGGGGGTTTTAAAGTGACTGGTAGTTGCTGGTTTCTAAGCGTAGGCGTAAACTGCCATTAATGCATAGTGAAACTTGTTGGTTGTATTAAATTGAAACTAGTAATCGATAGAGCATGTTATTCAAATGAGGTGCTTGATTAAAAGAAAAAAAAGAAAGGTAGATTAAGTTGAGATATTAATGGATTGTGATTCATGCGTATAACTTCTTACAATTCTAAGTTAAATTTGGGACATGAATCCAATTGAAGATTTTGGTTCCAGTGGGTGTGTGACGTCTTGTGGCCGTCGACTGGTTGAGTTGTTTTATGATTCCCCACCATATTCGATTTGCAATTCACGATTGCTGCAGCGAGTTTCAATTCTTACAGTGAACGGGTTTTTAGTTTATGATTAGTAGAACATGATTTTCGTTTGCGAGGTGGGAGACGGTTTATGATTTTTCCGCGGTGAAGTTGCAATTGGTGAAGGAGACGGTGTAGTTGAGTCGGGGGCTTAAGGTGGCGAGATTGGTGGGCTTCGAGATGACCTGACTGAATTGAGGACTCAAAATTGGCGAGACCTTAATCTGCATGATAAAAGATGGAATGGAAATTCAATATGCGTTCTAAATTTGCAAGATGAGTATACAAGTTCTGGCAATTTGATTAGGCATTCAAGTGAATTAAGATTTTTAGTTTTAAATTGAGTATTTTATGTGGCTTCAAATTATATAAAATGGACTTACGATTGAGTAGTAGTTGATTGAGTTTAAATGCATATTCTAATTACATTTTATTATTAGGAGGCTTAAACACAATTTAGTTAACGGACTTGGAATTCAATTCAAGTTACAAAATTAGAGTGGTGATTTAGTATCTTTATATCGCAATTGTAAGTAGACTTATAACTTGTTCTTTATTGTACCTTGTTTTCGGCTCGTGTTACTCGATAACTTATTAGGATTCGCTTTGGTTTAGGTTGCTCGCTAATCTCTCGGTTTATCGTTCGACTTCTACTTTGAGGACTCGAGGTGAGTTCAATGGTTTTCTAAAACCGAGTACACTGACAAAACTATTTTCGAATGTTTTACAAGTTTAACTTAAATGATCAATCTGTGGTATGTGGTACTTATATGGATATTTGATTCACTTTATTTGACATGATATTGTATGTGTACGAAGTTACTTTATTATAATATAATATTTTGTATGCTACAAATACATGATGAATTTTATACGGTTGTGGATTGAACTTAGTGGACGGGGGTAGCAATCCTAATTGCTCATTTGCGGATAAGTGGACCTAGTAGGAAACGGGGACCTTCTAGGATAAAGTGCTAGCCATATACGACGCTGCCGGGTTTTCTAGATGACCTTGGCGGGACATGGTGTATAGGTGCCTTGTGTGCCTGTATGCTGGAGTGGTGTTGGCCGAACGGGGGGCTTGATCAAACATCACGTGGGTGTAAGGAGGAGACAAACGGGGGTTTCCGTTTGTACTTGCATCTGAACGACAACGCGGTACTTGTACTCGCACCGTCGGAGTAGCGAAAGCGGCGATACTCTCGGGATTTATGTTCTTGGGTGGGAGTCGCGCCCCACTTGGTACATAGGTTGCCCGGGCACGTGATTAGCGAACTTAGGGGTTTCCTTGTGGGTTTATTACGATCACGATTACGATGATGATGAATTTGATATGATTATGTGATTATTATGATTATATGATGACTATGATATTATACATGATCTGACTACGATTACGATGATGAATATGATATGATTATATGATGATTATTATTGATATGATTTATATTTGACCCGGTATGTGGTA
Source organism: Pulicaria dysenterica (assembly GCA_947179395.2). NCBI lineage: Eukaryota > Viridiplantae > Streptophyta > Magnoliopsida > Asterales > Asteraceae > Pulicaria > Pulicaria dysenterica. The sequence continues at coordinate 15,521,969 of OX359292.1, forward strand.
CATGATTTTGGTTACAGGTTCGGGTCAAATACACGATGGGTCAGGCGTGGTTAATTAATTATTGAACATATATTCGATTTAAGCTAACGTTTTATGGTTTCATATTCTAACTCGTATTGGCTCACGAAGCGTAAGCTGACACTTGTTTCTTGATATGTGTCATGTACTCGTGCAGGTGGTATAGGAGTTCCGGCTTGTGAGAAGGGGTGCTTGGGTAGTTGACTACTAGATGAGATACCACTTGGACATTCGTTATTTATTTAATTCATTTGATTGATTTATGTAACGGGTATGACCAAGACTTACGGGGTGACACTGTGATTTTTATCGGTTTGCTTTTATTGCACATATGGTTTAGGACTTCCGTTGCAAGTATTCGTTATTATTTAAAAAGTTTTTGTAAGTCGGAAAATTTGAAAATCACGGTGTTACAATATATATGTATGTATATATATTTGTTACAAGTAAATGTGTTACTAGTAACAAACAAGTATGTATATTATATAAAATACATATGAATTTATTTATATATTGTGTGACATTTCTAGTATCACCTTTTATTTATTTTAAAGAAAACTAGAAATCATCATATCATTCAAAGGGGGACTTATTGAGGTTGCTAGTAAAAGGACTTAACCAAAGTATACCAGATGAACAAGAGAAGAAGCAAGGTAAGTGGGACCCTCCTCCCTTACCCAATTTTTGCCAATATTAGGCCTTAGGAGGGGTCCCCCCCTGTATTTGTTGCTTGGTTCGTTTAAGTGTAATGCATTGCTCATTTGCTACCACAACACACCACTCCCTTTCTTAGTTGATTTTTAAGTTGTATTGCAAGACTTGCATGCATTCTTACAATCTTGTATTGGTGCATCAAGTTAGTAAAGTGTGATGACAAATACATACTCATTAATATATACATTGTTCTAAGAAGAAGATAAAGTGTTGTCTTGCTTGCTTGTGAACTACATTGTTGGAGAGACTAGCATCTTGAAGGTGATTTGAGAATCATTCTTAAGCAAGAAAATGAATTATACCATCTTGAGGAACCCATCCCTAAGGAACCCTCATCTACTGCAGCCAAAGCCGGTAGGGATGCTTAGGTAAAGCATTTCGATGACTCAGTCGAAATAGCATGCCTCATGCTAGCCACCATCACTCCGGATCATCAAAAGAACCTAGAGGAGCATAGGGCACATGAGATGCTTCGTAAGCTTAAGGAAATGTTCCAAAAGCAGGCAAGGCAAGAATGCTACGAGGTCACTCGAGCATTCCATGCATGCAAGATGAAGGAAGGTTAATCTGTAAGTGAGTATGGGCTAAAGATTAAAGGATACATCGACCCTTATATGTGTGTGTAGAGAGAGTCTCATCACAAGGAGTTTACACATGATATGATTCTCAACTCATTAGCCAAAGCATATGACCAGTTCGTAATAAACTATAATATAAACAAATGGGAGAAATATGTCTTAGAGTTGCATGGGATGCTTAAAAGAGCTGAGAGCAAGATTTCAAGCAAAGTATCTGAGCAAGATTTCAAGCAAGGTACCTCAGGTCTTGATGATTCAAGAAGAAGAAGAAGAAGAACTCCAAAGGGAAAGAAAATGGGAAGGCAAAGGGTAAGGAAAAAAGACAAACAGGCTGGCAAAACTCCTACGCCCAAGATATCAGGAAAGGTAACCCCCAAAGATCATGTTAGATATTAGTTTCTAGGTTTGAGTTTGTTTACTTATATGTAATTCGGTTAGTCTTAACCGATATGAGGGTACCAATCTCGGTCCTTAGAAGACCTAACTCGGTTGTATAAGGTCCCCTATATAAACTAAGTTAGACGACCTTTGTACATATTTCTCACATTATTTTCCCTTAATAGAAATGTGTATGTTTACACCCTTATGTGTGTGTAGAGAGAGATATCATCTTGATCTTGCATAAAACTTATATTTCATCGTTAAATTATGTTGTTTCGGACATTCAATTGGTATCAGAGCTAATCCTTTATTGAATTGGTTCCATAACAGGTTGTTTGATCCATTTTTTTGATCAAAAACTCAAGTGTGTGTTAGTGTGTGAAAAACTGAAAACCTTAGTTCATTATAAATCAATTTTGTTTATTTTTTAAATGGATTGATTTGTGGTCAAAAATCAATTTCGCATCATTAGCAATCGGTTTCATTCGATTTGGTTAACATTTGTTTGATTAGATCTGAATTTTTGAGGGTTTTTGTGTTCTTCGTGTTCTTCAACAAAATCATTAAATACTCAATTGATTTTGTGTTGGTTTAATTGGATAATGGATTAGGAGTTATTTATTTATCTTGGGGAATCAATTGGGATCAGTTTTACTTGATTTAAAACACTTTTGATTGGGTCTCAATTTGGTGTTCTTCGAACGTAAGATCAACCGAGAAAGGAAACTACTTTTCGAAATTTTTTGACACTTGCATACTTTCTTGACTCAACCGATAGCGGATCACCACCGATCTCGGTCATCAAATTTGATTCGACCGAGTTAGAGAGAAATTTGAGTGTTTGAAACAGTTTATCCTATGACTTCACCGATATCATTAACAACGGATATCCCAGTGTAACCGAATTCCATCAACAATTTCCAATGAATCAATCTTTTAAACACTAAATCCAACTAAAATAGAGTCCATCAAGCGCAACTGACATCAAACTTCAAAATCCAAACCAGATATTAGAAACTTATCTGCGGTTGCATCAAGCATCAAACTTACACCCGATATACATAACCGACATCCGATTATCTCTTGCACACTTGAACAACCGAAATTCAGTCAAATCAGTCAACCAAATTTTTTCCAACAGATTTTCACCAAGTCCAATTCTACCGAAGGTCCATCCTTACAACAAATTCAAAGATGTCAAACGAGATTTTAGCTTTTGGAATCGACACCAAGTCCCTAGTACTCTATAGAGGAGAATACAATATTTGGAAAGGAAGATTTTTGATTTCATCAAGCACAACGAGAAGTATGGTGGCCTCATGAAGCAAAGTATTCTCGAAGGGGATGGTATGTTCTACAGAATCATTGAAGTTGATTCAAACAATAACCCATCCATTCTAGCTGATAGAAGGCTAAAAACTCCGGTTAAGTATAATGATGTTGAGAAAGAAAGAGCTAAGGCTGATAAATTAGCTCGTTATTATCTGCGTCAAGGATTATCAAGAGAGATTTATGCTCACGTGGGATAGTCTAACGACTGCAGAAGAAATATGGGATGAGGTAAAGACGCTAATGCAAGGAGCCGAACAGGGAATCTTGACTATGGAAACCATGCTTATTAATGCTTTCGATGGTTTCAAAGCAAAAGAATGTGAATTGCTAATAGACACGTATGGGCATTTCTGGAAGATTCTGAATGAGCTAAGGAATCATCACTTCATCAAGTCTAAACTAGAGAAGAATGTGAGGTTCCTAAACAGTGTAGGATTAGAGTAGAGGACGAATGTCAAACTTCACAAACAAATGAACAAAAGTCTTAAGTCTGTGACCTATTGCGAAATTTATAAAGAGCTAAGGAATCATTAGCTCATCAAGTCTGAACTAGAGAAGAATGTGAGGTTCCTCATGAGTCTAGGATCAGAGTGGAGGGAAAATGTCAAACTTTACAAACAAATGAACAAAAATCTGAAGTCTTTGTCCTATCACAAAATTTATGAAGAGCTAAACCAGTATCAGGAGGATGTGTTACTGAATACCGCTCCTAAGGTTGTGGATGATCCTTTAGCCCTTGTAACTACAGAAAGGAGGTCCAAAGAACGTTCAAGGTTATCAAATGGAAAGCAACTTGTGATGACTGACTTAGAGATTTTAGGGGATGACACTAAAGAGACAAAGGAAGATCAAGTTAGTAAGGCCATGTCTTTCATCACCAGTGCCTTCAAGATTCATTTTGGAAAGACTAACAACAACATGAGGTACACATTTTGGGTGGAGGAAGCAGGATAACTTCAGGGATGATACGAAGAGGTTTGAGAAAGTTAAGTAAAAAAAAGGAAAAAGAATGAAAATGTTACAACTGTGGTAGCATTGGGCACTACATTCATGATTGTAGGAAACCCAAAGTGAAAGATTTTTGGGATTTACAGGGTATAATATGCACAGCGGAATAAAAACAAATCCCAATCCGAGAGATCACAACTGGATCAATGAGGGAAACAAAAAATAGACAAATATCCGTATTAAACAATTATATATATTCTATAGAGTAAAGGATTATAAAATATACCATTGGACTACTATAGGGGATACACAGCTACTTCACCTGTGAATGCGGCTGCTAGACCGCCAGAAAAATACGCGCATCAAGATCGCTGCGAACATGTGTGTGTGTTTCGAGACCGTCGCCACCACCAGCCTTATCATGGGATGCCAAAACCATCAAACCGCCGCAAAAGGTTTCTCAGTCAAAGGGGGTACTACCGGAAACAACCAATGCAAGGGGCTTCGCTGGTCACTGCTGCTGCTGCTGGACGCGTAGCGAACCACCGCTGTCGGTGTTGGTTTGGCTCTTCTCGGTCACCGATCGGAAAAGGGAGATAGGAAGGGTGTGGTGTTTTTGACTTGTGGCTTAAGTTAATAAATCTTAACATATGATTAATTTACAAGCTTAATCCTTATTTATACTTAGATAAATGGATTAAGGCTTTTAAGCCCGGCTTGAATCATAACTTTGATTTTTTTACAAAAACAACCTCCGTAGTGTGATTAATATTAATTAATTAATAATCCTTTAATCAAACCTTTTAATTAAATATTTAACTAATATTTAATCTCTTAAATAATAAATAACAATTTATCATTTCTTTCCTTGATAATTAATTAACTATTAATTATCACTACACAAAGTATCATTCCATTATCTTGGTTCGAGTTTAGTGTGCAGCCGTGTGAACATTTAGTGACTCATTGCGCTCGGATATGATGACATGTGTACACTATCTCTGCACATAATCTATCAAAGATTCCTCCTACTACAAACAAAAGCACAACTTGAAGAAAAAGGAGGTTAGAAAGTCCGTGATGGTAGATTAAGATCAGTTTCTATCAGACACTAATGAGACAAAGAAGAGGAAGAGGCTCAGGCCTAATTTTTTCTCATGGCCAAGTAAAACTCAGCTAGTGATGAAGGTGATAAGAGAAAGATAATGAGATTGAGGAGCTTGCTGACTTAGAGGCTGAAGAGGATGATCAAGGTGAAATTACTAATAATGAGGAGAAGGTAAGTCTTCAAGTGGTAAAACACTTGTTTATCACATTCATAAGCAAGATCTAATCCAAACCCTAAAAAATAGAAAGCAAACTTCAGTCACACATCACAAAAGGAAAGTCAATAGATATAGAAATATATATAAACAAACTTAATCAAATGAGAAATCTGTTGACCGAAAAGGAAGAAGAATTAACCGAACTCACAAACAAAATAGCTAAAACCATTCATGATCTAAAAGTTGAAAAGGTGAGTATCGAAGAGGATTACAAGAATTTAACAAAAGAAATGGCTCAATTATACTCTAAGATCAAAAACCTCGAAAATCAACTTGTGATAGGGACAAACAGATCAAACCATCTTTTTGAATAAACATAAAGACATCAAATTTTATAATCCATATTCTTCTGAATGTCTAGGTTTTGAAAATCCCCACCTTTTGGAAAAGGTAACTGCAAAACAATTATACCAGTTCGATAAAGTGAGTATTGGACTTACAGCTTGAATGGTGTTCATTGGAGAAACAGAAGAATGATGGATTGTGTGCATAGGTAGTGTACACGTGTTGTCATATCCGAGCACTATAAGGTACTAAAGGGTCACAAGGCTGCACACGCAACTCAAACCAAGATAATAGAATAATACCTTATGTGGATATAATTAATAGTTAATTAATTATCAAGAAAATAAATAATAAATAGTTATTTATTATTTTGGAGATTAAATATTTAGTTAAATAATTAATTAAAAGGTTTGGTTAAAGTGTTATTAATTAATTAGCGAATTAATTAATATTAATCAAACTTAGAGGGTGGTTTTTGATAAAAGATTAAAGATTTAATCTTGGACCGGGCTTAAAAGCCTAATCTACCTTAATTACTATTTAATAGGATTAAGCCTTGGTTTTTAGCTAATTATAATCTTAAGTCACAATACACAAAACTCTCCATCTCTCTCCCTCTCAGCTGAAGCCACCCAACCACTGGCGGCGGTGGTCCTTCATGACGTGACGACAGCCCGGCGGCCGGCCCCTTGTGGCGGCGACAGCCAGTCCCGGTTACCCTCATCCTCTGCCGAACCCCCTTGCCGCGGTTTTTCGGGGGCTATTATTCTAGGCAGTCTAGCAGCCAGGTTCACGAGGGCGGTAACTGTGTATCCCCCTATAAGTCCGAGGATATACTTTCTAACCCTTAACTTTATAGTTTTTATATATCTGTAATTTAATATGCATATATATCTACTTTGGTTGCAAGTGGGTCTTCAAGAACAAGACGAACATGGAAGGAAAAGTGCATAACTTTAAAGCAAGGCTAGTTGCGAAAGGTTTCACTCAAACTCATGGAATTAACTATGATAAAAGTTTCTCACCGGTGTCCATGCTTAAGTATATTAGGATTCTAATGGAAATATCTACATACTTCAATTATGAGATATGGTAAATGGATGTCAAAACCGTTTTTCTTAACGGGAAACTAACAGAGGACGTGTATATGACACAACTGGACGGTTTTGAGGATTCCAAGAATCCAATAAGGTATGGAAGTTGCTCAAATCTATTTATGGATTAAAGCAAGGATCTATGAGCTGGAACTTGCACTTTGATGAGCACATCAACAAGTTTGGTTTTATCAGAAGTGAGTTCGAGTCCTGTATTTACACAAAGTTCAGTGGGAGCATAGCAGTCTTGTTTGTCCTGTATGTGGATGACACACTGCTCATAGGAAACGACGTTCCAGCAATGCAAGGAATAAAATACTGGCTAGGTAAGTGTTTTCAGATGAAGGATCTGGGAGAAGCCCCAATATATACTTGGTATAAAGATCTAAAGGGATAGATCTGGGCGACTGATCGGACTTATGCAAAGTACATACATCAATAGAGTCATGAAGCGATTTAATATAGATGGATCCAAAAAAGGTTTCATCCCGATACAAACGGTGTACCTTTGAGCAAGGCTCAGTTTCCTGCTTCTCCCGTAGAGAAGAAGAGGATGAAATTGATTCCTTACGCCTCGGCTATAGTATCGATCATGTATGCCATGTTATGTACTAGGCCCTATGTTGCTTACTCAATAAGCGTCACGAGTAGATATCAATAGAATCTAGGTGAGGCACATTGGGTGGCTGTCAAGAACATTCTCAAGTATATGAGAAGAACAAAGGATATGTTATTGGTCTTTGGAGGAAGTAGGGACGAAATCAATGTGGCTGGTTACACTAATGCTAGTTTCCAAACCGACAGAGACGACCAATCAATAGCGGTGGTTCGCTAAAGAATTTTATCTCAGATCTTATAGTTCTTGCTAGTATCTCCAGACCAATCGATATCTTCTGTGATAATATGGGAGCTTTAGCTCAAGCAAAAGAACCAAGAGATCATCAGCGGACCAGTCACATACTTAGAAAGTATCACATCATCTGAGAGATATTCGGAAGGGGATATTTGAGGATATGCAAGATACTGACCAATGACAAGGTAGCTGATCCGTTTACTAAGGCGCTGGCTAGAGAAAAACACGAGAGACATTCTAGTTCTATAGGGATGCAGTATATAACACCTAGTAGTTAATTTCATTAGTTTATTACACCCATGGATTAAACTTAAAACTTATAATTATGTATTAACATTTAATAGTGATTGAAATAGGAGGTTATTACATAATTGCTTTAATGTTTTCCATTTTTAGCATATTTACTCATCCATGATATACAATTCTTGTAATATCTTAATTTCTCCATAGCTACTTGATGTAGTGGGAGCTGCATCAAGGAGATAACGATATTATAAATACTTGATGGGAGAATAAAAGCACATGTTCGTGATAGAGTATTTATAGATATTTATTAGAAGTACAAATATTGGAAGTGACCCGCATCAAGCTAACCCCATGGAGCCTTGTCATCAGTGAGCTTAATTGGTTGTCCTTAGACCTGAGATGTTTGGTTTGAGGCACGGGGACTTCTGTACTTTGGAACGTCTTAACGTTATGTCGTAACTGGGTGATCATACGTGGTGTGTCTGGGTGCAGCGGACACAGTGTCCTCGAATGCAAGCAGTCAAGATGGGATTTGCACCTTCTCTTTATTGAAAGAGATATTCCAGGGCCCCTTGGCAGTTAAGACTAAGTGAAATGCGTGACCGCACTCAGATAGAATGATAGATATCATTCGGGAGATCCGATACTACAGTTAGTCAAGATCATATTCAAGAACATAATATTGATTTTAGAATTGATCATGTGCTCCATGTCTAAAGTTCAAATTACGGAATATCATGATGCAAAAAGAAAAACCAGGTAATCCAGGTGGTGATTACAAATCTCTGGACGTAAGAGATCTTATAATCGTGGTAAACCTAAGTATCTGGCTAGGGACCTCCTTAGGCCAATGACGTATAAGGGAGTGTAACTATCTTGCACAAGTAGGAGTCTGATGGATTGTGTGAATAGGTAGTGTACACGTGTCATCATATCCGAACACTATAAGGCACTAAAGGGTCACACGGATGCACACTCAACTTGAACCAAGATAATAGAATAATACCTTCTGAGGTAATGGTTAATAGTTAATTGATTATCAAGAAAACAAATAAAAAATAGTTATTTGTTATTTAGGAGATTAAATATTTAGTTAAGTTTTTAATCAAAAGGTTTGGTTAAAGTGTTATTCATTAATTAGTGAATTAATTAATATTAATCAAACTTAGAGGATGGTTTTTGACAAAAGATTAAATATTTAATCTTGGGCCGGGCTTAAAAGCCTAATCTACCGTAATTACTATTTAAGGGTATTAAGCCTTGGTTTTTAGCTAATTGTAATCTTAAGCCACAACACACAAAACTCTCCCTCTCTCCCTCTCGCTACATCTCGGCCGAAGCCACCCCACCGCGGGCGGCGGTGGTTCTTCACGATGCAACCATAACCCGACAGTCGACCCCTTGCGGTGGTTCATCCTCGGCCAAACCCCTTGCAGTGGTTCTTGGCCTCGGTAGCCCGAGGAGGGTAGGTACGCAGCGACGGTTTTGAGAAATAAACACATACGCGGTTGGCTTTTCGTGGCTATTATTCTAGCTGTGTATCCCCCTATAGTAGTCCGAGGATATACTTTCTAACCCTTAACTTTATAGGTTTTATATATCTGTTATTTAAAATGCATATATGTTGGTGATAGATAATAAAATATTATATAATCATAAATAAAAACGTAGCGGAAAACATCACCAATAGCCGGATCTACGTATTGGCAATACAATCAAATGAAAATATAGAATCAAGTACCTTTAATCGCAATTAAGAGATGTGATTCGAGAACTTGTTGTGTAGCCTTGAGACCTTAGTATTCAAAGTAGAATATCTCTAATGTAGTCCACACTACACCTCCTTGATCACCAATGAATGCTAGTCCTTTTGTAATGCTTGAAGAATCAAGAACAAACCACTTTGTTGCTTCAAGAATGAAAGCCGAAAAACCCTTTTTTCCCTAGATCAAAAGTTGAAAAACCATTAGGTTAGAGGGGAGGGGGGGGGGGGGGGTTCATGGAACCTTATAGGCGAGAGAGAGGGAGAGATAAGCTTGAACTTAATTCATGTTTATCTCTCCCTAATGTTTATCCTTGATCCATATTAATACTTATCTCCTTTCAATTAAAAGCCCATATATTAATTAAGCTCAATAACAATTATTTATTAAGCCAATACTTAATTAGGCCTAATTAATATTTTTACATTACATAAATAATATAAATACACTAATTATATTATTATTATTAATTAGTATCTCAGTGTATGAGTGTGACCCTTTAGGCTCACGTGAATCTAGCCATATAATTATATTATGACATGAGCATAAACCATCAGCTCCCACTTGCGTAGGTCATAATAACAAGTAACTATACAAGCAAAGTTTAGCGTCTAGCAACACACCAATGTCCCTACAGTCACTTGAGATTGGTTTCTTAAACGTCTCATTTTAAATGGTGTACAAATCAGTCATCCTTTTGTTTCAGATATTGTGTATAGTATTAGACATGGCTCACGTGTCATTCTAATTATCTATACAATTTCCTTTCTCGATCTAGATATTAAATAGATTACCAAACTCATTAGGCACCATCCTAATGACCTTTGGGTACGGTCGTACACTATCTATTCAAATCATCGAGGGGCCAGATGTATCTTACTCTATTACTCGTAGAGGAACAAATCCTATCTTGACTGCAAGTGTTCTTCGTGAGCTTCATATTCATCCTGAAAATGATTTATATAACAACCTTATTCAGGACAACGTTTAATCAAATCAAAGATTGAAATTACACTCACTCGAAGCCTACTTGCATCTCAAGTCTGAGGACGAGTGATATAACCATTCATCAAGATTCACAGTTGACATAAAACCATGTAGTGAACACTTTAAAATTGGGTCTGCCCAATGTTCATCACCAATGAACAACATGTGAGTTGGGTGACATCATCATTAATATTTTATTAATAATAAAAATCACCCATACTTTCACATGTACCTTAATTCAATAACACTCCCATATTATTAACCGACAATGGGCGATTATAGAATATCAAATATTCACGGATATAAACATGCAAATATAGAGCACAGTTAATATAAATGAAAACAATCATACCAAGTATATTAATCCATCATGAAATAAAAATCATTCAATGCTCCAATTATTCAAATACTAAAACAGATCTATATAAGACTACTAGCAGGTCGAAGTCCAATGTTTCTAGCATGATCGAGATGCTTGTTACATGATATTGGCTTCGTAAAAGGGTCTGCCAAGTTGTCATCTGTGTGTACTTTCAGAAGCCGAATTTCACCCATTTCAATAACTTCACGAATGTAGTGACATTTTCTAAGAAAGTGTTTGGCACCCTTTTGAACTCCAAGTTCATTGGCTATGATAATGGCACCCGAATTATCGCAGTACATATCCATAGTTTTTTCATTGTTGGGGACAACTCCAAGCCCAGAAATAAATTTCCGTATCCAAACATCCTCCATAGCAGCCTCAGACGCAGCTATATATTCCGCTTCGGTAGAAGACATTGCAGTAGTGCTCTGCTTAGCACTCTTCCAGTCAAAAGCGCCTCCGTTCATGACTAAGACGTATCCTATCTGGGATCGAGTATCATCTCGATCTGTTTCGAAACCAGCATCAGTGTAGCAAGTAACAATGAGCTCTCTTTCGATATCTCCCCCCATAAACTAGAAACATATCTTTAGTATTTCGAAGATACTTCAATATGTTCTTAACGACAGTCTAATGACTCTTACCAGGATTCTGCTAGTATCTACTTGTAGGGTTCAGAGAGAACGCTACATCAGGTTTAGTGCACCTCACAACATACATGATAACCCATAACCGAAGCATAAGGGGTTCCATTCATTCGCTTTACCTCATCAGGTGTTGATGGTCCGTGAGTCTTACTCAAGTTTATATTAGGTTGCATTGGAAGACTTCCACGCTTAAAAGAGTCCATTCTAAACCCTTTTAGAATCTTTTCAAAGTAAGCACTTTGACTTAAACCTATCAACCGCTTCGATCTATCCCGATAGATCTTGATTCCAAGGATATACGCCGCTTCCCCTAAATCTTTCATGGAGAAACATTTTCCAAGCTAGGATTTTACATCTTGTAGCATTGGAATGTTGTTTCCTATGAGTAATATGTCATCAACATATAAGATTAGAAAGATAACGGTGCTCACATTAGCTCTCAGGTATACACATGGCTCATCAGGATTTTGAGTGAACCAACCTTTTTGACCTCCTTATCGAACCTTTTATTCCAACTCCTAGATGCTTTCTTTAATCCATAAATAGATCTTTGAATCTTGCATACTTTATTTGGATATTTTGGATTCACAAAGCCCTCGGGTTGCACCATATAAACATCTTCATTAAGGTGACCATTCAAGAAGGCTATCTTGACATCTATTTGCTAAATCTCATAGTCATAGTACACTGTTATAGCTATAATAATCCTAATAGCTTTAACGTCAGCAACAGGGGAGAAGATTTCTTCATAGTCAATCCCGTAGGTTTGAGTGTAACCTTTTGCTACTAGATGAGCTTTGTAGGGGTGTACATTTCCATCCATGTTGGTCTTCTTCTTGAAGATCCACTTGCTCCCATAGTCTTGCTGTTCGGAGGAAGATCAATCAATTCCCAGACTTGATTTTCTTTCATGGACTGCATTTCCACATTTATTGCTTCAAGCCATTTATTGGATTTAGGATCAAACAATGCGCTCTCTGTAATTTGGGGTTCACCAAGATCCCCTAGACTCTGCTCCTCCGCATCGATATGATAACCATATTGGTCAGATGCATGAGGTGTTCGTTCAGATCTACGAATGGAAACTTCATCATTTTGAGATACAACATCGTTATGTTCGGTCTCAGCATGAATTTCTCTAGTGTTATTGAAGGTTATGCATCTTCACTTTGAACTTCATCAAAATCCACAGTGCTCCCACTTGCTTCTTATAAAATGAGACAGTTCTCAAGAAACTCAGCATACCGAGCAACAAATATTTTGTTCTCTGATGGGTAGTAGAAGTAGTAACCCATTGTTTCCTTTGGGTATCCTACAAAGATACACTTGATAGACCTGGGCTCAAGTTTGTTTGGTGTGTCCTGCTTTACGAGAGCCTCACAACCCTAGACTTTCAAGTAAGACAAATTAGGAACTTTCGCATGTCATATCTCATATGGTGTCTTATTAACCTTCTTGGTTGAAACCATATTGAGTACGCGTGTAGCGGACTCTGGGGCATAGCCCCAAAAGGACATTGGCAAATTTGTTAGACTCGTCATGGAACAAACCATGTCTATAAAGGTTTGATTCCTCCTCTCAGATACACCATTATGTAGTGGAGTGTAAGGGTGGGTGAATTGTGAGACAATCCCACTTTTAGTTAGATGATCTAAAAATTCTCGACTCATATATTCTCCTCCTCGATCAGAATGGAAAGCTTTAATAGTTTTGCAGAGTTGATTCTCTACTTCACTTTGAAATGCTTTGAAAATTTCAAAAACGTCATGTTTATGTTTAAGCAAGTAAATATAACCATAGCGACTGAAATCATCAGTGAAAGTCACTAAGTAGTTAGCACCTTCCCTAGACATTGTTCTAAATGGACCACACGCATTAGTATGTATTAGTTCAAGTAAATATTTAGCCCTTTCACTTTCATGAGAGAAAGGTTTTCTTGTCATCTTCCCAGATATAAAAGAAAGGAATTTATTAAATTATTTATAATCAGTTGGTTTTATAAGCCCACCATGTTGCAGCTTTAAAATGTGTTTCTTGTTTATGTGGCAAAGACGACAATGTCATAGGTAAGTCGAATCCAGATTAAGTTTGGATTTTTTAGTGCTACATGTATACATAGAACTATTGTTTGAAATAAGATTATGCATATCAATTTCAAAAATACCATCACGAGGAATAACATTAAAATAAAGCATATTATTCTTAGAAATAGAAATGCCATAATCCGTAAAGGCATGAATAAAACCATTATCCCTCAAACGAGAAATTGAAACAATACCCCTAGTAATAATAGGTGCATAACGACAATCGTCTAACACAATAATAAATCCATTAGGGAGGATAAGATCAAAGCTCCTTATAGCTTCGATAGTTGCATGCATTCCATTGCCTACATACAAATCCAAAGCTCCTTTATTTAGCTTTCTACTTTCCCTTAGCCCCTGCACATTATTACAAATGTGAGTTCCACAACCAGTGTCATACACCCAGAATTTATTACGAAAAGCGTAAAGTTCTATGGTGAAGATACCTAATGTGCTAGCCTCGCCAGCTTTGTTCTTCTTCAACTCTGCCATGTAGGTTGGACAATTCCTCCTCCAGTGGCCTATCACTCCATAGTAATGACAGGCGGCATCCTTTACAGGGTGCTCCTTTTTAGCAAGTGGGGGAATCTTTGGTTTGGGATTGTAAACCATTTTACCCTTGCCCTTACCTTGATTCTTGCCCTTTGCTTGTGGTTTTTGTTTTTGGATTTTACCTTCCCTGCTTGCTAGTACAGATGGAGCTTTCTTGGGCAACCCTTGCTCCGCAAGCTTCAGCATAGCATGTAACTCCGGTATTATCTTCCCCATGCTATGCATGTTATAGTTCATTACAAATTTGTCAAATTCCTTGGAGAGTGAGGTAAGAATTGTTGGGGAGATAGCAATATCAAACCTAAATCAAACCTGTCTATTAAGTAAAATAGGATTTAATGTTAACAAAACCATATATTCAGTTTTGGACTTAGATTAATGAAAAACATTGTGTTGTTTTTCATATTAGACTTAAAGAATTTCTAAGTAAGAAATGTCAGCTGAGGAATCAAAGTGTCAGCTGAACACTGAGTATCAGCCAAAGGACCAGCTTCAGGAAGATCAGCTAAGAAGAAAAGATAAGTTAAGAAGCATCAACTATGCATCTACAAAGCATCAGCTGATGGTGCTAACCATCAGCTGAGGGCTCCTCATAGATCAGCTGAGCAGAAAAAACCAGTTGATAGTATCTCATCGATCAGCTGAACAGACAAAGATCAGCTGACATTATCTCATTGATCAGCTGATACCTCCCACATGTCAGATAAGGTATTCTATACTTATCCTTTCTTCTCTCAATGAGCTGATCATACTCAAATGATTAGCTGAGCCCTTGGGATTAGCTGATTGTTTAGTCTGACTAGTTTATTAGCTGTATTATGATTTGTGTTATTAGATGAACAATTCGATCAGCTGAGCAAATCTAGTCAGCTGAGTCTTTCACATTTATCCTTAGCTGAGCAAAGTTATATTTGCAGTTCAGTGTTTATTAGCTGAGTCTTTAATCAGCTAATAGCTTTTTCTGTATAATATTTTCTTAAGTCAAAGGCAGAACATGTGTTGTTCTATTATGCCTTAGCTCTTTCTTTGTAAAAGTACTTAGCACTTTTTGTATCTGCAAAGAAACAAAAAGAATAGATCTTTATCCTCTGGAAAAGGAGAAAGATACTTTAGAAGAGAAGATCTCGAAGATATGCTTTGAAAACTAAGTATGGCTGACAACTCTATACTTGGTTAAGTCAATTCATCAGAAGCATGATGTTGATTAAAGCACAAGCGTGAAAGGAGAAGTTTACTTTTCCAAGATATAAAGGTAGTACTTTAATAATATAATAATAGATAGTGGGTAAACTCATTACTGAAAATTATGTTCACTTTACACACTTTGTGTATAAAGTTAACTTACTTTTCACCCACTAACTTTATCTATTATAATATTATTAAACCAAGTACCTTTGTCTTTTTCTCCTCTTCATCAACCCGGACATCCTTGCTTATATATACTCTTGCATGGAAACATGCTAAGTATGCGAATAGATAGAGTTGAATACTGAAATCTCATTTGTTGAGAATTAGAAGAGTTAGCATTTTACTTTCAGTATTACAAACTTGTTCATGTGTTGAACATCTTAGACATAAGTTGTTTAAGATTAGCTTAGTCTATGTGTTAGACAAATTTAGTTCCCACCTTTTATTGAACTTAGATTTTCCTCATCTAGTTCATCTTAGACATAACTTGTTCATATCTAAGATCTGTTTTGCTTACTCTTCAACTGCTTCTACCCCACACTACTAAATGGCCACTCCGGTTGCTGCTTCAAATGGTTCTTCGAATAATGGCTCACTCACTAGGTGTCCCACTTTTGATGGAGAAAACTTTTCTCTCTGGAAAACTTTTCTCTATATGTCAAGCCTAGATGATGTGATGCTCAAAACTGTAACTGAAGGTCCTTATGTTCCTTCCTCAACAATTCAAGTGACTGAAGCCACTGATGAAGTTCCTGCTGTTGAAAGACTAATTATAAAGCCTATAAATCAATGGTCTGATGAAGACAAAAGGCTTGTTAACCTTGATGTTAAAGCAAGAACAACCATAGTCTCTGCACTACCAAATGATGTCTATCATCAAGTTCTTAACTGCAAATCTGCAAAGGAGATGATAGATAGTTTGACTGTTGCTTATGAAGGTACTGAAGAAGTGCAGGAAAACAAGAAACTCCTTCTGGTTAGAGAATATGAGTTCTTTTTTGCTCATAAAGGTGAAAGTCTTACTCAGACCTACACCAGGTTCAACTGCCTTTTAATGACTTAAGAAGGGCAGATGTTCCCAAGAGCAATAAGGAGCTTGTAAACAAGTTTTTAGACTCTCTCCCAGAATCTTGGGATCATTTTATCACTGTGCTTAAACATGGTGAGAAAATCAAGGGTCTTACACTGGTTGGTTTATATGGAAACCTTATGAATCATGAACAATCAGTGAAATAAAGGAAACTCTCTACCAAGGATATGAAGGAGGCTACAAAAGCTCCAACTACTGCCCTTGTATCTAAGGATACAAGATCTAGGAGTTTTGCTGCAGTTGTGGATGAGTCCAGTGATGAGGAGGAAGAGGAGGAGTCTTCTGATGAAGAGCAAGTGGCTGATGGGGATGAAGTTCTGGAGAACATGGATAGCATTGGCGCTGCTGTCGAGCAGGCTGCCATGTTGGGTAAAAGGTTCAAACTTTTCTTAAAAAGAAAGGGTGTCAAGAGGTATGAGAAGAAATCCTTCAAAGGAGAAAGAGCCATGTCAAAACCAAAGGCTTCTGAAGGTTGTTTCTCTTGTGGCAAGACTGGTCACTATGCCAGTGAATGTAAGACCAGAGGAAACACAGGCTTTAAGGGTTTCTCAAGCTCAGACAGCAAGATTGATTATGAAGCTAAGTATAAAAAGCTTCTTGCTGCTGTCCTTGACAAGAAGAAGAAGAAGGCCCAGAACAGGGTGCTGGTAGCTGAAGAAGAAGATTGGGCTGAGGAAGATCTCTCAAGTGATGAAGATGAGGTCCTCACAACTCAGCTCAGCTTGATGGCCAACACTGGGAGTACAAGTTCCTTTGATGAAGACATGAAGAAAGTTGCCAAAGCTTGTACTTCTCCTGACTGGGATCCCTCTTCTATGTATCAGGTTGGAAAATTTATTGACTATGAAGATAATGAAAAGAACACTATGTTTGATTATCTGTGTATTGAGTTTCAGTCAAATATTCAAAGAGAAAAGAAGCTAAAATTAGAAATAGAATCACTAAAAGAGAGATTAAGTCTTAAAGATAAAAAACTGAAACAAATGACAAAACTGGAAGATGATTTAGTTAATCAAAAGATACTTAATCAGATCTTGGTAAAAGAGACCAGTGAAGCAACAATAAAGTTTAATGACCTTCAAAAAGTAGTTAGATCTTGGTGTGTATCTACTGAGAAGACCACTCAGTGTGTCAATGAGCAGATTCCAAAACAAGTTCAAGCTATTATTGGTGGAAATTATTCCCAAGCTGCTAACTATGTTGATTTTAGCAAGAACATAAATATCTTAGAAAAAACTACCTCTTACTTTTCAAAAGATTGTAAAGGGAAAATGTATTATCACTAACAGATTTGTTAAAAGTACAAATACTCAGCTGAAAGACTCAACCGCTTCAAAAGTTAACTCAAGTTCTATTATTTTGACAGAAAGCAAAAGTACTGAAAATTTAATTGTAAAGGTAGTAAGTAAAGGAATGGAATCATTTGTTGATACCAAAGAGACATTCTGTTGTCAAATCTTGAAAGCTGATACATTAAATTTAGGAACTCAGCTGACTGAAAATTCTTTAGCTAATGATATTACATCAGCTGATCAAAAAGTAGATGATAACTACTCAGCTGATATCCTGTCAGCTGATCATGGATCCTCTTTTGTTTGTTTAGCTGATCAAACATCACTTCAAACTCTTTTAATAGGAGAAACCAAGGGAAAAGGACCTTTTGTTTACAAAAAGACTAAGTCTGCCACACCTAAAGTTGATCATAAACTCATTTTAACTAAGGGTCAACCTAAGGTAGTTGTAAACAAAGACCTTATTAGTTTACATAATCAGTTGCAACAACTAAATGGTGAAATCTGTCAGCTGATGACCCATAGTCATCAGAAAACAGTTAAGACATCTCCTAGGCAATTACCAAAACATGTTAAAGGCTCCAAAAATCAAAAATGTTATAAATGTGGGAGCAAAGAACATAAGGCAAGTAATTGTTCTCTTAAAGGTAACTCAAGACAGAGGACTTATAATGATAACACAGTTGTTTCTCTCATTCATAAACAACCTAATATAAAGTGGATGGCTAGGTGCAATCCACAGGGGTCCACTTAAATGTGGATGCCCAAGTGTCACTAACCTTCTTTCAATCACAACTATGCAGGGGCTGAACACATGGTATCTTGACAGTGGAGGTTCAAGGACCATGACAGATTGTAAAGCTTTGCTTAGTAACTACAAGAAGGAAAAATGTCCAAGAGTGACCTTTGGTGATAACAATTGTGGGCAAACAAAAGGCTATGGTGAACTTCATAATGGGAACTTAACCCTGTCTAAAGTATCTTATGTTAAAGGGCTTAAGTACAATCTCATCAGCATAAGTCAGTTATGTGATGGTGATCATAAGGTCCTCCTTACAAAGACAGGTGGTTCCATTTTAGATCAAGAAGGTAAAACAATTATTTGTGCAAAGAGAACCAACGATGTATATATTCTTGATATGTCCTCTGGTGATCCATCTAAGTTAACCTGTTTGTATACAAAGTTTGTAACTGACACAAACTCGTTATGGCACAAAAGGCTTTCTCATTTAAACTTCAAAAATATAAACAAGCTGAGCAAGGGTGAACTAGTGTCAGGATTACCTTCACTGACTTATGTAAATCCTAAACCTTGTTCTGCCTGTGAGAAGGGAAAGCAGCACAAGACTTCTTTTCCATTTAAGCAGTCCTTCTCCATTACTGAACCTTTCTACATGTTGCACATGGATCTATTTGGTCATGTTGCTACTGCTAGCATTGGTAGAAGTAAGTATGCATTAGTGGTGGTTGATAAATTCTTAAGGTACACTTGGGTCATCTTCCTAAAAGCAAAGAGTGAGGCTGCTGAAGAGATAATAAGCTTCATAAAGAAGATGGAAGTGCTAAACGGAAATCTGGTAAGGATGCTCAGAAGTGATCATGGAACAGAGTTTAGAAATCAAACTCTAGAAGGATTCTGTGATGATAAAGGTATATCTCAAAACTTCTCTGCTCCAAGGACTCCATAACAGAATGGTGTAGTTGAAAGAAGAAACAGAACATTGATAGAAGCTGCAAGAACCATGTTGTGTGAGAGTGGGTTAGGATTAAATTTTTGGGTTGAAGCTGTCAGCTGTGCATGTTTCACTCAGAACAGATCCCTTGTTATCAAGAGGCACAACAAGACGCCCTATGAAGTGCTCAATGGAAGGAAGCCCAACATCAGCTTTCTGCATATCTTTGGGTGTCAGTGTTTTATCCTGAACCAGAGAGATCAGTTGCAGAAATTAGCTCCAAAAGCTGATGAAGGTGTGTTCGTTGGATATTCTGTAATTTCCAAAGCCTACAGAATCTACAACCTTAGAACAAAGGTCATAGAAGAATCAATCAATGTAAGTTTTAATGAAAATGACTTTGTTGCTTCCTGTTCTACTAATCCATCTACAGGTGAGGAATTTAATGATCTGCTGAATACTGAAGACAACATTCCAGTGTTAGCTGATCCACTCCCATCAGCTGATGTAGAGGATTTAGATGAAACTGTTCCAATTGCACAACCAGCCAATGCTAAACCTATCTCAAACCAGCCCACACTTTTACTGAATGAAGAGAATCATGTTTCAACATCAATGGACTCTAATTCCAAATCAAACATTCCTTCATCAGTAGAAGTTCCATCAGATGACATTCCTGAAATTCTGTCAGCTGATCAACCAGAAGTCTCATCAGCTGACCCAAACCAAAGAATTTCAACTCCCTTAATCCAAACTGTTTCAAACTCTCCCAGAATCCAAAATGTCTATAAGGACCACAAGGATCATCCTAAAGATCAGGTCATAGGTAACATAGAAGCACTGGTACTAACTAGATCAAAAGCTTGTAATTTCTGTTTATACACAGGTTTTGTTTCTATGATTGAACCAAAGAAGGTTGATGAAGCTCTAAATGATCCTCACTGGATTAATGCCATGCAAGAAGAATTGGCAGAATTCACAAGAAACAATGTATGGACTTTAGTGCCAAGACCAAAAGAAAAATCCATCATTGGTACTAAGTAGGTGTTCAGAAACAAAATGGATGAACAAGGGCTGATCATCAGAAAAAAAGCAAGGTTAGTTGCACAGGGGTATTGTCAAGAAGAAGGTATTGATTATGATAAAACCTTTGCCCCTGTTGCAAGACTTGAAGCAATAAGACTGTTTCTACCCTATGCTGCCTTCAAAGACTTCAAAGTGTTTCAAATGGATGTTAAGAGTGCTTTCCTCAATGGTGAACTAAAGGAAGAGGTGTATGTCAAACAACCTCCAAGTTTTGAGGATGCAAGCAAACCTGACCATGTATACTTCTTAAACAAAGCTTTGTATGGTCTAAAGAAAGCACCAAGAGCCTGGTATGATACCCTCTCTTCTTTTCTAATTAACAAAGGCTTTATAAGAGGAAGCATAGATAGCACTTTGTTTATAAGGAAATTCAAAGGTGATGTAATACTTGTACATATATATGTAGATGATATAATATTTGGATCTACAAATTTGGATCTTTGCAAAAAGTTTTCTAAACTCATGTCTGATAACTATCAGATGAGCATGATGGGTGAACTAAACTATTTTCTTAGACTCCAAATCAGACAAAAGGTTGATGGAATTTTCATTCATCAAACAAAGTATATAAATGACCTACTTAAGAAATTTAAGTTTGAAAATTGTTCTTCAATGAAAACACCCATGTCCACTGCCTTAAAGCTTGGAAAGGACACTGATGGTAAATCAGTGAATATTACAGCTTATAGAGGCATGATAGGGTCTCTTTTGTATCTCACTACAAGTAAACCAGATATTATTTTTTCAACCTGTCTCTGTGCTAGATATCAAGCAGATCCCAAAGAATGTCACTTAGCTGCAGTTAAAAGGATTTTCAGGTATCTCAAAGGAACTCCTAATCTAGGTCTTTGGTATCCCAAAGATTCTGATTTTGAGTTAGTTAGGTACACTGATTCTGATTTTGCAGGTTGCACACTAGACAGAAAGAGTACATCTGTTGGTTGTCAACTGTTAGGTGGAAGATTAGTCAACTGGTCAAGCAAGAAATAGAACTCTGTTTCAACTTCAACAGCTGAGGCAGAATACATTGCTGCTGGAAGCTGCTGTGCTCAACTTTTATGGCTGCAGAATCAACTACTTGATTATGACATACAGTTTGAAAACTTACCAATTCTGTGTGACAACACTAGTGCCATTTCTATCTCTAACAATCCTGTTTTGCATTCTAAGACCAAGCATATTGAAATCAGACATCATTTTCTTAGAGATAATGTGCAGAAAAAGAAAGTTTCAATGCATTATATAAGCACTGATTTTCAATTAGCTGATCTTTTTACAAAACCTTTGGATGAGTCTCGGTTCAACTTCCTAATATCCAAACTTGGCATGTTAAATTTGTAACATATTCCTTTCTTAGGTAGTTAATTTTGTGTGAGAAAATAATTCAATTCGTGTGTAAAATGAAGTACTTATCTAAGCTTCTTTGTCTTATTAATGGAGGATCAGCTAATTATATTTTGTCAGCTGACCATCATCAGCTGATACTAGACCTCAGTTGATCAACCATCAGCTAAGACTTAGACGCTCAGCTAAGTGCCTTCATTAGCTGACACTTATTTTTATCTCAAAATGGATCAGCTGACACCTTATTCAGTCAGCTGATGATTCTCAGAGTTAAAATTCTTGTGTCCCCACACTTATTTTATTAATTTATCATTTGTAGTTAATTTGTTAACTAGGTATTTAATTTCATTTAATTGTCCGTTAGTTTTCTGTGTATTTATTAACTATTCCGTTTATTTCCTTTTTGCAGAAGTGACTGTTACTTTTTGAAAAATATTTCTGTGACAGTTTAGGTTTTCAAGGAAGATATAAAGGTGTTTCGAGCGGTTTTTCATTTCTTACGCTTTCAAAATTATTAAAACTCTTATTCTCTTAAACCTTTCTCTTTCACTGCTTTCAAGTAACTGTATCGCTATGATCTCAAGCTTTGCAACAATGGTGATGTTCAACCCTACTGAGGTTCCCAATGCTGTTTCAGGTGAGAATGTTACTCCAAACTCTCTCTTCACAATAACCCCAAATAATATCATAATCAACACCGACATACCTCAATCCAAGGCAAATCAGGGATTTGAACCCATTGTTAACTTCATAAAAGCACATCCCCTGTTTCCCTGCCTTTCAGCTCATCCTCTGTTCATCTTCCCTCGCATTATCGGGGAGATGTGGTACACTTCCAGATACCACCCAAACAATCAAACCATTACTTGCACTATCTTAAACAACCAAACCCCCATTGTCATTTCTGTTGAAACCCTCAGACAAGCATTATCCATACCCAACTTTGCACCATTCCAACCCTTTGCTACTGCTGAACAAACCTTGGAGGTTCTGCCACTGATTGGCTACAATGAACCTATCACTCATGGTAGATACAAGCTGTCAGTCCTAGGTCACCCCTGGAAATACATGGCTGGTGTTATCATTCGATGTTTTGGTCATAAATCAGGGAGCCATGATCTACTGAATCAGACTGAACTTATGGTTATTCATGCTCTGGTGACTGGGAGGAATGTGGATTTTGCTCAGATTATCTTTACTGAGATGGTGGATAAGATCACTTTGGAAACTGTCAAAAAGACAACAAGGACCCATGTGCCTTATATCAGATTTCTTAGCTTGATTGCTCTACAAGCTTTGCAGTGGGAGGCATATACACATCTGAATGTTACACATACCACAATGACAATCCCACAAATGGGTCAAAAGGTGTTTCACTTGATACGAGATGATGCCGGTCCTACAATCACTCCTGAGATGTAGGAGTTAATTGATGATGCAGAGGATGTTGTTTTGGAAGATGAGGCTGATGATTCTGAGTCTCCTGATATAATCACTGAGCATTCTGAAGAGTCTATGACTCATGCTCCAGATGAAGCCCTAGTGGAAGAAGAAAGGATGGATGAAGAGTTGATGGACACTCCTGATTATGAAATGATGTTTAGAGCAGATGTGTTTGATGAACCAGCACAAGATGAGCCTATTAATCCTGATGCTGAGGATGTTCATGCAGCAGATAGTGGTGATGAAAGAGGTGATGCTGGCTATGTTCACACTGACAATATTCAAGCTACAACCAGCTCATTTTCTCAAAGAGAGATGCCAATCACTGAATTCCCTGTCAGTTCCAGTTCTACCACACCACAAGATCAACAAAGTGGAGGTGCTGCTGATGGTGATGATGCTGAGGAAGACACAATCTCTGACAATCTCATTCAACTGATTGAGATCAGCAAAACTCAGCACATCTCAGGTATAATTTCTACCACTCTTGAGGATACTCATTTGGTAAACCCCACCAGTGAGAACCCAACCACTCCTCCAGTTGTAACACCCCCACAACAGCCAAGCTCTAGTACACTCCCAACAGTCACTAGTTCTACTACCTCCTTCACCCATACTGAATCAAGGTCACCAGAGCTTGTGCCTTTGTCACAAGTCTCTAAGGTAGTGTTATCCATACCTCTGACCTCAACTCCTATAGCTACCTCTTATGTTGAGGGGGAGCTTATGGATGTTGCATTAACCCCACTGCCAGTGGATGTGCCCTCACAAAAGGTCACATTCGTAAATATGGGACTCCTACAATCTGGGTCACCCTCCCAACAGGGTGATACCATTGAAAGACAGACCTCATCCCAAGGTCATACTGTGTCTATACCCACATTGAGTCTATCTATACCCTTAGTAAGCTCACAACAGCTTATTACTGTAATAAGGGATACCCCACTGAGTGCAACCCGCACTCACACTCACATGCTTGCACCTGCATTTGATTCACTTCTTACACATACTACCGCACTGCCTGTCAATACTAGTGGTATAAACCAACCATTAGCACAGGGCACACAATCTGCTCCTAGTGATCTTAGGCCTATATACCAAGGTCAAAGTGAGGGACCTCAATCTATTCCTGTTCTTGGCACAACCTCTCAATCATTTCCTATTCCCTCTACTTCTACTAAACCCTCACCCCAAATACTTCAAAGCCTCCTATCCATCTCTCAAAAGATGGATAGTCTTCAAGCCTCCTTTACCTCTTTCCAAACCCAAACAGTAACTCAAATCTCTCATCTAACCCAAGAGGTTGAGTTACTTAAAGCTACCAATCCCAACCTCAACCTACCCCTGCCCCGGTTGATCTCTCCCCAATACTTCATAAATTGGATCAACTCTTATCCCAAACCTCTCACCCTGCCCCCATCCCATCCCCTCCCATTTCAAAACAAACCATCACTTCTTTAAACCAAACCATTTCTAATCTTCTTTCCCAAATCCAAACCTTAAGACCTTCCCCTCCTAACATTTCAGTGACCAACCCTGACTCTCTTCTTAGAGTCCCTTCTCTTCTTCAAACCATAACAACTGAAGTCACAACCTTAACCCACTCCTCTAGACAAAGGCACAGTGCAACCCTTTAAGAATTCACCAAAATCACTGATGCTATCTTAAGCCTAAGACAACCTATTCCTACTACCTCTCCTTCACCTCTAACTTTCCCTCCCTCTACCTCGACCCATTCTCCATCTCCTTCCTCCTTTATCCCACCTTCTGTTGCCAAGACTTCTGACAACTTTTCTTTTTCTTTTGCTGATGACAAAAAGGGGGAGAAGTCTGCCTCGGATTCTACTAAGTCAAGCTCTTCAACAGACCATATTCAAGTAGTAGAAGCTGACAAGGCAGCAGCAGACCTCAATGAAGCAGAAACACTAAATCAATCAACTGCTGAGAGGGAAAATCCATCTGAGGGGGAGCAACCTGCTCAAGATGAGCAGAGGCCAAAAAGAAGACTCAAACAAATGGCTAGAAGGAAGAGTGCTAAAAACCCCAGACAAGATGAATCTTGTGCATCATTCAATGTGCCATCAGAAGATTCTGATGATGATAATGATGAAGATCGGGTGCCTCTGTCCTCTCTGCTCAACTTGAAAAAGCAGAGCCTCTCAACTCAAGTTCCAACAGTCCAAGCTTCCTCTCCAGTACAATCAAGTCAACCAACTCCCATCAGCATATCAAGGTGAAAAGGAAAGAAAATAATGTCTGCTGAGGAGATTGAAGAAGAAGAAAAGAGAGAGGAAGAGTTATAGAAAAATGAGGAAAACCTCAAAGAGTTCAGTGATCTGGCTGCTGCCCTGGGCACAACAATTGAAGAAGTTATAGAAGCCAGGAAAAGGCACCAGGAGGACTTCACTGCTACTGAGGATCTTGCTGCTGCAGTTGGTGTTACAGGTGATGAGATAAGAGAAATACAAGAAGAAGAAATGATCTTACTGTCATCTCAAGCTTCTCAAGAACAACAAGCACCACTGCAGAGTGACCCTTCTACCAAGAAAACTCTCAAAAGATGAATGACTTACAAGGAAGCCATTCAAGCTTTGCTCAACTTCATCTTTGGAAGCACTGCTCAGCAAACTGAAAGGCAATCCAAGGAGTTCTTGGAAAATAGAGAAAACTTGGTAAACAGAAGATGTGCAGACATCATTTCAAGGGTTACTCTTTACAGAGGTAAAGATGAAGGTCCTTATCTCAGAGTAGTGAGAAGAGATGAAAGAAAAACTTATGAAGATACTTATCTACATCAATGCAAACTACTTTCCTTCCTTGAGATGATTGAGATCCTGTACCATCTCCTTAAGTCCAAGAGTGAGATAGTCCAGAGGTTCGTTGCTAAATTTGAATACTGGATCAGAATGTCAGTATACAACAGACTATTCACTCATGATCAATTTGTTGCTCATGTTCAAGCAATTGAGGATTCCTTAAAGGAGACTTCTAAAGCCTTTGTTGCTGCTGAACAAATCATTCTCAATCCTGATCATCCCTATCTTCCTGCTTATGAGAATCTGAATACTGCTCTTCCTCCCAATACTCATCCTGAAATGTTCAGGTATATAACTGAACCTGAAAGAGGAATGTTCTTTATGAACAGAGCTGGCAATTGGAGATTTCTAAGAGAATCTGAGATAGGGAAAGCTCAAAAAGAACTGATATTTCATGTTGTAATAGCTACTAGAGATTTGACAGGAAATGAGCACTTTGAACAATTGATAAGATCAAGAGCTGTTCAACTTCTAGCTGAAAATCCACAGATCAGAACTCTTGAAGTCAAAGAAGAACCCTAGTGGGAATGAAGACCACACTTCATAACTAGACTAGTTGTATTTTTCAATTCCTAGAATAGTTTAACTTCTGTACTTAGTTTAACTCTTAGTTAGATTACATTGTACAAACTCTGATGTATATACTTTATTTTGTAAACAAGCTTGAAACTTTGATCATGGACTACTTAGCTAAAATGCTAGTATAGATGAATCTTAGTAAATAGCTCACATAGTGTAAATAAAGAAAATAGAAAAATCCTAAAAATAGAAAAAGGATGAAAGATACCACAAAAAACAGAACATGGTACTTCATAAATGAAAAGATTCCCAAAAACAGAATATCAGGGAACATACTTCAAAAGAGTTACCAAAAACAGATAGCTAGGTAACCAAAATGCACTTAAAAGTTTTATCTTTACAAATCCGAGTCAAACTGATTCTTCTTAAATCAGATAAGGTTTTGTCATCATCAAATAGGGGGAGATTGTTGGGG
Source organism: Pulicaria dysenterica (assembly GCA_947179395.2). Lineage (NCBI taxonomy): Eukaryota > Viridiplantae > Streptophyta > Magnoliopsida > Asterales > Asteraceae > Pulicaria > Pulicaria dysenterica. The sequence goes on from OX359292.1 coordinate 15,549,066, forward strand.
AGATAGCAATATCAAACCTAAATCAAACCTTTCTATTAAGTAAAATAGGATTTGATGTTAACAAAACCATATATTCAGTTTTGGACTTAGATTAATGAAAAACATGTGTTGTTTTTCATATTAGACTTAAAAAATTTCTAAGTAAGAAAATGTCAGCTGACGAATCAAAGTGTCAGCTGAACACTGAGTATCAGCCAAAGGACCAGCTTCAGGAAGATTAGCTAAGAAGAAAAGACAAGTTAAGAAGCATCAGCTATGCATCTACAAAGCATCAGCTGATGGTGCTAACCATCAGCTGAGGGCTCCTCATAGATCAACTGAGCAGAAAAAATCAGCTGACAGTATCTCATCGATCAGCTGAGCAGACAAAGATCAGCTGACAGTATCTCATTGATCAGCTGATGCCTCCCACATGTCAGATAAGGTATTCTATACTTATCCTTTCTTCTCTCAATGAGCTGATCATACTCAAATGATTAGCTTAGCCCTTGGGATTAGCTGATTCTTTAGTCTGACTAGTTTATTAGCTGTATTATGATTTGTGTTATTAGCTGAGCAATTCGATCAGCTGAGCAAATCTAGTCAGCTGAGTCTTTCACATTTATCCTTAGCTGAGCAAAGTTATATTTGCAGTTCAGTGTTTATTACCTGAGTCTTTAATCAGCTAATAGCTTTTCAGTGTAATATTTTCTTAAGTCAAAGGCAGAACATGTGTTGTTCTATTATGCCTTAGATCTTTCTTTGTAAAAGTACTTAGCACTTTTTGTATCTGCAAAGAAACAAAAAGGATAGATCTTTATCCAAGATACTTTAGAAGAGAAGATCTCGAAGATATGCTTTGACAACTAAGTATGGCTGGCAACTCTATACTTGGTTAAGTCAATTCATTAGAAGCATGGTGTTGATTAAAGCACAAGCGTGAAAGGAGAAGTTTACTTTTTCAAGATATAAATGTAGTACTTTAATAATATAATAATAGATAGTGGGTAAACTCATTACTGAAAAGTATGTTCACTTTACACACTTTGTGTATAAAGTTAACTTACTTTTCACCCACTAACTTTATCTATTATAATATTATTAAACCAAGTACCTTTGTCTTTTTCTCCTCTTCATCAACCCGGACATCCTTGCTTATATATACTCTTGCATGGAAACATGCTAAGTATGCAAATAGATAGAGTTGAATACTGAAATCTCATTTGTTGAGAATTAGAAGAGTTAGCATTTTACTTTCAGTAATACAAACTTGTCCATGTGTTGAACATCTTAGACATAAGTTGTTTAAGATTAGCTTAGTCTACGTGTTAGAAAAATTTAGTTGCCACCTTTTATTGAACTTAGATTTTCCGCATCTAGTTCATGTAATTCTTGATTCATATCAATAAGAATTATATAAAAGTAAACCGTGTGTCTCTTAAATTTTAAATTTCTAAAGTTTGTATTCAACCCCCCCTTCTACAAACATTTGTTGTTATAGTATCCATTCGGGACCAACAAGAATCGAGCTCAGTCCTAGAACTTGTGGCATAGGGAAACCGAGGCGCTCCATTTGGTGAAGATAACATTTCATCTTCAAGACATAAGAGCTAACCGGTTGTCCATACTCGTGTTTGCAAGCGTGGAATGCTTTAACTGTTTCAAACAGTTCCTGCTCCGCTTGTTGTTGAAACATAGTTTTCAACTCTTTGATCATATCAAAGGCTGTGAGTTCCTCCAAGTTCTTTTGGATATCGGGGGTCATGCTCACCTGCATAAGAGCAACTACCTCTCTTTGTTCATTAAACCTTTTAGTATAGGCAGAACGAGCGGCAGCAGAAGCAGTGGCAGGAGGTTCCTCAGGTAATGTCTTTCAAGTGAAACAACTTATTTTCAGCCCTAAGAACGATTCTTAGGTTTTGATACCAGTCGATTCTAGTCAATTTTTATTTTACAAGAACTGACCTAATAGTAGAATTACCAAGGGTTTGATTTGCAGAAGTCATCTACACAAGTACAAATTTTAATTAGTATTTTCAATAATTATCCTTTTTAAAATTAACTACCTAATGATTAATAAAAACAATTAATTTTACGAAAATGCTAAGATCCTTATTGGACTTCTATCATCACATCAGTTGATCTGCTAGCAATGATAGACTCAATAGGTAGTTGACGATCACCAATTGCATTACAAGTGTAATTCTTAGATCTTTATGGGACTCGTGGCACCTAGTGACAAATCAACTAGTGTCAAATTGGCATGTTTACTCTCATCCTTGCCTCGGGTTAAGGTCTCACCGGCTTAACACGATTTAGTCATCCAATTTTAAACTGTGTAAAAATAAATCTAGGTCTCAAGCATAGATAATAATTACCTCGGGGTTATAATTCACTCACATCTCACGCAAAGGTAAAAAAAATAACGGCAAGTAATTTAAAACGATTGGACTGCATGACTAAAATTTCAATAGGTATAAAATTTGATACAACAATTTTTAATCAAAAGAATAAGAAGGATGAAATCTTCATTCGTAACATTAGTTAAAAATTATTTTCTCAACTTAAATTCGAACTTTATAAGAACATGGTGTTAGGCAAAACTCAATCACACAAGAGTAAATAACCACAACCACAAACACACATATGCAAAACCTCAACCGATGAAATCATATGTTTGGTCTAATGAGTCATCACGACGGACCAAGAGGTTAACTAAGGATGGGCCAACATAAACCCTCAAAAGACTCCCACTTGCACCAAGATCACATCATAGTCAACTAGAAGGCAAGATGTAAAAAAAATTCCTGAAATTTTGTAGCAGCTTGTGAGCAGTTTATCAACCTCAGGGAGTCTTCCCCAATCAAAGTACCCTTCATGAAAGTTGTAGATCTATGTCTTGTGAAACTTCCAAAAAAAGAATCAGCTCAATCCGAGCCGTCTAGCTCCTGGAATTTCAGTTTTCATACTGGCTATCCAGCAGCTCCAAAAAACCCCTTTGTCTTTAACATTTTCGCCATTCCATGTTGAGCAACTATTACAATTTTGAACTAAAATACAATTATCCTACTAGAACACTAAGTAATAAAGTTTCCCAAACAATCGCTACAAGTGACAAAAAATTTAAATAGTTACAAAGGCCAAAACATGGCACCAAACCAAATAAACCAACAATACAACAGTCAAGAACAAGACACAAACGGTCTAGGTTTTCATTGGTTTTGCACATCAAAAATCATAACATTCAATCAAGAATGTGTTGGCTTGGTCCTTGGTGAAATTGCATGATTTAACCATGGATCTCAAAAAACTTACAAAAAGAAGAAAAACAAGTCAACTAATCGAACAAACAAATATAATAATTGATCTACGATTGGTATAGGTAACACGTGGCTTTAAGGTTTATAAAAAGTAATATTTTAAGACCATAACATCGTCGAAAAAACACAGCCAAGGGCTGTCCAAGAGTCGATTCATATAAACCCCCGAAAAACAATTTTTTAAACCACTTTAACATATACCTCGTTAATCGAATGGCACATACGATGGCTAGTGATACCACTATTGGTGATAGATAATAAAATAATATATAATCATATATAAAAACGCAGTGGAAAATATCACCAATAGCCGAATCTATGTATTGCCAGTACAATAAAACGAAAATAAAGAATCAAGTACCTTTAATCGCAATTAAGAGATGTGATTTGAGAACTTGTTGTGTAGCCTTGAAACCTTAGTATTCAAAGTGTAATACCTCTAATGTAGTCCACACTACACCTCCTCGATCACCAATGGATGCTAGTCCTTTTGTAATGCTTGAAGAATCAAGAACAAACTTACTTTCTTGCTTCAAGAATGAAAACCGAAAAACCCTTTTTTCTCTTGATCAAAAATCGAAAAACCATTAGGTAAGGCGGAGGGGGGGGGGGGTTCATAGCACCTTATAGGAGAGAGAGAGAGAGGGGAGATAAGCTTGAACTTCATTCATGTTTATCTCTTTCTAATATTTATCCTTAATCCATATTAAGACTTATCTCCTTTTAATTAAAAGCCCATATATAAATTAAGCCCAATAACAATTATTTATTAAGTCAATACTTAATTAGGCCTAATTAATATTTTTACGTTACATAAATAATATAAATACACTAATTATATTATTATTATTAATTTGTATCTTAGTGTATAAGTGTGTGACCCTTTAGGCTCATGTGAATCTAGCCATATAATTATATTATACATGAGCATAAACCATCAATATATATCTGCTTTGTTCCCTTAGCTGATCGAGTTGTGATCTCTGGGATTGGGATTTGGTTATTTTCCGATGTGCATGTTGTACCCCACAAATCCCAACAAAGAAATCACCAATGAAGAAGAGAAAAGGAGCCATACCACCAAAATTCAAAATCCTTTTAATTACCAAAGCTAAAACAATACATACAACTCCGAGGAGGAACCAAAACGTTGAAGCCCAACGTCAAATTTTGAAGCCAACACATATTCACGAGTGTACATTCCTCATATGGATTTGAAAAAACGGTTGGAAACATTAATAGATGGTGCTTTCTAAACACAATCATGAGCCAAAATAAATACTTTGTATTCACAAGATAAGATAGACGAACTTGAGTTTATAACCAAATTTTTACAAACATTCGCTGTCACCATCAATTGTGAAAAAACCTTTTCTGATTCTATCCTAATGTATATTCAAATTTTTGCTTTTATTTTAGTGAGAATAGAGAATAAGATGCACATGAACACTTAACAAAAGCACAATCAAGAATATTATGATTAGAAGAAAAAGTAGAGCTCGTGAGACAAAATATTTAGGAGTACGAGTCAATATGTTTTGATTATAAATCTGAAGTCATAAGAATTAAAAATGAGACAGCTCATTTGAACCAAAAGTTAAAAGGAAAAGAAAAAGTTAAACAACTTCTCATCCCACATCTCCAAAGCAACGTACTTCTTTTAACTATCTTTTTGCATTCTCTGCTGCTAACGAGAGTGTATCTTCCACTACAGCAGTGAAGGGGTGAAGAAGCAAGAGAAATCATGGAGAAGGAAAGATGAATCAAAGAGAGAGGATTATGGAGAGAACACATCTGGAGTAAAGAAAAAGGTTATCCGGAATAAAAACATTTTTAATTCATGTTCTGTTGATTCCAAGAAAACAACTGCATGTAATTTAACCTTTGCTAATGCAAAGCGTCATTCCGTTGAATTTTATTGCATGAGAGATGGTTGCCAAGAAGGTAATTGCAAGTATTAGTGTGAATACGATTCAGATCGAAAGAAATGTGGAATCAGTCCAATTTCGAACTTCAAACCAGCATATGCAAATCAAGAATTGGTTACTCGAATAAACAATAAGAGTTATAATTTATACTTTTGGCACAAAAAGAAATCAAACACCACTTCACACAAGTACCTTCATAAAAACAACAGAAATGATTCATTTTTGAATTCTTAATTGTTCAACCAACGAAATTTCAATAATTGGAACCAAATGAACACTACACAAATGTGGATTCATGAGTTGGTTAATACTCACAAAAGGAAAAATGAATTTTCAATAGGTCAAACAAAATGAATTCAGAAACAAGTACCACAATCAAAGAAAAATCAGAATCACCAACCTGAAAAACCCGAGAAATTTTGGATTAAGAGGTAAATAGAAACGCGTGAGTGTGAGATACTAAGTTGAACACGGAAGTCCAACTTATACTGAAGCAATTTGAACACCCTTTCCTGCAAACCTTCGATTTGTCTTTTGTCAAAGGCCTCATCGGATCTCACTTGGATGTGGCACAAGAAACTATCACATCTTAACTTCAAGAACATCAATAAGATTGTTAAAGGAGATCTTGTGTGGGGCATTCAAATGATGAATTTGAGAAAGAACATCAATGTGAACACTATGAGAAAGACAAGATGAAGGGCATCACACAAAGTGAAACAAGTGTCAAGCACAACTAAACCGCTTTAACTTCCACATATGGATCTTTGTAGACCAATGAGAGCTCAAAGCAAAATGGGAAGAGGTATATTGTGGACGTAGTGGATGATTATTCCAGAAATACTTGGTTCAAGTTTTTTTTGTCAAAAGATGAAGCATCATCTGTCATCATTGATTACCTCAAGAGAGTACAAAATCAAAGGGGTCATTCAGTTGGTTCCGTTCATACTAACAATGGGACTGAATTCAAGAATCGGACTCTATCATTGTATCTTGACTTAGTGGGAATTACTCATCAGTTCTCAGATGCCTACATACCAAAATAGAATGGTGTAGTAGAACATAGAAAATGATCCCTAGTTGAAGCTACAAGAAAAATGTTGTCATATTCTGGACTCCCACATTCCTACTGGGTAGAAGCAATCAACACAACATGCTATACTCAAAATCGTTTAATCATCCATCGCCGTTTCAATAAAACTCCTTATGAACTAGCAAATGACATAGTGTCTACTATTAAATATTTTCATATATTTGGTAATAGGTGCTTTGTTATGAATGAAAAGAGTACCTTGGAAAAATTTAACTTGAAAGTAGATAAAACAATTTTATTGGGTTACTCACACGAGGTCGAAAGCTTTCAGAGTTCTTAACAAACAGACAAATGTTGTGGTTGAAAGTATGAATGTGACATTTGATGACATACTAAGTGTCAATGATTTGAAAAAAAGTCACATGATATAGCTTCGGTACAATTCCGTTCAGACCCTCTTTTAAGAGAAATTGAAGCAAATCCTATATAAGAGTTCGAGAAAGAGTAATAGAAGTGTTACCTGCTAATTTCCCCTTCGAAAACGGTTGTTGGTGGCGGTTCACGGTGGAGCTACGGCGGCTGTCCGGCGGCCAGTGGTAGCCCCGGCTGGAGGTCCCCCCTCCTTTCTTCCCTTGGCGGCTGCTACAGGATAACCTCAAAATTTGTGCCCTCTTTAATATTATATTGTCATTTATATTCAAACCCTAATTCTTATTTCCTTTTTCTTTTATTTTTACTTAATTAACCTATATATTAAGCCCATCAATTAAAATCATCCAATCCTATATCTTCACCTTTAGTCCATTAAATTAATTACTAAGTCTGTAAACAATTCTAAGCCTAACTTAAACTATTATGACTAACTGTTTACCCCAATAGTAACTTACTCTATAATCAACATATAAACTCAACTTAATTTATCAACAATCACTTGAACCCACTTTCTAAAATACACTTATTATATATGTAAGTCTTACCACAAAATTCATCTTTAAACTTTAATTATTGATACAACTCTTTTATCCTAGCCCAATCAATCCTTGTAAAATAAGCTTATATATATAACCATACACCGCTAATTAATTCGTCTATTAGCACAACTCTTGGATTCGATTATTGATGTCCTTACAATAATACCCTGCTGAATACATCGCGACTTAAATACAATTAATAATTAATATCCGGAAATAGGTATTACAACTCTCCCCCACTTAGAATCGACTTCTTTCTTCGAAGTCACTGCTCGAATAACGCGGAATAAAACTGACGAACATAAATCCGGTTCCCAAGTCCACTTAGACTCTATATGGCGCCCCCACCGAACTAGGGTTCGCTTTTTCTCGCTCTCTGAACGAATCACTCAATTTAAAGGCAAAACTTGGTGTGGCTCACAATCACCAACTTCAAATTCTAATACTGAAAGGCGTTTTTTAGTGTAGCCTTTCTGTCTACTGTGCGTTGTACGCAACCTATCACTAACTCTCTGAATTTTCTCAAAATTTCTACATCACATCAGTACTGCTGAGCTCTTACCGCACCATATCACCCCCAAAACTAGGGTTTAACACCACTTATAGAACTACATCTCGTACGGAGTCATTCTAATATTTACGCGAAAACGATCATATCACAAGAACTTTGTTAATGGAAAGCAACATCTCAGTTGCCCCCAAGCTCTAATACCCATGCACGCGGCATGTCTTTTAAAACCTGAATCGTCCGCTCACTCAGACTATCCGCACACGAATGTTAAACAGTACTAAAATGTAACCTCGTTACTAAATCACTATGAAATTTTCCAATTTAGTCGGGAATTTCGCATCCCATCAGACACCACTGACACTGGCACCTCGTGCCTCCACATTGTCTCTAAAAAGAACTAAACTGCAGTCGGGTCCCACCCTTTACTATCACATATCGGGTCCCACCCGCTGTGACATAACACAATAATGTACAACACAACTAATACGCCACATCGGCCAGTTGCTCCCAGCCAAACGAGCACTACTACTCAAGACACGACACAAAACGCAACACACATCAAACACATCACACGGCGTAGTGGCCATCGGCCAAACGAGCACGGCTGCTCAAGACACGACATCCACGTCACATAAAACACACTGCCACATAGAGCACGTGTCCCAATCATAACATAAGAGTTATTGAAACTCACTCTTACTAACGGCCTCCATCTAATCCGGATTCGTTGTTCATACCATCTCTATACACGAAAGGATTTAAGAACGGTACCCCTAATATCCCTACTCATACTCGAATTCTTGGCATATAGTCCCCCTTTGTGACACCGGTTTTTCTCCCCCACTACGAGTTTGATCCTAACTCCTTCTCGGTTTCATGTAACAGTAACTTAATGGTGACTTAACCATTTTGCTCTCATGATGACCTGGAATTCTCTAGTAATCGATATCAATTCGATAATAACTCCTCATCTTCAATTCAAACACGTTACCTCCCTACACAGTTGATACATCTAAGATCTAGTCGTCGGCTAATTTTACCCCTAAGGCATTTCTAGTTTCCTTTTCCCTTCAAGTGTAGGCATTGATTAGCTTGAGTTTCTTGTCGTGATCTTCTGATTTATCTGCATCTGTCGGAGACGACCGAATCAAATCGACTAACGGAGTGGTCATTGTCATTCGTAAACATTTCACTCTCAGCAGCATAGACCTTCACGTTCGATACCAGGCGTCAGCCACGATATTAGCTTCTATTCAGGTGGTATAAAACATTGCAATCGCAAATCTTTCGTCGAATCCAGCCATCTCTATGCTCGTATGATCGAATTATTCTAATCTGTGAAGTATTTCATACTCACGTGGTCAGGGTAGTTAGTTTACTTAACCCTGTAGAGATAGCTCCTCTAAATCTTCAACGCGGAAACCACAGCCGCAACCTCTCAATCATGAGTCGGAAAATTTCACCCGGTGGGGTTTTGTTGGGTTTTAAACATAACAAATCATATATGAACTTGAGTTATACTGATCTATAATCTATCTGATTTGGACCAACTCAGAATTGTAACAAATACAGTTATTATATATTAACGCGGAACTAGAACAATAACTTAATCCTTTAAAACCCTAAAAGGATTATGATCTTAGTTATATCACAAGTGTGTATGGTCATACATGTAAAATTGATACATGTACAAATATATATATATATATATATATATATATATATATATATATATATATATATATATATATATATAATCATATTGATATGATAATCAAGATTAACCATAAACATGTAATAACATTATAATCAAGATCATCAACCAAAACATACGAGCATACATACATATATACGATCGATTATATATATATATACATATATACGATAGATTATATATATATATATATATCATAGATTGATCATGGCAACAAGAACAAGAACATAAGATGAAGATTATACATTTCAATCCTTGCTAGGGTTGCTCAAGATGGTCCACCCGTAATGAGGCAATACAAGTACTCGCTAGAGGGTTAACCACAAACTCGATCAAACTTCCTTGATGACCAAAAGCTCCAAATCGCAAACCCCTTTGGTGTGGGGTTTGATTTCGGCCGAATGAGGGAGAGAAGGAGAGAGTTTTTTTGTATTGTGTTATTTTCTTAAACCTAATCAAAGGCATGTTAATCCCTATTTATAGATGATATATATTAAGGATTAATTAAGAAACTTTGATTATTTACCAATTACTACTTATTATTAATACAAAATATATTACCTATAATATATATATATATATATATATATATATATATATATATATATATTGTTTTTTCTTTAACAATTAATTAGCAATAACCTTATTTAAGTTAATAATAATCCAAAAATATTAATCTTGAATATCATTAATTAACAATATATATTTATTAACTAATAGATATATATCTCTTCTTGTTAATTAATTATCTTGGTAATTAAAACTCTCCACACTCTTAATAACCGATTTATAACTAACTGTTATAAAACCATTCTCCCATTTGAGATTATATAACTTCCTGAATTCATGCCCTCACAGGTGTGACCCTTGAGTTCCTTATGGCATTGGTCGTGGCATCGGGGTTCGACGGTTATGAACACAAATCCTATCAGGTTTAAGCTACCCCGACGCATAAGCAATTACCTTCCTTAGTTGAATCAGTAGGCGGATTTAGGAATTTGTTTGAGGGTATGCACTATACAAATATATCTTGTAGAAGGCAAACATTCCACTATTTTTATATAAAAAATTAAAAATTTTAAAAATTTAACTCTAAGGTTTTTTTTAAAGAGTATGCTATACATCCGCCCCTCATAGGTGCTTATCCCAAATCATAGTGCGATGCATCACAACAACTACTAGATTCTCAACACCCTCTGGCGGAGTCAACACCAGAGCTTCGTACAATTTCGGCCATAAGGTCTCAAAATGTCGTCTACGGTGCATCTTTCAAGATAACTTTTCACTTTTTTTGGTTAGTTTCGTTAATGGAGTGACGATTTTCGAGAAATCTTGGACAAACTATCTGCAATATCTTGCCAATCATAGAAAACTTTTATTCCACAGTGGTTCATGAAATGACCCAAAACTGAATCGCTCGTAACCTAAATTCGTACTTAGAAAATTTCATATACCATTTCTCCTGCTTTATAGTCGCTAGTATCTTTCGATGATGTAGTTCGTGCTCCCCTTGGGTGTCAAAATACATCAAATATCGTCGCAGAAGATAACCACTGATCGGTTTAACATGGGTCGACACACCCTGTTCAAATCCATGAAGGTGGCTAGTGCATTCGCATCTATCACAACAAAACAAATCTCGGTTTCTTCAAGTATCCACCATTTTGAAGTCTAGATTAAGCACTATAGATTAGGTAGGCGTTACCGCATGTACTTCTCATCCCATAAATCTTCCCCCTTTTGCACACTTAACTTATCTACGAGTAGCCCTACCGCATGTACTTCTCATAAACACATTTTTCACCCGAACTTAAGTTAATCACCATGTTCGGTCAACAATTTTCACCCGAATTCATTCCAACACCTACGTGATTTTCATCTCTTTACTTTTTTTTAAAGTGTTTAACATGTTTGCTACATTTTTTTTTCTCTAGAGATGTCTGAAGCAAACACAAACCCAAACCAAGCAAATCCTTAACCCATTCTACCTGCACCATTATGGATCCAAACCTGTACTTACCTTACAAACCCAACAACTTCGTCTTTGATGCAGAAACCACTAGAACACCACACATAATTATATCTTATCTCATAAAATATCATCCTTTGAACCACATTTTTAGATAGAATCCTAATAATTCTGATTTACATGTTCTTGAGGTGTATCTTCAACAACTTTGGTACACCATGTATGGAGGAACTACTGACAAGGGAGTTCAATGCCTTAATGCCACAATCAATGAGGTTGACATTTAACTTACCGATAGCCATGTTCGCAGAATCCTTAGACTGCCAAAGGAAAACAAACACCAGCTCAAAACTGCCTATGATCCAACTCCTTCGGGTACCGAACTATTCGTTCTTATACACCAACTGGGTACAACGGCCAACTCCGAATTCATACTTCAAACGTAACGGTTTGGTTCCTTTTTGGCAAACCCTTTATGCCATCATTAATAGGTATCTCACTGGTTCTCATGCCGGGATGGACACAGGAAAACATTATTCGCTCCAAACATTTGTTGGTTCAGATACCACTTATAATGATCGATGTATGAACACAGACACTAATAACAATCATATAGAAGTTGTGGAATAACACTTTGAGTAACAAGGAAATTATATTATTCACTTGATTCACAATACAAAAGATTTATTAATCAAAGCCCCAATCAATTGATTAAGAAACGTTTAACATATGTGCAATACTTCTCTGTTGCAAGAATTAATAATAGCCTTGAGGTTGTTACTTACAAATCACAAAAAAATTAAAGATATCTGTTTTACATACGAGTATTTATAATGTATTTGATTATAGAAACAAAATCATTTATTATCGCTAACAAAATCATCTAACTACGAATAGATACACACAAATCTTATCCATAATTATCATAAAGGAACTCATCCTTATTACTATCAACAACACTAACTCTGTTTTGTACTTGAAGAGTACTAACACGGGGATGGTTGAAATCAATTTTTACTTTTTAGGTCTTAAGAGTACTAACATGTATAGAAACTACAGTTGTAATGCATACATAGTAATATAAAACATATTTTGAACATAATTGTCTTGTATAGAATTTTTTTTAACCACTTTCATCTCTCTAGGAGTTAAAGATTTTTCCAATAAAGATCTTTTGAAGCTGATGAAAAGGGTTGTTAATTCTTCATAATTGATAGTTATCAATATGAAGAAGAATCAGAGCAGCATGTGTGATATCAAAGTGCAACAATGTTTATAGAATTAAGATATAAAAGCCTACAATAGTTACGATAATCTGGATAAAAACATCCATATTTGAAAAGTAACTTAAAAATAACATAATGTGGTGCTAGTATTTCAATTAATGTTGTGGTGGATTTAAATATTTTTAATTGCTTTTAACATAAACATGTTTTTTACTAATAGATAAGGACATTGGAAAGTTTCTAAACTTAATGTTACTATTTACATATATATTGTAGAATAATAAACATATATTGTTTTTTATATATTATATGTTGGGAAAAGGATGTATGCAGCTAGAAGCACCTATGATAGGTGATTCCACACTCACAAACACTTAAATGAGTATATGATAAAATGACTAACATACCCCTCATTTAAATTGTCTGTGAGTATGGAAACATGTAAGATATATGCCACTAGAAGCATATATCCTATCCCCTTATATGTTTACCAAACCTAGCTAATCACCTAGAAATATGAAAAGTTTGAAAATTTTAAAAAAATTAGTATATATATATATATATATAGGGGAGGGTTCATGCAAGAAGCCTTTTTAATGCGAGAAGTGCGAGAAGCGATTTCGGCCATGGATTGGATTTTAATCTTATGGTTCATATTAATCATATTTAATAATTTTATTTAATTCAAAAGGGCAAATTAGTAAACAAAAATTTTCTCTATCCTCTATGTAATTAATTATATATATATATATATATATATATATAATACTCATACCTACACAACAAGTTACAGATCATGTAAATGCAATAGTTAGATAAACAATGTAACAAATTTAGTTGTATAAAGATCATGAAAACTAAAATCGGGTTATATCTAAAGTACTATTCGATTGGGTTAATTGTGTTTAGGATATTCAAGTTGGGTTGAGTTTTAACATTTTTTTAAAATTAATTTAATACTTGAACTAAATAAGAATACATGTTATTTGGATTCGATCATTCTCAACGCTTATAGTTATATCTCCCAAGAAGTCCTTTTAATTCTTTATATGGGCAAAACTTATAATTAAATTACATTTTTATAAAATAGGAGACAATAGTAAATAGAAGAACAGACAAATGTTATAAGAAACCGTAAATGGAGTAGTCATAGACAACAATATACATAGTAATTAAACTAGCCTGGTACCCGCGCAATGCGGCGGCGATAAATAATTATTACTTGATAACACATCTTTTTTCAATAACGTAAGGTTGTATTTACGTATTATGGTGACATAGATTAATTTTTATTTGCAGAATGTTCATTTTCATTTGCCATATGTTAATTTTTAAAATAACTTTTGAAAAATTTACTAACGACATTGAAAACTGTTTTGATATATATGAGAAATTATTTTATTATAAGATAATGTATTGATAGGTGTGTGTTTTTTAAATACTATAAAAATATTTAAAATTTATCGTTCGATTTCATTTACTTAATTCGTAAGAGTTTAGGCAAAGTAAAACATAACAACAAATTACTCCAACGTTCGTTTATTTTATGTGTTGAACGATACTTACAAAAACACAAACATTTATTTTATTATTTTACAAATATGTTCAAATTGACACAACGACACCTAAAGCCTGAAGCAAAACAGAACATGAAGAGCTTTAAAGCCCAATTGACCCACATTATTTTAATTTCAATTTAAGATCCATTTTATATTACAGCCCATTGCATTTTCACACTCACGTATTTTAATTAGAATACGTTTTCACAGTGTCGGTTGTCTCTTAGAGCAACTCCAACCTTCACCTCTAAAATTCACACTCTATCTCTATTTATGGTGGGACCATTCACTCTAAACAAAATTCCAACTCCAACCATACACTCTATTCATCCCTCCAAAACTAGTGGGACCCATATTCCACTAATAATAAATATTATTTTTAAATACAATAACTATAATTTATATATATTAATATTACAATAGTAAATAATTAATAAATAATATATTTAATAAATATTTAATAAATATTATTTCTAATCTATATGTTTACGGGTTAGGAATAAATGTCTATTGCATTTCATGTCTAATGTATTTTATAGTTTATGTATTTGTAAGCTTATGTACTTTTTATGTACTTTTAAGTTTATGTATGCTTGTTTTATAAATATATCTTTTATTCACTTATTGTTAATTCCAATATATTATTTTTATATCAAAATAAAATTTCTTATATACTAATTTTTAAAAGTATATATAAACATTTTAATTAATACAAATTATTAATAGGTATTATACATATAATGTTATAAAAGTTAAAGAAAAAGTAAATAATTTATATGGGATCCATTGATAGAGGGTTTATCCTCTCACTTCAAATATAGAGGGAGTTTTTGTTCCCTCCATATATGGAGGGAGTTATAGAGGTTGATTGGATTAGTTTTTCCCTTCAAAATGGTGGGATAGAGGTTGGTTGGAGTTGCTCTTAGCCGCCTAGGGTTCCTTCGAATTCTCCGGAAGCTGCCTAGGGTTTCTTCTAATTCTTCGAAATTTGCTGGTGTTGGGGTCCAAGATAGGGTATGATGTTCCCAAAATTCGAGTTGCATCAAGAACCACAAACTTTGGTGATTTGGGGACTGATTTTGGGTGTTTTTCGGTCGGGACTATATAGCCTTTCACGGGCTTGTAAGATGGTTGCCATTCGAATTGGTGGTGGTGGTGGTGGTGGTGTGGCTGTCGATTAATCAATCTTCGGGTGTCGATTTTGGGGTTTTTGCGGCTGTTAATCAACAACTGCCGACAGCCCACGGTTTTCCAGCCACCGTGGACGATGGGGGCATGTAGGTACGTATGGTGATCGGTTTCCGGTCACAACAACGGTGCCGACACAAAAACTTCCGGCGTCAGATATTCTTAATGGTAAGTGAGCCCTCGATATAACTTCTAATCCATAACTATACCTCATGCAAAATATCTTGTAACTATCGTGTGTACAAAATTAGAAGTTATATTGCAATTTTCAAGCTCCAAAGATATTCTTGCATCATATTATGATGACATATTGTGAACTATTTCAATAAACAACCATAAACATTTGGAGTGCAAACAAACAGCTTACCTCCACGGCTGTTACTTTTTTGAATAAATTTTGAATGATGATTTGTACCAACTAAGGTCCCAAATCAAGTAATCAAGATTTTTGAAAGGCAAATAAAAATTAAGTAATCGTATAATAAATA
This sequence comes from Pulicaria dysenterica, assembly GCA_947179395.2. Classification (NCBI taxonomy): domain Eukaryota; kingdom Viridiplantae; phylum Streptophyta; class Magnoliopsida; order Asterales; family Asteraceae; genus Pulicaria; species Pulicaria dysenterica. The sequence goes on from OX359292.1 coordinate 15,564,952, forward strand.
AAAAGTAACATATTAGAGATTAAATAAGCTTTGAATAATAATTTGAAGATAGTGTTTTGGTCGTATGAGTGGTATGGAGTGTAACCGAAGCTCATACATAGTTGTATTTGGTCCATTTTCTAGTTTACTGCATGAACACATGAAGCAGAACGTTTACCTGCAGGTGGTAGGTCGTAGTGGTCTTGGGGGTGTATGTTAAGGAGTCAGTTAATTTTTTTACTCTATTACTTCTGAATTAGTTATAAATACGTGTTTGTTTATTCATCATAACAAACATTAATAATTGATACGATGGTTATTCATGACTTTGTATACACTTACATATTGCATAAAACTTAAAACGAGTCTAAGTGATACCAATATAACTTGCATAAAGCTTAACTTATCTACATGTAAAGCCACTTAAATGTGGAACATACTCTTGTTTGTACTAAGCCTAAAACTAAAAAAGCAAATTAAATAGTATAAATTGTCTTTTTCATTTCTTTAAACTGGTTAATCCATAAGTATTTTTTAGAAACCAACAAAAGAGGGACCAAAATCGATATAATTATACCACTTTTAGTGTGGAACTACTTCTGTTCTTTATGATCTAAAAAGGTTTCGAGAAATAAAGTTACCCTTTTTTAGGAACCTTGAAAAGTCTTCTTTTTAATGTTTATACCTTCAAGAACCTTGTACAGCAGGTCCGTATAAACATGTGTACTTTGCATGAGAAAAAAACACTAAGCACAGTTCTCACATATAATGAACATTGTAAATGTATTCCATACATAGTTATAACGGTAAATGGGTTTTAACTTCTTAAAAATCTGTTCAAATAATAAAATATATGTATTAAAGACATTGTAAATGTATTTAATACATAGTTATAACAGATTGTAGTGTGCTGTAAAATTTACCTCATTTTGGTTGACAAGATCGACCTTCATTTCGTTAATATGGTTAGTCTAATTAAATATAAGATAATAATGGGTACAAAAAACAATTAATATACAGGACATTATAACTCTTCGAGAATAAATAAAAGATGAAATTGCAGATAACACCTCTATACGCTACTTTTTCGCTTGCATTACCTTCAACATTTTGGACAAGTATATACAAGCAAACTGATATGTGAAATGATAATTGATTAATTGGTCATTGTTTGAAGCTAATTGCCTAATCGTGTGAACAGACAGTAGCTGAGAAGGGTTGCTGATTTAGCACAAGAGATAAAGACAAGATAAGAATAGTAAGCCACCTTCAACCTTCACACTGATTCGACAAATTAGGATTGATAAAGGGTCTACTGAAATAACATGCTCATGAAGTCATGATTTAAATTTACATTCATACTTAAACTACGAGGTGTAGGTGCTTCTATAACATCACCATATATAGTTTTATAGTAAACACCTATTTGGCTCATACATATTCAAAAAAATGACGTCACAGTTCCTTGATATTGTTCTAAACTTGCAATTTATCGAAACTGTCCATATGAAGATTGCAGGATATTACAAAAAGAAGATATACTAATTATAAACTTAGGTAAATATGCTTCAAAGGTATTTCAGAAATCGGAACATTAATCATTTTATATAATGTAAAATTTACCTCATCTTGGCCACCAAAATCTGACATTCATTTTAGTGCTCATAGTGGTTATTGCTCGGTATATAGGATATTGGGTGGAGAAAAATGGATGTACAATGGACCTTATTAACTATATATAGTGGTCTAAGCACAATACTTGCTTGTTTTTTAAATAATTATTTCCATTTATTTTACAATCACTTATTGATTTTCTGCTATTTTGTAATCTGTGATTTTCCAGCAGGAAAACGTATTTTCCAGCATGAGGTGAAAGACTGAAAGATTTTGTTATTTGGTGAAACTTTCCAGCACAAGGATATAGGATATATTATTTATGGTATTGCAATCAATTCATTTTCAATCTAAATATCCACCTGTGTGTATTATAGTTATAGGTTTGAGCCGAGGGGATATGATATATTTATGAAATAATCATTTCCTCTTATTGATTTCCAGTTATCATTGCATTGTTATTTTTTATAGTAGTTGAATCAATTTATTTTTGGTATTGGAATCATGTTATATTTAAAGATCCAGCAGTGAGCTGGTCGTAGGTTTGAGCTGAATAGTGTTTTGGTTGTAGATTAAAGCTAAGGGTATAATGGTAATTTTAAGTGACTTAAAGTTTAAGAGTTTTAAGTAAAAATGCTTAAATGCTTTATATAATAGTATAGATAATGTAATTAATGCATTAATTAAGCATCTAGTTGGTTCTTTCTTGTTTAGGCATTAGTATATGTGTTTTTTTTCTTTTCTCTTCTAATTTTCTATAAGTCATAATAAATTTCAAACTTGGCGAGTGTTACATCATAATTACAACTATAAAGATTTTATAAGATATTGAAGTACCAAAATGCTAATCGCAAATAGTCACATGTTGAAATACTAAAATGATACATTCAAAATATCAATTACAATATTAATGTAAACTTTGTCTAATTTTAATTTTTGACAGGTAAACTTCTTTTTTTTTTAAATAACATAAAACATTAAAACTTTGAGTCAACCCTTCTACAAGTTGTAGAATCCAAAAACTCTACATACCAATAAGATACACTGGAGATATTCTGGAGTGCCTCGCTAAGCTGCTTTAGGAACCGGAAGAACGTTCAAAGGATGAACCATCAACCTTTGTCCAGCCAACACCCACGTTAGGATTAAAACCGAAACCCGTATGGGGACCTCCCATTCTTGAGGAGTTGGAGTCTAAATATGGAATCCCTCTAACACTAGGAAGCCTTTGGGGTCCGTCATGTTAGGAGAAGAATCAGGCCGACAATAACGTAGGCATCGGGAGCCGGTTCGAGTCTTTTCTTGAGTCACGATCGAGTTCGCAATCATGGGGAGGATTCAACATTCAGAAAGCAAGAGAGATGTTTGTGTAGATAGAGAAATTTCAGTGGAACGTAATGCAAGCATCATTATTCCGAATCGGTAACAAATATACATCGCCCTGTATGTATAAATATTACCATCCGCACTTGATTGCAAGTGTGGGGTCGTTCGCTCGAATTCATAGTGAATAAATTTCGAGTCAAGCTAGAGACTCAGATAAAAAACAAGCGCTTCTTAGGAGGCAACCCGTGTTTAGTTTAGGTTTTCCTTTCTTCATTAATTATATATTTTGTTTCCTTTATGCTCCAACTTTGCGGGTGTGTTGTCTAGAAACCCTCACGAGACTATAACTCGTCCACTCGGGCTACTGAGGGGTTTAAATTCTTGTTGCATATGCTAAATGTAACCGTGATTCCTACGAAAGTGAGTTAGGTTTTCTTTTTTCTTTTCGTTCGTGTGTTTTTATTTTTAGTTGTGATTGGTTCTTTTGCCTTGATCTATTTTATTTTGATATTTTCAGACATTAGACTATGATGTATATATCTTATTATGATTGTCTAATATCTGCATTGAGTTGTTTATCTTTTAGGTGGTTGTTTGCTTGATGTATGGAGTACGCGCTCATTCTGGCATTAGGCTCAACTTATATCTCCGATTGCCGTGTTAATACCCGAAGGAAGTTTTCTAATATTTTTCTACTTTTATTTTTATTTTACTTTTTCTTTATGTACAATGAGGCCATTGTACAATTTAAGTGTGGGTATGGGGTTAGAAAATTCATAATTAGAATTTTCTTTGTCCTTGATTGAATTATTATTTTATTTGGACTATAATTTTTAAATTTTTAATATCATTCGTGTAAGGGTTAAGTATTAGTTAGAAGTGCTATTTGTAAACAAGTTCAGAGGTTATATTTAGCATTTATGCATATTATTTAGTGGTTTTCCATCATTCCTTATAAATTTTGATTTATGGTACCAACTTTTAATTTCTGAATTATGATAATAAATAAATTGGTTAAGTACTTTTTGAGTCTAAGCTTGATAAAAATAGGCTGAGTATGAATTTTTTTCTTTTACTAATCATATGTTTGCAAAAAAAAGAAAAAAAAAGAATTAGACCAAAGGCCAACAAAAAAATGAATAAAGCCAAAGGCTAAAAAAAAAGGGCCAAAGGCCAAGGAAAAAAATAAGAGCTGAAAAGAGAAAAAGCATTAGGGTTTTCTAAGGGTAAATTAACTATTAATAATAAAGGTAATTATTGATTAAGGGTTGGTTATTTGTAAATAGAGAAAGTATTTGGAAATGTGAGAAGTTAAGGGGGAACCAAAACACGAATATGTGCATAAGTCTAAGTGTAATTGATATCTTGTTTCTAATCAAACACACTGACATTATTCAGCGATATTTAATGTTTATAAGAATGATATTATTAATTTGAATACCTTAAGCCTGGATTAAGCTGTGATTTGCTTGGGAACAAGCAAAGTTCAAGTGTGAATATTTTGATGTCGTTGTTTTTAACTATATATTTTACTCAATATCCGGGGTTGTTAGACAAGAATTATGCGAAATCGTTCAAAAAAGGTACTTTTTACCTTTATTTATTATTTTCAGGTTAGAAATGCGAGATTTGGAGTTATTTGAAGCTTAAATGAGAGGAAACACAGAAAATGAGAAAAGCTGTCAGCTCCGATACACCTCCACTGTTTTGATCATATCTCACTCATATGAACCCGGATTGAGGTGATTCAAGCGGCCACGGAAACTAGCCTTGGAGGGCTACAATTTCAATTTTATTGCAATTTCTAACTAAATGCAGGATCGTGGCGCGACAGGGTAAAGATCGCAGTGCGACCAGGGGGATAACTCCAAAATTCAAATTTCAAATGCGGGCGACGATTACGGGGTAAAACGCCGGACTCGACGCGTGCGGTACATGGACGCAACGCGATCTGCCATATATATATATATATATATATATATATATATATATATATATATATATATATCTTTCAATCCATTCGGTTTGGCATTAATCTATCCGACTCCATCCATTTGGCTTTTTACGACTTATTCATTGTATTCATCATGTTCTTGTTACTACTTGTTTTCCAGATGTTTGTTATGAATATGTAGGCTAAGTTTTCTGTTTTCCTCCCTAGAGGAGATGGACTCTAATTAAAGTTGATTAATTCATAAAGTTTGGTGCTTTTATCATATTATTATAAAGTCTTGCTTAATCATAGCTCATACATGATTTAGAATCTATTTTTGAGTTGTTTATAAACTGAGTTTTTATAAAGTAGAGGACCAATTTCTTGGTTGAACTGAATCATGAGTTGCTATGATCATTAGGATTCATGACTAGTGATTGATCAAATCCTAGGGTTAAACACCTAAAGATTGAAACTTTAATAAGTATTTCAACATATAATGATCTTTATGTGTTAGTTTAATGTTTTGTTGATCAAACAATAATTTAAGATTAAAGTTTTTCTTGAAATCGAACCAAATCGGCTAATTATACTTTTTAATCACGCTTTTGACCATAAAGGTTATTAATTAGTATAGTTATAGGTTTAGAATCGGATCAAGAGTCTAACCACTTTAGAAATCGATTTATAATAATTTGTCTCTATTGTACATGATTTCTTGAATTTAATTGACTTAAAAATAGTGAAATCGAATCTAGGGAGAGAAAGTCTTCATTATATAAGTTTAATCCACTCAAGTTATTCGTTTTCTTGTTTCTTTGCTTTGTCTTCATTATAATAGTTTGTCTCTATTGCACATGATTTCTTGAAAGTTTTGTGCTTGATCATTTGAAAGTGCAAGTATCATAAAATCCCCCTTTTAATTGCTTTAATTGCTTTTATTTGCTGTTGGGAAATTAACTAAGGCATTAAGACTGTTTAACATGCAAAGTTGAAACTGTTAGAAGAGTTTATGGAAAACAGTTTTAAACTGTTAGATGAATATATGAAAACATTTGTGAATAACAGTTGATGTGGGTATTACAACTGTTAGTACAAAGTTCAGAACTGTTAGTTCAAACTTCAACAACTGTTTGAAGACCTTGAAGCCGAAGACTGTTAGAAGAACCAGAACTGTTGCATTCAATGAACAGTTTCGGTTGAGCTAAATATGGAAAACCCTATCTTTGAAGATATCTCGAAATAGTTGGAAGATCATCAAGATTATCTCTGAAGATAGAATATTACCTAACTGTCAGCAAATCAAGGAAGATCAAGGAGTATATAAATACTAGATTAGAATTTATATTTAATACGTACTCATTGCTTATGTTTTGCATTCATTCTTCAAGTTGTAATTTGCTTTCAAGATAGTGCGAAGCCTCTAAGTTTCTCTTTGAAACCCAAGAACAATCTGTGTTCTTCATCTAACATAATAAGTTAGATTGGGGGTGAAGTTTGCTTTTGTAATCATTCTGATTGGTTAATAAAACTACTGTTTGATTGAATTGCTTTGTGTTTAAAACCTTCTTTAATCAATTAAGTGTGATTCCGCAACATCTTAGTTGATTGTGATCATAGTTAAAGATTAACTTTTATTCAACTCTGATTTATTATTTAAAAGTTAGTTCTTGTTATTTGATATAATCTATATCCGATCCTGACAAGTGGTATCAGAGCACCTAGAAAGGAATAATGTATACTGTCTAGATACACAAAAGCTTGCTAAACAGAATGTGTTAAGTTGTTTACTCTCAAAGGCATCTCATGATGAGTCTGCCATTTGGCATAGAAGGATGTGTCACACGAATTTTAAAACCATGAACTTGTTAGCTAAAAACAGTTTGGTAAGAGGTTTGCCCCAAAAAGAATTCTCATGTGATGATCATTGTGTGGCTTGTCTCAAAGGCAAGCAACACAAAACTTCTTATAAGACCAAAGAAGTTTCTTCCATTACTGCACCTTTACAATTGTTACACATGGATCTTTTTGGTCCTACATCTGTGGTGAGTATAGGGAAGAAAGCCTATTGTTTAGTCATAGTTGATGATTTCACCAGGTTCACATGGGTTCAATTTCTTAGAACTAAGGATGAAACTGCTGAGTTAGTTAAGTCACTTATTCTTAAAATTGAAAATCAATCTGATTTGAAGGTGAAAGTCATTAGATCTGACAATGGTTCTGAATTTAAGAACTATGAGCTAAACAGTTTTTGTGAAAGTAAAGGTATTGAAAGACAGTTTAGTGCCCCTAGGACTCCCCAACAGAATGGAGTTGCTGAGAGAAGGAATAGGACTTTGATGCTAGATCCATGTTAACTGATTCTAGGCTCCCAATGACATTCTAGGCAGAAGCAGTAAACACTGCCTGCTATGTTCAGAATAGAGTACAAGTAGTCAAGTCCAAAGGGAAAACTCCTTATGAGTTGTTCCTCAAGAGAAAACATTTAATCAACTTCTTCAAACCATTTGGCTGTCCTTGCACTATCCTTAATACCAAATCACAATTAGGCAAGTTTGAGAGTAAGGCTGAAGAAGGTTTCTTTGTAGGATACTCCACTCAAAGTAAAGCTTATAGAGTATTTAACAATGTCACTAGAATCATAGACGAGAGTATGAATGTCTCTTTCAATGAGAATAGGATCAATATTGCAGGTAATGGGCCTGATTGGTTATTTGATATTGATGCATTGTCTAAATCTCTTTCTTTTGAGTACTCTACTGAAACAGCTACAGGTACCTCAACAACTGTTGGTGAAAATAAACAAACAGCCTCCAGCGCCCCAAACAGTTTTGAAACTGTTAGCTCAAAACCAACAACTGTTGGTTCAAACAAAGTTACTGAAGACTTTGTTGTGATTCCTTTGTTTCAACAAGAGTTCTCCAATGCTGTTGATCCATTGATTGATGCTGAATCTTCAAAGAACATGGAATCTCATGATCCTCAACAACACACTGAATCTGCACCCCAAACAGTTGCTGATCAAGTGTGTGATACTGCTGGAAATTCAAGTGAATGTGAGATTGATCTATCTAATCTTGGGAATGAACTGACTGAAGAAAACATTCCTACATCAAGGGTTCACAAGAATCATCCAATATCACAAATAATTGGTGATCCAACCACTCCTATCAGAACAAGGAACATGCTGCAAAATGAAAACAGTGGTGTGGATCTTGCCCAATTTGATGTGAATGCCTGCTTTCTATCTCAAATAGAACCAAAGAAAGCAGTTGAAGCTTTGAAAGACCCTTCATGGGTGGAAGCAATGCAAGAGGAGCTCTTACAATTTCAAATTCAGCAAGTGTGGAAGTTGGTTGAGCTTCCAAGAGGCAAAAGAGCAATTGGCACCAAGTGGGTGTTTAGAAACAAGAAAGATGAAAGAGGGATTGTAATCAAGAACAAGGCACGACTGGTTGCACAGGGCTATACACAAGAGGAAGGAATAGACTATGATGATATCTTTGCACCTGTTGCAAGGATTGAAGCCATTAGATTATTTCTTGCCTTTACAAGCTTCAAAGGATTTAAGGTGTATCAAATGGATGTCAAGTCTGCATTTCTTTATGGAACTATTGATGAGGAGGTATATGTGTGTCAACCCCCTGGCTTTGAAGACTCAATGTACCCTGACATGGTATATCGGTTGGATAAAGCTCTATATGGACTACATCAAGCTCCTAGAGCTTGGTATGAGACATTATCATCCTACCTTCTTGAGAATGGTTTTAAGCGAGGCATAATTGACAAAAAATTGTTTACAAAGATTGTTAAAACAAAGATTTTGCTTGTGCAAATCTATGTTGTTGATATAATCTTTGGATCCACTGATGACTGCCTGTGCAAGGAATTTGAAGTCGTTATGCACAAAAGATTTCAGATGAGTTCCATGGGTGAACTCACATTTTTCTTGGGATTACAAGTGAAACAGAAGCCCTCTGGTATCTTTCTAAGCCAATCTAAGTATGTCAAAGACATATTGGACAAGTTTGGCTATCAAGATGTGAAACTGGCAAGCACTCCTATGGAAACACGCAAACAGTTGGGAGCAGACTCTGAGGGGGAGGATGTAGACATACATCTATATAGGTCCATGATAGGTTCATTAATGTATTTAACTACTTCTAGACCTGATATAATGTTTGCTGTGTGTGTTTGTGCCAGATTTCAATGCAGTCCGAAGATGTCACACTTGTTTGCTGTGAAGAGGATCTTTAGATACCTCAAAGGCCAACCAAAATTGGGACTTTGGTACCCTAAAGATTCACCATTTGATTTGGTGGCATATTCTGATAGTGACTATGGTGGAGCCAATGTGGACAGGAAATCAACCTCTGGAGGATGTCAATTCTTTGGATCAAGGTTGGTTTCATGGCAATGCAAGAAACAAACAACTGTTTCAACTTCAACAGCTGAGGCTGAATATGTTGCTGCATCAAGCTGCTGTTCACAAGTTCTTTGGATCCAGAATCAGCTTCTGGATTATGGTTTTTCTGTCTTAAATACACCTATTTATGTTGATAACACCAGTGCTATTAGCATAGTTAATAATCCAGTGAAGCATTCTAAAACCAAGCACATTGAAATCAGATTTCACTTCATAAGATACTGCAATGAAAAGAAATTAATCCAAGTTATGAAAGTCCATACTGATGATCAATTAGCTGATCTGTTCACTAAAGCATTTGATGTGAGCAGATTCAACTTTTTGATCTCAAACATTGGAATGATTAACTTGGACTAACAGTTGTTCATTACTCAATATTTTTCACACTAACAGTTTGCAACTGTTAGTATTGTTTTCTAACAACTGTTGATTTTAGCTGTTCAGGGAAGAGTAAAAGTGCAAATCCCAACCCAATTTCGGACATATCTGGTTACCTGTCCCACAAACAGTTTTCCAACCCCGTGAATGTCCTTGATATGTGGTAAAGGTACAATACTTTATTGAGAACAGTTCCAGACTGATAAAGGTAAGTCCCTTTATTTTGTAGTGTTGTGAATGGATATGACAAGTCACTGCATGCTAAATTATTGACCAATTCACCACCACACGTTTGTCTATAAATTAGCTTGCATGCATTCTTCACAATTCACACCTACATTTGCATTCCAAAGAGCAAATTTTTCTTTGCAAATGGCGACTAACTTCTTTCTCATAAACTTCAAAGAAATTAATGTTAAACAAAGTTATGTAACCATCCCTGCCCCATTTCTTCGAATGCATGAGCTTTGGATTTACTCATCTTGTGTTCTTGAGATGCATGATGATCGAGATAGGTTCACCTTGACACAGCACCCAGACCCACGTAGGCCAAATAAAATGACTGATCATATTCGTATAAGAGGTGATTTTGAAAACTTCACTCTCTTCCATGAGTTGCCTACCAACTGCTGTTTAAGGTTCGACTTGAACCTGGAAGGCACTACAGGCTCAGTAGTGTGGTTCAATGTTCGAAGAAATGATGCTGATGATGTTCTTCTAGCCTCGGATGATGATGCAGTGGAGGTCATTGTAATCGATGACTAGATCCAATGCACGTCATGGTCTTAGCTGATGATGGATTGGCAGTATATCATCATCATCATCCTAGTCAAATGAAGATCCCTATATATGATGACTGGTCATAGTCTTAGCTGAGTGATATGCTAGGGTCCAAAAAGCTGTTACTTTCAAGCAATGAAGATTGAAGTTCATTCTTTTTTGTTTTAAATAGAATATGTATAACTGAAACTGTATAGGAATGTGCACTTTTAAATCAGAAAAGTTCTTGAAACATATCAATCAGTTGAAATGCGCATATTGGCAGTCATCGGAGTTCGAGAACGAGATGGGTGTAGAAATCGAAGTCAGCAAAGACTGAATTTCGTTGACCCTTGCACAATTAGATAGACAGTACCAACAATGGCTTGTGAAAATGCATGTACTTTGTAGTTCATCTGTGTTAAACATGAATAAAATGCATATTTTGTTGATGTCCGTGTTGGCTAATGGTTTGTTTATGATGAATCAGTTTCTGATGAATGTATGAGCTAAGTTTTGTTGACAGTTGCACATATTTTTAACAGTTGTTTGAAATACTACTAACAGTTTTCAACTGTTAGCATATGGCCTGCACAACTGTTAGGCAAAATCAATGTGCATCTGAGGGGGAGAAACTCGTCCAATAACAGTTGTTCTTTCTAACAAAAACAGTCTTCAACTGTTAGTGTGTAGAATACACAACTGTTCGAAAAGGGAGTTATTTCTAAATAACAGTTGTTACACCTTATGAAAACAGTTCTCCAACTGTTAGTTTTATCTTTGTCCATCAACTGTTAAGTTACTAAAGGGTGTTTTGGTCTTTGCAGAATTTTGAGGATGTTTGAATTGCGTTGAATATTCGAAACATATATAAGGCAATTCCCTCCTCACCAGTTCATTCACTCGTTCTGAACTTTGATCAAACGCTAAAACCCTAGAATTTTGCTCTCAAATCAAAATGGCTCCCCTTCCATTCGTCAAAGAGCACAACATGATCGCCTTCCTTGCCAAACCCGATAATCTGCATGTCTTTCATGATATGATCGATTATCTCTCAATGTCCTATATTCACAATGCTCTTACTGTTAATCCCACCATATATACCTCTCCTGTCGACCAGTTTTGGAAAAATGCAACTGTGCGAGAAGAAAATGGAGTTCAACGGATTGACTCCAAGATAGACGGCACTGAGGTCGCTATCTCTGAAAACATCATTCGTCAATCTCTGCAACTGAATGACGTCAATGGTGAGTATTCTGACTCAGTTTCACTTGACTATTTATACACTGAGTTAGTAAAACTGGGATATGAGGGCCCTAGGGGAAAGGGCACCTTCTACAAAGGGCAGTTTTGCGTACACTGGAAGTTCATGATCCATACTCTCCAGCAGTGCATTAGCCCTAAGAGAGCAGGCTGGAATGAGTTTGGGAGCAACATTGCTCTCGCACTCATCTGTCTAGCAAACAATAGATGCTTCAATTTTTCAAAACTAATCTTTAATGGAATGGTAAAGCATCTCGGGACCAAATATGGTCTCTTTTTGATGTACCCCAGGTTTGTGCAAACTTTCTTAAACTTTTTGATGCCAAACCTTAAAATACACAAGAGGGTCATTATTCCCTCTGCTCATGTGGCTTCAACATTGAGCAAATTGTTGATTAATGGCAAGAATTTTTCTGGTGCCATAACTCCTCCACTCTCTGAAATGGTGGAGTTTCAGTCAAGAAACAGAGCTGCCAGAGTTGAGCATGAGGCCCCTATTATTGCTACACCCACAACTCTGGAACCCACAGCTCACGATACTCAAATAATCCCCTCTGCTACCTTTGAAAGAGCTACAACACAAGCCCCTGCACTAAAAATATTTCAAAAGAAAAGGAAAAGAACTGTTGGTGCTCCTTCCACCACAGTTCATGAAACTGAAACTGTTAGCCCTGCACAGGTGCATTTACCTGTGCAGAATATCCAAAGGGAACCCCTTGTGCTATCTCCCGGGCACAATGAGGAGGTGATCACTCCATTAGAGGGTGATCATATGGTTTCTGAGGCTGACACTACTGTTTTATCCGCAAAGGATAAACAGGACAGTGTTAACATAACTAAGACCTCAGCCATGGCAACAGAGGCTGGTCAAACAGTTTCTGGAAATCCCCAGTACCAAGAAAAGAGGGGTACTGGTGTGGAATCTCAATTAAGTGAACCACCAGTTTTATCTGTCAATGATATGTTAACAGTGGCAACACTGGCTGACATTGAGGCTAGAATGCAACACCAAGCATTGACGAATTCCAACTTTGCACCTTTCTTTGCTGCATATGTGCAACTCAAAAGGAAGATTGCCTTACAAAACAAAAGGATTCTTCAACAAGACCAGCAAATCAAGGTTTTGACCAACAGTTTGAAGCATGCTAATGAGGTGCTAAAGCTACATGATCAAGTACTACAACAGTTGACAGCTGCTGCAAGACCTCCTTCAACTGTTCCAATCAAAGAGGGGGAGAGTTTATTACCAACAGTTGCTGAAGTGCCAGAACGAACAGCTGCAGTGGATGAACTAACAGTTGCACCTAGTGAATCAACGGTTGAAGAGAAACTATCAGCAGTGGCTAGAGTGCTGATCAATACGATAATTTTGTCTGGTGATTACCCAACAACTGAGATTTACAAGACATGGCCCAAGGTGAAACAAGAGTATTTGGTGAAAGTGGGTGCTCAGATGCTGAACTGCAATGAATTCCAAATGAGACAAAAGATTGATCATGGATGGCTTGAGGGCAAATGTGCAAAGTTAAAACCTATTAAGCCAAAGCCTGGATTCAAAGGGATTCATATTGTAGAAAAGGTTGTTGAAAAGCCAGTGCAAGAGGTAGAAGGAAAGGGCAAAGAGATTGTTGTTGAGCTACCAAAGCTAAAATTAACAAAAGAACAACAAGAAGAAAGGGATTTTGAATATGCTCAGAGGTTGGCTGCTGATCTTCAACAACAAGAACAGACTGATTTTGAAATAGCAAAGAAGCTAGCCGATGAGTTCACAAAAGAGATTGATGAGGAAGAGAAAGCAAAGAAAGTTGATAAGGGAGTGAAAAGAAAAAGAATTGTAAAGAAGAAAACAGTTTTACCTCCTCCCAAGTCACAAGTGGAAAAAGCAAAAGCTGATATGGTTCAAACAATCATTCAAGACCGACTGAGAACTGAACTAGAAACAGGGATTGATAAATTGGTAAAAGAACAGTTGGGTCAAAAATCCCATATAACAGAATGGAGATTTGAGGTGTTAAGAGAGGACACTGGAAAGACAGGTGTAACTGTGGTCAGAGAAGGGTTGATGGAAAGTTACTCTAATTTCTTTCAATTGGTAAATAATTGTACAAGGAGTGATCTTGAAGAGATGTATGTATATGGGGTTAATCATTTTGCAAATACTGAGGAGATTGCGATAAAAGTTTTGATAAGGCATCTAACAAGCATATGTCGTCCAAAGGAGATTATGCAAGTTTTGATTGCTGATGAGGCTTTTCCTATTAAGTCAATAAAAGTGTATGTTAAAGCTGGAGTGTACCATATGGTGATGGATAACACTGAACAACAATGGTTTGCTTTGGAGTTCATAGAGCACAATAAAGTCAAGCTTCAGTATATGCTAAAAGCAAAATTCTTTGGATCAGATAGAATAAAAGATGATTTGTTCAAGAGATTAAAAGAAAGAATGGCATGAGTCAAGTCTATGTAAGTTTTCTCTCAATTTTGATTGTAACGGTTTACTTTGCATAAATACATGGAATTCATTCTTTGCTTATGCTTAATTTGTCTGTGATTGAACCCTATGATCGAAAGAACTTAAAGATTTTGATCAATACTTTAAGTTAGGGGGAGATTGTTGGGAAATTAACTAAGGCATTAAGACTGTTTAACATGCAAAGTTGAAACTGTTAGAAGAGTTTATGGAAAACAGTTTTAAACTGTTAGATGAATATATGAAAACAGTTGTGAATAACAGTTGATGTGGGTATTACAACTGTTAGTACAAAGTTCAGAACTGTTAGTTCAAACTTCAACAACTGTTTGAAGACCTTGAAGCCGAAGACTGTTAGAAGAACCAGAACTGTTGCATTCAATGAACAGTTTCGGTTGAGCTAAATATGGAAAACCCTATCTTTGAAGATATCTCGAAATAGTTGGAAGATCATCAAGATTATCTCTGAATATAGAATATTACCTAACTGTCAGCAAATCAAGGAAGATCCAGGAGTATATAAATACTAGATTAGAATTTATATTTAATACGTACTCATTGTTTATGTTTTGCATTCATTCTTCAAGTTGTAATTTACTTTCAAGATAGTGCGAAGCCTCTAAGTTTCTCTTTGAAACCCAAGAACAATCTGTGTTCTTCGTCTAACATAATAAGTTAGATTGGGGGTGAAGTTTGCTTTTGTAATCATTCTGATTGGTTAATAAAACTACTGTTTGATTGAATTGCTTTGTGTTTAAAACCTTCTTTAATCAATTAAGTGTGATTCCGCAACTTCTTAGTTGATTGTGATCATAGTTAAAGATTAACTTTTATTCAACTCTGATTTATTATTTAAAAGTTAGTTCTTGTTATTTGATATAATCTATATCCGATCCTGACATTTGCTTTTTAAGATTTTAATTTAGTTTGATATTTAAAAATGGTATAATTTTATCAAATCATACTTGTTTCCCAAATGTTCGACACCCGTACTTAATTATTTTCTATACTATAATACGATTAAATTTTCTTGTCTATTGTGTTATAGTCGTGCTAAATAAAAATGAATTTATAAATTTAAAACTAGTACGCTATACGCATATCAAAAACTAAAATCAGGTTATACCCCAAGGCTTAATTCGGTCAAGTTAATTGGGTTTAGGATATTCAATTTGGGTTGGGTTTTAACATTTTATGTTAGATTATGCGCAGAGATAGATAACATGTACTATCGTGTCCAATACTATGTGACACTAAAGGATCACACGGCTGCACACCCAATTAGAACCTGTTGGATTTTATGTGTTTGTGTATCACAATAATTAATAGTTTAATTAATTATTGAGAAAGAGAAAAATAATAAAAGTTATTTATTATTTAAAGGAGAAGTTAATATAAACCTTATAATTAATAGTTATTAATTAATAAGAAAGGTCGAGAGTATTTTCTGTAATTGATTAATAGTTTAATTAAAGTTGGGCTTTAATTAAACGGGCTTGGCCTAATAAGGGTTATTATATAAACCTTATTATTAGCCACATTAATCAATAGTTAATCACACAAAAGAAAAGATTGCCCTAATCTCTTTCTCTCTCTCACCCTCTCGGCGGCTCTCTCCCTCTCGTGGGATTTCCGGCGACGGCGCAAAGCCGTGAACCGAACCACCCTCGACGGTGGCCGGCGCTAATGGTCTTTTTGGGCCTCGGCCCATTTTGCTGTCTCTGGGTCCGTTTCCAATCCATGACCCAGTTTAAATATTTGGCCCAGCTCGCGGTTCAGATATTTTGTGGTCAATATCAAATTGAAATACAGTTGTTATTTTAATTTAAGGTTTAAATATTATTTTGAGTTTCTTGATTAATCATCAAAGTATAAAACTTGAAATATATATTTATTGCAAATAAAGGAAAAACAATATAGGGGTTTTAACAGGTTGTTAAAATCAGTAATTTTCATCAAGTTGAATAATTAGAAATCAGTTGTTTTACTTTCATGTATTAGTTTAGTACATGTTTGGGATGTCATAGCCGAGCCCTAGACCTTGTGGATTGCTTAATTTCTTGCACTTGTGGTTGTTTTGGTTTTATTATTCTATGGTGTGGGGAGGCCTGCGTGCCACTTACAACCCCTATTCTATCTTGTAAAAGTTTTAGATTAGTGGGCCTGCGTGTCTTTGATTATCTTGTACTTTTATATTTCTAGTTTTTATAGAATAGAATAGATTGTTAGGATATATATATATGGACCAAGGAGCAAGGAGCAAGGAGCAAAGAGAAGGAATGGATGTTGGAGCCAGTGGGAGCTTTCAGAAAGCCATGCCATGTGTGTTGTGTTTTTCCACTTAGGTTTTGACAGTCGGGTTTTTCGTGTGGCTCACGAAACCGACATTAGTTAAGGGCAATGCTAAGGCATAGTTATTGTGGTTGTTTTATTTCTTTACATATTTTATATATGCGTGGTTGTGATTCACACGATGAAATAAAACAAGGGTTTTAATAATAGTTAATTATTGAAACACGTGTTTTTTAAAAGAAAACTGGCATTAAACTTTTTCTCGTTAAAAACTTGGAAATCCTTTTTAGAAAAATCTTAGATCAGTGTGCTACCCACCTAATGGTACACCCTTGCTGTTAAACGGTATTCGGGTGTCGGAAGTGCCCAAACCTTGGGCATCCGGGTTCAAACCATTGCGGGAAGGGGCATGAAAGATTCTGCGATAATCGGGAGTCCCGGCCAGAATTCATGCTGTCTTAGGTGATGCGATCTATTTTGGTGATAATCGGGAGTCCCGGCCCAAAATGCACTAGAGGGACTAAACATGCACGGTTCTTGTAACCGATGTCCCGCGGATCTAGGAGTCGGGTCCAGTTAGGATACAATTGGTATAGTTTTTACCTACCAGAAATAGCATTGTCCCGGTGGGAAGTGCCCAAACCTTGCATCGGGAAATGTGAAATATGGATCCTAGTCTAATAATTTATTGTTTAAAAGGTAATAATTATTAGAAGATGTAATCAATACTGAATCGGTTCTATCTTTTTCTTTTTCTGTAGATGTCTTATATATCTGTTATTCCATTTTATTCACCAAGAGAGTCTCTAAGTTTCATCACTAGCAAGTGGAAGCTTTCAGGTCCAAACTTTGCTGTTTGGAAGATGCATCTGAAAAATGTTTTGGATGCACAGGGAAAGTTCCACATTATTGAGACATTGCCTCCAGAGCGACCAGGAGAAGATGCCCAGGATAGTGAGTATGACACTTATTATCAGTATCTGGATGACGAGTCTAACGTTATGTCGATTCTCATTCTCACAGCATCATCCGAGTTTACGGATGATCTCCGTCAGAAGTCGTCTTATGAGGTTGTTCAAGGATTGGAGCAGAAGTTCAAGTTTAGTGAACGGATATGTCGTATGCTACTGATGAGGGAAATTCTTTCAGCCAAGATGAAAGAAAGTCAGCCTATTAGCGATCATCTCATCAATATGAGAAGGATCTTGGATTGCTATGAGAGCTTGGGGTCAAAATCAAAACCACATGAGCTAGTTATGCTCTTGTTCGGTTCCTTGTCGGACTATTACCAGAAAAGAGTAATGTATGTCCTCGGTGATTTTGAGATGACTGTCGCAGGGTTGCAAGAAATCCTTGTGTGCATTAGCGATGAGTTGAACCCAAAAGCAGCTAGAGTCACCAGTTGTGGACCCTATACAGGAGGATGACTGGCTGGAAGAACTTGGAGAAATTTGTTGCCCAGACTGTGGTAGCAAGGATTCATGTGAGCACTCACTCGACATAGATCAGCTGGACACTGGTTCGCCCAATGATACAGGTATCTTTATGATAGATTGCTTATTACTTCTTATGAATCATGGGTATTGGATACCGGATGTGGTCATCACATATGCAATCATTTGCAGGGATTCAAGAAAAGTAAGAAGCTGAGACAAGGAGATATGGACCTTCGGGTAGGCGAAGGCTCCATGGTTGGTGCCGAAGCTGTAGGGACATATTGTCTTAGTTTTCCCTCGGGCATGGTCTTAGAACTAGAACCTTGTTATTATGTTCCTAGACTAATTAAAAATGTTATCTCGTTCAATTTGCTAATAGACTGTGGTTTTGCTTATGTTTTTAATGAAAAAGTTATTTCATGTTTTAGAAATAATGTTTTCTTTTTCAAAGCCACTCCAGAAAACGGTCTATATACGCTAAATTTAGATAACAATGACATCTATCATATAAGTAAAAGATCCAAGAGCAACTTGAATCAAACTTACCTCTGGCATTGTCGTTTAGGACATATAAATGAGAAACGCATAGAGAAACTCCGAGATGACGGAATTCTAGAACCATTTGACTTGGAGTCATATGATATTTGCGAATCTTGTTTGTCTGGTAAAATGACAAAGCAGCCTTTCAACAGTGAGAATGAAAGGGCCAGCGAGTTATTAGGGATTATACACACAGATGTGTGCGGACCCTTTACTCCGGAGGCTAGAGGAGGATACCGGTATTTCATAACCTTTACTGATGATTTCAGTAGGTTCGGTTATGTCTACCTCATGAGACTTAAATCTGAAAGTTTTGACAAGTTCAAACAGTTTCAGAATGAGGTACAAAATCAGCTGGACAAGAAGATAAAGTCGCTTCGATTGGATCGAGGTGGCGAGTATCTGAGTCAGGAATTCGACGATTATTTGAAGGAATGTGGGATTGTTTCACAACTCACACCTCCGTATACACCTCAGATGAATGGTGTATCAGAAAGGAGGAATCGTACATTGCTTGACATGGTACGATCAATGATGAGTCGAAGTTCACTACCATTGTCGTTTTGGGGACACGCACTCGAGACAGCAGCGTTCATGCTGAACCAGGTTCCAACCAAATTGGTTGAAAAGACACCGTTCGAGGTATGGACGGGGAAAAAGCCCAAAATGTATTTTCTAAAGGTTTGGGGATGTGAGGTGTATGTTAAGCGAACATTCACGGATAAACTCAATCCCAAATCAGATAAGTGTATCTTCATGGGCTATCCCAAGGAAACCATGGGATACTATTTCTACAACCCAGATGAGAACAAAGTTTTTGTTGCTCGTAAAGGGGTATTCTTGGAGGAGAAGTTTCTAAACTCAGAATCTCCAAGAAAAGAAATAGAGATTCAAGAAATTGAAGAGGAGGAGATTACACCACCACCGATAGTTGAACCTGTAGTTCAACAGAGAATTGTTGAACCTCAACCCGAGTCTGTGGTTGAGGAATAGGTGCAAGCACAAGACCTTCGCAGGTCTAGTAGGCCTCGTAATGAGCCAGATAGGTATCTGGGATTCCTAGTTGCTCAAGACGAAGGGGATCTTTTAGAACCCACTACCTACCAAGACGCTGCCTCAGGTTTAGAATCTGAGAAATGGCTAGAAGCCATGAAGGCAGAGATGCAATCCATGTATGACAACCAAGTTTGGGAGTTAGTAGATTTGCCTCAACACAGTAAAGTTGTTGGGTGCAAGTGGATCTTCAAGAAGAAGACAAACATGGATGGAAAAGTGCATACTTTTAGGGCAAGGCTAGTGGCAAAAGGTTTCACGCAAACTCATGGTGTTGACTATGATGAAACTTTTTCCCCAGTGGCAATGCTCAAGACTATTAGGATCCTTATGGCCATATCAACATATTTTGATTATGAGATATGGCAAATGGATGTCAAAACCGCTTTCCTTAACGGGAAATTGACAGAGGATGTATATATGATACAGCCGGATGGTTTTGCGGATCCAAAGAATCCTAATAAAGTATGCAAGTTGCTTAAATCCATCTATGGACTAAAGCAAGCATCTAGGAGCTGGAACTTACACTTTGATGAGCGCATCAAAGAGTTTGGTTTTACCAAAAGTGAGTTCGAGTCGTGTGTTTACACTAAATTCAGTAGGAGCGCGGTAACCTTCCTAGTCTTGTATGTAGATGACATACCGTTAATAGGAAACAATATACCAGTATAAGTTGCTTATATTCTGGGTATAAGGATCTATAGGAATAGATCTAAGCGGCTTATCGGACTTAGTCAAAGTACATATATTGACAAAGTCGTTAAAAGATTCAAGATGGATGAATCCAAGAAAGGATTTATTCCTATGCAATCTAGCGCGATTTTGAGCAAGGCTCAGTGTCCTGTGTCTAGTCAAGATTAGGACAAGATAAAATTGATACCATATGCCTCGGCAGTTGGTTCAATCATGTATGCCATGCTGTGTACTAGACCCGATGTTGCCTACTCTATCAGTGTCACAAGTAGATATTAGCAAAATCCTGGTGAAGCTCATTGGGTGGCCGTCAAGAATATTCTCAAGTATCTGAGAAGGACGAAAGACATATTCCTAATTTATGGAGGTTCGATGGATGAGCTCAGTGTAACTGGTTACACTGATGCTAGTTTCCAGACCGACAGAGGCGACTTCAGGTCGCAGTCAGGATTTGTCTTTACCCTAAACGGAGGAGCCATATCTTGGAAGAGTCAGAAGCAAGATACAATAGCAGATTCTACTACAGAGGCAGAGTATATTGCGGCAAGTGATGCGGCAAAGGAAGCTGTCTGGCTGAAGAATTTTATCTCGGATCTTAGAGTTGTCACCAGTATCTCTAGACCGATCGATATATTCTGTGACAACTCAGGGGCTGTAGCGCAAGCTAAAGAGCCTAGAGATCATCAGCGGACTAGGCACGTACTCAGGAAATATCACCTCATACGAGAGATCATCGGAAGAGATGATATTAGACTGCAAAAGATACCGACGGACGACAACGTTGCTGACCCGTTGACGAAACCGCTAGCTAGAGCTAAGCATGAGAGGCATGCGAGTTCTATAGGAATGCAGTACTTGGAACATAGCAGCTAGTTCGTGTTTTTTATTATTACTATAGATGTAACTTGAGACTCATTTATTATGTAATTACATTTCATGGGATTGAAATATGAGGTTTTTACATAATTGTTTCTAGTTGTCTATTTTTAGCATGTTTAACCTATCCATGACAAGTCAAGTGATGAATTGTCTAAATGTCCGTAGCTACTTAATGTAGTGGGAGCTACATTAGGGAGGTAACGCTATTATGGATATTTGATGATTTATTCAGGTATGAATAAAAGCACAAGGTTGTGACCAAATGTTCATAGATATTTATCAGGGGATAAATATTGGGGTGATCCGCATCGAGTTTACTTCATAGAGCGTTAACATAAGTAAACTTGATAGGTTGTCCTTAGACCTGAGATATTTGGTTTGGGGCATGGTAACTTCTGTACTTTAGCATGTTCTAACGTCACGCCGTAACAGGGTGATCATAAGGGGCTTGTCTAGGTACAGCGGAAGCCATGTGCTCAAATTGCAAATAGTCAAGATCGAATTTGCACCTCCTTTTTAGGATAGATATTTTCTGAGCTCCTCGACGATTAAGACTACTGAAAATGCGTGGCCGCGCTCGGTTAGAATGATAGTTTTTTCATTCGGTAAACCGTAACTGCAGAGTGTCGAAATCAGAGTCGAGAAAATCTGAGTATTTAATAAGATCCGTGCTCCATGTTAAATACTCACATTACTAAATATCGCGATGCAAAAGGAAAAGCCTAGATAATCCAAGGCGTGGATTATGTCTCTAGATATAAGAGATCTCATAGTCTGGTAAACCTAAGCGTCTGCATAGGGACCTCCTTAGGCCAACGATGTACAAGGAGTGTTACTTATCTTGCGTGTCCAATACTATGTGACACTAAAGGATCACACCGCTGCACACCCAATTAGAACCTGTTGGATTTTATCTATTTGTGTATCACAATAATTAATAGTTTAATTAATTATTGAGAAAGAGAAAAATAATAAAAGTTATTTATTATTTAAAGGAGAAGTTAATATTTAGTTTAAATATTAACGAGACCAATTAATTAATAGTTATTAATTAATTAGAAAGGTCGAGGGTATTTTTTGTAATTGATTAATAGTTTAATTAAAGCTGGGCTTTAATTAAACGGGCTTGACCTAATAAGGATTATTATATAAACCTTATTATTAGCCACATTAATCAATAGTTAATCACACAAAAGAAAATATTGCCCTAATCTCTTTCTCTCTCTCACCCTCTCGGCGGCTCTCTCCCTCTCATGGGATTTCCGGCGACGGCGCAAAGCCGTGAACCGAACCAGGGGCGGACCTGCCCTTTGTGGGGGGGGGGGGGGGTCAAGCGCCACCGGTCCTTTGACGGTTCGCAGTGTTAATTTTCGACTTTTTGAGACGATGCTACAGGTAAATTTTCGGGTTGCACCCGGTGATGCCACCAAAATCAAAGGAAAAAAGAAACTTTTTATAAAAAAATGATAAGAAATAGTTTAATCTTTCAGTTTATACCTTTAAAATACTTTAATTTACCTTTAAAATAGCATTTTAGTTAACAGGTCTTCATATAAATTGTGTTTTGTTTTAAAATTTGGCCTTAAAATACCAGAAAAACAGCCGAAACCTCGTTAATCCGACCCGATTAACCGGAAACCCGAAAAAAAAACCCGAACCAGACCCTCAAACTTATTTAATTTTATTCTCGCATTATATGGTGCTACCGGTCCCCAGAAATCCTGGGTCCGCCACTGAACCGAACCACCCTCGACGGTGGCCGGCGGCGACGCGAAGACACACACATACACGGGTCACGGTTTGATCCGATGTTTTATCCTTAGGCGGTCTAGCAGCCAGTTCGAGGTGGTGCAGTAGCGGTGGATAACCTGCAGCTGTCTAGAGGCTTAAAGAAAGTTTTGTTTTTCATCAAAGGTATAAGTTTCTAACCCTCTTCCTCTTTTAGTTTCTGTACGAGTTAGATGAGATCACTGGAGGGGGTTTTTATTCCGCTGTGTATGTTATAATATGTTTTTTTATACTCTACAAAACCCTTCATTTTAGAATTAATTTTCTCACCAAACTAAATAAGAATACAGGTTATTTGGATTCAGTCATTCTCAACACTTATATCTTCCAAGAGGTTTTTTTAATTCTTGATATGGACAATTATAAATAGGAGACAATAGCAAATAGAAGAACAGACAAATATTATAAGAAACCGTAAATGGAGTGGTCATAGACAATAATATATATAGTAACTAATTAATGCATTAATTTATTATATTGGCTTCTTTTCTTTTCTCTCCTACTTTTCTATAATTCTAAATAAAATTTCAAACTTTGCTAGTGTTACATCATAATTACAACTCTAAAAGTTTTATAACATATTGAAGTACCAAAATGCTAATCGCAAATAGTCACATGTTGAAATACTAAAATGATACATTCAAAATATCACTTACAATAATAATGTAACATTCGTCTAATTTTAAAAATCTTTTATTGTTTTATAGAGTAAACAGAGAAGACACACACAAACAAAAACCTAGAATCAATCACGATACATTTTTTTTACAAGTAAACTTCTTTTATTTAATAACATTAAACATTACAACTTTGAGTCCACCCTTCTACAAGTTGTAGAATCCAAAAACTCTACACACCAATACCTTAAGAAACATAAAACGGATACACAAAACTATTGTCGAGACTTTCTCATAAACTAATTATCTTACCCTCTACCATCATCACCATTAATATTCCCATCTCAAGCTTTCATTTGATCCGATTCAGAAAAACTGATCAATTGTTATTACCTTTCTTGTTATCGAAAATTATGTTGTTACGGTTCTTGGATATGAAGTACGCCAATGATCTAAAAGCTACTTCCCAAACATTAAATTGAGCACATGAAAGCATACTTGAACCGTTATAATTTATCACTTACATCAACTTAGCTCCTTTTCAAAATTTAATCCCCAGCAATACAATAAATCTCTCCATGCTTTTCTTAATTTGTTACACATCACCAAGGCATAACCATTTCCTCAGCTTCAAGACATTATGGACACAAGACTGATGTTAATGTTCGGAGTAACTTCGAATTAACGATACGAAATGGACTAAGACTGGAATTTAAATAATAAGTGGAAGAAGAAAACGACTTGAAGTTTAGATGTGCATTAGTTCAGTCATTCTCGACACTTCTAGTTATATCTCTCAAGAGGTCTTTTTAATTCTTTATAAGGATAAAAATTATAGTTATAGAGAAATGTTCAATATAGTCCATACTTATTGCATAGTCCTGAGGGACTAATCTTAGCCCTTGGATCAGCCCCATCAATGGTCCAGATTGAATTTTAAAAATTTGTGCGGAGTGACATTTTCGTAGTTAACATGTAATGATTTTACCATCACATGTGATTGTATACTGAATCACATGTGATTTTATATTGAATCGCATGTGATTAAATATTAAAATTTTTAGACTATGTATTTTATATGGACTATATTGAACACAACTCTATAGTTATATACATTCACTTTTTATATAATAGGAGACAATCTTCCAATATAAAAAAAAAGACTAATTAGAAAAAGTTATTAGATAATCTGAACCATTCATTTAGCAAAAGATTTAATCTTGATCACTCATTTATTTTAAATTAAAGAATCAATTTTGACTTTAAAGAGTTAAAGTATTAAAAACTCATGTGTAGTTAATTAAGACTATAATATTATCCAAATCAAACCACACTTAATAATATCTTTATAATAAGTAAAAGAATATTATTTAAATTTTAAAATAACATTAAATATTTATTTTGACAATATGAAATTACAATGTACGAGGCTTGTGTTTGAACAATTTTATATTATTTAATTTGATCTCAACGCATATCCAGAAAATTTTACTAGAATTACAAGTATTAATCTCTAGTATTGATATACATTTATTTAAATTAATTTATTATGAAAGACGAAAAAATTATAAACGGTAATTAATCCTGTTAGATATTATATAAGTACCACAACTTTTGAGGTTTATCATAAAATTTGTTTTTTTTTTTTTTTTTTTGATATTTTCCTAAACACTCAAATGAGTTTAATTTTTACTTTATATAAACTTTGTATTTTCTTATCTTTGGGTACTATTACTTAAAAATTAAAAGAGATATTAAATTTATTATTATTATTATTATTATTATCATTATTATTATTATGTTCCACCTAATTTTATAGGGCAAATTGCGTGAAATTACAACAAACTATGCCAGTTTTGCTATTGTACGTAACCAAATTTATTTTGTACCTAAAAATACATACAACATACAATTTTGGTTCATTGTATGCAAGTTACTTATGATAATAGGTAACTTACGGGTAACTTGGCCAAAAATAAAAGAACTTTGGTACCTAAAAATACAAACAACTTTCAAATTTGGTTCATCGTATACAATCGGTAATGATAACCTGGTAATCAGGTTACCAATTATATACATTGAACTAAATTTGTATGTTGTATGTATTTTTAGGTATAAAATAAAGTTAATTACACATAATGACAATATTGACAAAGTTTTTTTGTATTTTCGTGAATTTTGTCCTATTTTATATAAGGATAAATTATACGAAGATACAACGAACTTTGTTAGTTGTCATTTTATGCAATTTATTTTTTTATTTTAGAAAATAATACAATCAATTTTTATAACCCTTTCATTGTACGTAAGGTGTTGTAAACATTGAGAATAAGGGAAAAGTTTATCATGTATAATGGTAACTAAAAATGAGACAAAGATATTTACATACAATAAAAAAATTATGAATGCATAAAAAGTTGATTATAACAATTATAACAGAGACAACATTTATACAAATCAATTTTCGAACTCACTTTTTATTTGACAATCAATGTAATTTGTGTTAGAATGTTTCTCTAATTCATTTTTTATACACTGTATTAATTTAGAAATAAAAATTCAAACTATTTATTATTATCTATGTTTAATATAAAGGACAAAATGCGCAAACATTCAAAAAAACATTGCCAATATTGTCATTGTATACAAACAACTTTATTTTGTATCTAAAAATATATACTACTTACAAATTTAGGTCATATACTCTATGCAACCAACTTTATTACTAGGTTACAAGTTACCGATTGTATACAATGAACCAAATTTGAAAGTTGTTTGTATTTTTTAAGTAGCAAATTTCTTTTATTTTTTACTATTTACCAGTAAGTTACCTATTGTTATAGGTAATTTGCATACAATAAACCAAATTTGTAAGTTGTTTGTATTTTTAGGTATAAAATAAAGTTAGTTAATATTGGCATAGTTTATTGTATTTTCGTGCAATACGTCATATTATATAATACAAACTTTATCGTAAGTAAGTTTATTATCATTTATAAAATTTTCAACATTATTTTTTATGTCAGCTGAAATTAATATAAAGTTATTTAAGTTTTCAAGAAAGTTTGAGATTATGTTTTTCTTTTGTTCATTACGGACAACTTTAAATTTAACTAAGCTTATATAAATAATACTTTCAACTTAAATAATTATAACTACCCGTAAATTTATACGAGTATATAAACTAGTAGTAACTAAAAGAATAGACAAATATAATAATAAACCGTAAATAGTGTAGGACAACAATATACATAGTAATTAATTAATGCATTAATTTATGGGTTCCCTTTCTTTCTTTTATTCTAATCTATAAGTCATAACAAATTTTCAAATTTGGTGAATATATAAATTTAATCTGATTTCTGCTTTTAGTTTATGATTTAACTTTTATCGATTACTAATCTATAATACTATATAAATCATACAACACTCTATCTTCTCGTACTCTTAAGACTTCTTAAAAGTCAATCAACAATAGATCACCAACTTTCTTTTTATCTAAATTAAATTTTTCTAATTTACTTTAACTTTTTATTCATTTAAAATATACTCTCACACAAACACAATTATCCACTTACATCAACATAATTTTCAAAATCTTGTTAACTTATCTCTCCTTATTTCATAAATGTAATTTTTTTTCTTATTTATATGTTTTAATTTAGAATTAATAAAATAGTTGAAACAAATATAAGTAAAATTGAAAAACGTTAAGACTTAAGAGTAAGACTTATAAATATAAATAATACTTAATATAGAAATATATGATTTGTTATTTATCTTTAAATAATATTTAATTATTAATTAACAATAAAATGATTAAAAGTTAAAAATAAAAAGATAAAATCAAAAGAAATGGGTAAAATTGTTAATTTACCCTACTTTAACGGAGATGATAAATAGAATCTGTTAGAAAAAAACAAACTCGCCATAAAATAGTTTATAAAAATTATCTTTAAAAAATTAAAACGATAAACCGAATTTAAGACACATTCAGGCATACAGCCCACCACGCGCCACCTCCACAAAAATGTCCTCCATCAGCACGACCGCCTCCGCCGCCAATACCACCGCTTCTATGACAACACATCTCACCCTCCTCGCTATCCTCTCCGCCACCACCGTCTACTGCTTCTACAAGTCCCGCCGCCTACGCCACCTTAAACTATCCTCTCCGTCCTCAAACCCTAACCTCTCCACTGATACTCGTAGAGGAAAACTCTTCTTCATCTCTGAAACAGGCACTTCTAAAAAGCTAGCTCAACGTCTCTTTAACCTCCTGACTTCAAATAACCTCCTATTTGACCTTGTTGACCCTAATGTCTATGAGCCTGAAGACCTTTTTCAAGAAACCCTAGTTTTAATCATCGCGTCGACATGGGAAGACGGTAATCCACCGTCTAATGGTGTTTTCTTATCGAATTGGTTGTCAGAGAGCGCTGAGGACTTCAGAGTGGGGTCTCTGTTGCTTAGTAAGTGCAAGTTTGCTGTATTTGGGGTTGGAAGTAGGGTTTATGGAGATAATTTTAATGCAGTCGGAAGAGATGTTTCAAAGAGAATGCGATCTCTTGGAGCATTGGAAGTATTGCCCCTTTGTGAAGGGGATG
The DNA here is from genome assembly GCA_947179395.2 of Pulicaria dysenterica. Lineage (NCBI taxonomy): Eukaryota > Viridiplantae > Streptophyta > Magnoliopsida > Asterales > Asteraceae > Pulicaria > Pulicaria dysenterica. The sequence continues at coordinate 15,593,005 of OX359292.1, forward strand.
TTGATGAGGGTCAATTGGATAAGGCCTTTGGTATTTGGAGTCAAGAAGTGATTAGGGTTTTGAAAGCAGGAGAATTGGGAGAAAATGGAAATAGCTTAATTGAAGAAAATGGTGATGAGATGATGGATGGATCAGAATATGATGATGACGATGATGATTATGACGATGAAGAAAATGGGATGGACTCAGATATTGTTGATTTAGAAGATATTGCAGGCAAAGCACCTTCAAAGAAAGATTTGGGAGTGATTACTAGTAATGGTAAAAAGAATGGGGAGAAAGAAATGGTAACTCCAGTGATAAGGGCTAGCTTGACAAAGCAGGTACATCAATCATTACTACTCTAGAGATTTCTAAACAATTGCATTTGCTTACCCTTCTAGGCATGATCTTATTTGAATATATTTTGTTTGATAAAAAACTAAAAAAATGGCCTTTATAATGCTAAATGTATGTTTCTATTGTGTGAAGTGCAGGGTTATAAGATAATTGGTTCGCATAGCGGTGTTAAAATATGTAGGTGGACAAAATCGCAACTAAGAGGGCGTGGTGGTTGCTATAAGCACTCCTTTTATGGAATCGAGAGTCACAGGCAAGTATTTAATTTGCTGTAATGGTAAATTTTCATATGCAACAAGTATTTAAAAGGTGGTCATGTTAAATAGTTATGAACTTGTGTGTAATCTGCATATCGTGTTTGTTACAACATAAATGAGAAATAAACTGTAAAAATCAGTATGAGTATAGTAGTATATTACTATATTATTACGACTTGCATAAATGGCTAAAGCCTCTATGCAATGGCAGCAATTTTTTTGGTTTTGTTTATAAAAATTGATTGATAGTTAGTGATGTGTCTGTTATATTTACCTTTTTTGGTCTACATTTGCTAATTTACACATCGGAAGTGTATTTGATATACCTGCGTCTTTTCCTACTGCTTTTATAGTTGTAGTTTGTAATATACTTTAGATCCTTTCTAAAGTGATCCATTGAACTATGTATTGTGACGCTAAGCACATGACCATCAAAGTGCTACAGTGTATTTTTATATCACGCAATTGGTGGGCAATTGTAAGATTTTGAAGATGGGTTTTTGTCTACTATATTTATTGTAGTGAAATATGAATATATTTTCATGCTTACAGGTGCATGGAAGCAACTCCAAGCTTAGCGTGTGCAAATAAATGTGTTTTCTGTTGGAGACATCACACTAATCCTGTTGGAAAAAGTTGGCAGTGGAAAATGGATGACCCATTGATGATTGTGACTTCTGCCATAGAACAGCATAAGAAAATGATTAAGCAAATGAAAGGAGTTCCAGGTGGTTTGTCTTTCATGACTTAGTTTTCAGATCTTACCACTGGAAAGGGAAATCACCCACTTGAATTAATGCATCTTTTTGGCCTTTGTCTTTAGCAATACTATGTCTGTTAATGTTTTTACTGCACTCAGTGTCTCATGTTGAAGAGTTATATGATCAATAATAATATGAACCTTCATCTGAAATTATTTATAAAAGTCTCTTGAAATACCTTCAACTTTTATAAACTACAGAACATTCTTCTATCGAAAATTTTGGAATTACCTGACAATTAACCTTTAGAAGTTAAGGGACATTCCCTGGAGATTCCAGAATCCAGATTTGTAGTTTATCCCTGGACTATTGGAGTTGTGGATTAAGTGGGTTGGTATGTGTGCAGGTGTCACAGCAGAGCGCTTATCAGAAGGTTTGTTACCTAGGCATTGTGCCTTGTCACTTGTTGGGGAGCCAATCATGTACCCTGAGATCAATTCACTTATTGATGAGCTTCATCAAAGGCGAATTTCCACTTTTCTTGTGACAAATGCACAGTTTCCAGAGAAGATTGTGTCACTAAAACCCATTACACAGGCTAGCATTCGATTTTTACTATTGTGCATTGGTTTGCTAAGTTTTTGGAGTGTTGTTTTTGTTTGAAAAATGTGTTTACATGGTCGTGCTTCCTGGAATTTTGCAGTTATATGTTAGTGTAGATGCTGCAACAAAGGACAGCATGAAGGCAATTGACAGACCACTGTTTGGGGACTTCTGGGAGCGCTTTATTGTATGTACTTTATCTTGGTTATGGTTTATCTCTAATAATGCAAATTTAACATTATAATATACTAAGATGAGAGATCTGTGTTTGGATCAGAAGTAAGGTAGATTCCCTAACCCTAGTTAGAATAACACTAAATAAAAAAAAAGGTATCAGGTAAAAAGGGAAAAGATTAAATGGAAAATTGCTCGTTGGAGACTAGGAGGAAATATATTTTTTCTATGTATATTCATGGTTTGATGTCTTCTAATTTGATATTTTATTCCTACCCATTAGAGGTCACATTTTTGACTCATATACTTATAAATGAGTCAATTTGGGTTGTGATTTTCTCAATGGTTCAAGTAAAAAGGTTTAGCACTTTAGCTAGCTGGAAACATGTCAAAGGTCAAAAGGTTTGAAACTCAATCCAAGTCTCAACCCAACTGTTTTGAACTGTTTCAACTTGACCCGTTCGACAATATTGCCACCTCCACTACCTATATATGCTGTCTGCCTTTCCTTACACTGTCAATATAAATGTTCAGGACTCATTGAAAGCTTTGAGGGATAAGCAACAGCGGACTGTGTATCGTTTGACCCTTGTTAAAGGATGGAACACAGAGGATGTAGATGCTTATTCAGCCTTCTTCAGCCTTGGAAACCCTGATTTTGTTGAAATTAAAGGCGTTACATATTGTGGAACGTAAGTACTTGCCATGAAATAAAACACCCCCACATTCTCTAGCATTTTTTTAACAGTAGTGATTTATTTTTAACGGAATAATTAGAAAAGTTGGCTTAAAAAGTTTTGTTGGCCGTTTCAATCAATAACAGAAGTTTGCTTGCCCTTTTTTGACTCGTTTGAGATGTGTTACCTTAATGTGTATTAATTATCATAGGTCCTCTACTTCAAAATTGACAATGGAAAATGTGCCTTGGCATGCTGATGTTAAATCATTTTCTGAGGCGTTAGCTGAAAAAAGCAATGGGGAGTATGAGGTTGCTTGTGAGCATGTGCATTCTTGTTGTGTTCTTCTAGCAAAAGTTGATAAATTCAAGATTGATGGTCAGTGGCACACGTGGATAGACTATGAGAAGTTTCATGACTTGGTTTGTAGCTTTATGTGATTCCCTTTATATTGGTAAAGATTTGTTTTTGCTTTTTTTTTGTTATCTGATGATTTTGTTAAAAAAATAAACCAGGTGGCTTCGGGAAAGCCTTTTAGCAGCAATGATTACATGGCTCTTACCCCAACTTGGGCCGTCTATGGAGCTAATGAAGGTGGATTTGATCCTGACCAGGCACGATATAAGAAAGAAAGGAATCACAAGTCAAGAAGCTGAGTGCCATGTATGTTTATCTTGTGAAAAATGATATTAGAAGTGCTAAATGGGTTTAGCAGGTGAAAATGGGTAATTTATTTGGTACAGGTTGGATAGGGTTGATTGTAAAACACTTTTTCTCCTATAATTTTAATCTTTATTAACAAATTATTTGTCAAGTATGATTGTGGGAGCCATATCATTTCAAGAATATATTTAAGAGATTTTAGGTAATTAAAATACAATTTGGGCAACTTTCAAGTTTTATCCCATTCACCGGTTTCCTTTTTAGCTATTATTTTGTTTTATTTTACCCATTTGACCTTTTAGAGCTAAAATATAACCTGAATCGGCCTATCCATATACACATAAATTCTTCTCATTTTTAAACTGAATTTGAAGAAGTGGCTACTGGATTGCAGGTGGGTTGGGTTGGGTTGGGTTAGGGGTGGGTAAAATTAACCTTTACCCAACTAACCTGACCTGTTTAATTGGATTGCAGTTAGTTAGAGTTGTTCAATAAGGTTTTGGTTATAGGTAATTGGTTAACCCGAAAAGAAAATGATTCAGTTAGCAGTTAGGTTGATCATGATTCGGGTATATCCGAATACCTGATTTAGTTCTTTTATAAATAGTGTATACATTAGATATATATATCACATATACAATATCTATTATTCACGTATTATGAGAATCATGTTCAGAAATAACCTTTTATATTTGAAATAGATTTACTCTTTGCATATTATTCACAAGTTCGCTTCATAAGTTTCTTTGAGTTTGACATGTTTGTAATTTATTAAACAATAATATTAATACACTCACTGGTCACAAGATCCACAGATGCAAGATCTAAAACCAGAAAAAAGTAAAAAATAAACAAGGGCTGAATTGAGATACGTCCTCTCTCTTAGAAGTTTTAACAAGACCTTAACTAATTCGGGTATTAATGTGATAACCGAACCCAAATCAATGATTGATTACCTGAAACCCAAATAACTGAAGCCTTAATTGGTTCTGTTAGCTGGTTATATTTTCAAATTTGCCACCTCTAATTAGAATACCATCATAATCATATCTGCATAATATATCTTTCCCACATTCTAAACCGAGTTTGTTTACAGTTCTTTGGTAGGCTTAATATTATAGTTTCAAAAGCAGCAGATTGCTCTGTCATCAACCTCCTCAACCAAGACTCGGGCGTTTATCCTCATTTTTGTTACCAGATGCCAATCTTATGGTCAGAATTTTGTTGAAGCTTCTATGAAGGTTAGATTTTGCTAGAGCATTTGGTTTTTGTTTAAATGCTTACAATTTTGTCATCATTGTATTGAGGATAATTACATAAGATCGCTTTTATCTACATTTCTCCTGCAACTTATCTTCAATATTGTTACCTGGGCAGTCAAATTCGGTGGGATATCGGTGGGATACAGGTGGGATACAGGTTATCGGACTTAGAATAAATAGCGGTCGGAAATATCGGTCGGAAATAGCGGAGGCGCTATTAGCGCCGCTATTTCCGATATCCCGGCGATATTCAAATAGCGGTTTAGCGGTTTTCAGCCGGGAATAGCGGTTCTGTATTTTTTTTTTTTTAGTTTGGCAGAATGTTAGCCCATTTAACTTCATTTAGCCCAGCCCATTATGCTATTAAACCTAGAAACGTTTATTTCCATCTTTCCTTTCTGCGTTTGTGCCGTTAGTGCGTCCCGTCGTCAACACTCAACAGAGGTTCCACGATTTCATCTTCCACGCATCTTTCCCTTCGTCTGTGCTCCAGGCTCCAGCCTCGTGCGTCTTTCCCTTCATCGATCCTCATTCGTCTCTGTGCTTCAGCATCTCACTGCTCGTCTGCTCACAACACTGCAACAGTCCTCTGCTCACAACATTGTCAGTCAAGACTTGCCTTCAACAGGGAACGATTTCAATTTCGGTAAGCTTCTTTTTAGTGTTTAATCTTTATAATTTCTGCCCTTTGTTTTAATTTCTCTAATTTTGTTTACTCTTTATAATTTCTGCCCTTCAATTAATAATTTCAATTTCATGTATTTTGATTAGTTAGCTTTGATTAATTAGCTACTGGTTTTATACTATGCTTTTAATTTATGTTTTATGATTTTAATTTTATATATATATATATATATATATATATATATATATATTTTCTACGTAATATTATAAACCGCTATCCCACCGCGAAAACCGCTATCCCAAATCAGGGACCTCGACCGCTATTTGATTTCCCACCGCGATAACTGCATAGATTGTTACTAGTTTGCTTCTTAGTAAAGGTTGTGTAAGTAAGTGCATGCAGATTACAAGGAACTAAAATATGTATTAGGAATTTTGGCCTTTCTGTGGCTTGCTGCTGCAGATGTTTAATGTAATCCTTCAATATTATGCTGACTTTTGGCTTTCTGTGGTTTTATGATGCTTTTCGGGTTTGATCAAGAAACCTTGATGCTTGATCGTTATTTTCATTTGTAAAGGAACGATGCTCCGTATAATTGGGATATCTTGTCAAACAGGTTAAAGGTTACCTAAAATGTATTTTAATACATTAGAACTTTTAAGCCAGTCTAGGGTTACAATTTAACTTGGCACCATATCTTATATGCTTAGAACTTTTTTTTATGTTTCAACTTAAAGCTTTTTTTACTTGTTTAAAACCTCAATTTACCTCCTATTACATGTTAAAATGAATCGTTAGGTGCTGCTTGAGCCGGTCTAGGATTACAATCTAACTTGGCACCATATCACTCTGTGTGTGTGTCTCTCTCTCTTTCTCTCTCTCTCTTTCTTTCTCTCTCTCTCTCTCTTATATGAAAAGCCGCCAACCCTTGCTAGAAAACCATTGCCAGAGTTTCTAGTACCAACTCTCTTTTTTTCTCCCTCCTCCCTTTCTACTTGTTCCTCTTTATCCTCCTCACCTTGCTTATCTAGATTTGACTAAAGTTTTAAGATGAATCAATTGGTTTAGGTTACGGTTCAGTTGTGTGTGGCTATTCTGAACTACACGGTTGTGCCATCGTGTGCGTCCCCTTGAATAGCCAATTTTGGTATAATTATTGTATGACTTTGACCCCGCACAACCATTGGTGTTAACAAAGCATAGTCGTGCTTGTGCAAAACAAGTGCCATCTTCATGAGCTTATAAGAGGCATTTTCATTGCCACATAATTTTGCTTATATTATTCTGAAGGTCAATAGACGATCTTGTGAATTCCTGAAAGGTTCTAGTGTGAGAGGACTCCCTCACTCTCTCTCTCTCTCTCTCGATCTCTCGATCTCTCATCCTAGAGAGAGAAATAGAGATTCTAAGACCGGAGTTTGGATTTCTACTAGGATTGGATACTACCATTGTATTGTGTGTAAACAGCTTGAGAGTCCTAGAGGGTTCCTGATTTGGTTTCTACTGTAATCTTGATCCTCTTTTCAATTGTGCATTCTATCCTTCATATCCAATTACTGGTGTTGTAATACCCCAAGTCACACTTGCTTTGTTATTGTTAAAGATCAAGTCATAATGGTCTCGCACTATTTGGTGCCATTCGCCTTCGGCTGCTTTCTCTATCGAACATTTCTTTCCAGTATTGGCATCAACACGTACTAATCATTTGTTGCATCGTCTTTGTTAAGCAATATTGTAAGTCAATGCACTATGTGTTTCAACTTTCAAGTGTTACTACAAAGTTATTCACTGTTCATTTGGCATGTCAGTAGAGCACCTGCAATGGATGCTCGTTATGGTGAATAACGGATGGAACCATATGATAACAAGCATCTCTTGATCAATAACTAGTTATTGTCATTGCAAGTGTTTAGTTACAGGAATGTTATTGTGATTCTCATTATGGTGGTATCGGAGCCGCATGCTTTGTTATCAATTTCCTTTATTTTTTTCTTTAACCAATAAGATTTAAGATAAATAATTGTGTGTGTCCAGTGATGGTAATTATGGTGTTATCACTATGAATGTTTGGAGATGAATTACTTATACTGATGTGACGGCTAGTTATCACTGCAGATGCTATTAGGTAAATCTTCGCGATAACTCATATAACTTTTACTATTGGACTTCATAATTTTGATCATTTCATTATGCAACTATCTTGTTTATCATGAATTGGTTTTTTTATGCAGATACAATAGTAAAGTTCTAACTTTTAGATATGGATTTCCAGCCCGTGTTCCTTTACATGACACTATACACGGATGACACCAATGTAAATAACCCGTGTTGACCAACTTTCAGCATACTGTTCGGCTAGAACAGTCTTTAATCCGACCACAAACTCAAACAAAACATATTACAACATTTGGTAACTATAAACATACATCTACAACACTAAAAATAACACAAAACTACAACAATTTAAACAATTGATTCAATTACTCAAGTTTATAAAAATTTGACCCATTACCTCAACATTTAGCGACATGTATCGCAATTTCAGTTATATAAACTCTACAACTATCAATTCAGAGGCTGAAACTTATGTAAATCGTCACCAAGATGATGTCTATTTGACAAAGTTACTAATTTCTCATATAAGCTAATAAATTTTGATTATTATCAACGAATGAGTCAAAAGTCATACCTTCTTACTTGAATATGTCAGAACTACTTTCATTTGGCTTCAATCTTCAAAGGAACAAAAATGCCACGATTCATATAACCAATAAATGTCAAATTCATTAGGTGATTATAATTTAACTAATAATAGTAATACGTAATATTGATATCCTTAATATTTATTCATAACCAATTCATAAGCTTTATATGATAACATATGAAGCGTTTTGATAAGCAGAGTATTTAGAGTATAACTTTAAATGATTAAATTGTTGTGATTTAATGATAATGACTAAAGAAAGATTTATAAGTTATAACCTACGGAGAGATTATGATGGGACAAAATCATTTCTATAAAAAAAAAAAAAAAAAAAAGAGGTGACTGAATTACACTATTTAATTATTCTCAATCGTCGTAATTTTATATTCCTACAAACCCACTGATTATTTTTCAAAAACCAATTATTTAAGGATAATATGTTTCAAACATACATTTTTTGTTATATATGATAAATAAGTGTTGTATATGA